>JAODLD010000049.1:16966029-16989068 GCA_026781065.1 Mormyrops boulengeri
AGCTCAATACCCATACATACCCCAACCGGTGCTGACTAAGCCTGATTCAAAAGAATGTGTCTGTGGGATCAGATCACCATATCCATAGTTATTCATTTTCTGTGGTTAACAAGTGCATGGTATGCTCCCTCCAGACCACAGCAGTATAGGGCTTGAATAGCTGTGTTTTTGTGTCTCTGTGTGAGCTCAACCTTCCTGAAATAGAAACATGAATATGGTCACCTATATTGGCAACAGGTAGCCCAGTGGTGGAGGAACTTGATCCATGACCACAGAGGTCCAAGAAGGGCCTGTCTGTTTTAATCTCAAGCTATGAATTTGACATGCTTTGCTCTATTGCGTGTTCAGCTGGAAAAACTAAATTCCAAGTTGCACTTGTCTTGCACAGGTAAATGATTAATTTTGTCTGTCCCTCTTTTCCTCTGTGGTGTATGAATTGCCGTGTTTCATCACACTGCTGAGTGCCTGATCCAAAAACATGCTCTTTTATTTTCTTCAACCCCACTTGAGTTTCATTTCCATGCTTTTCTTTACTTCCCAGACGGCCCTTTTGTGTTTTTCGCAGTGTTGATCCATGCATTGTTCCAACCCCATCGTTCCTGAAAAGGAAAATCCCAACCTAGGAACTCCTTTCCTGCTCAGGCCACCCTTCATATGGTTCTCTTCGCCACTGCAACTCTATGCTTTTTGGTTTTTACACACTTAGTGAATATTAGATCTTCCAGTGCATTTTAAACAAGTAGACGGTCTTTGCAGGTAGACTTCGAGTTTGCACTGTCCTTTCTCTCCTTTCCAGAGGGAGGAGACATGAGGCCCAAATTCAATGGAAGGAAGCAGGCAGAGAAAGTGGTTTTCTTAGAGTGAAGTCCCTCCCATTCCTTGCAGGGGGAATAAATAATGAGATGTTTTGGAAAGGATTTTGGGGTCCATGCAGTCAGGCACCAACTCCTTAGGCAGATGAGAGCTCACATCACAAGTAGCCCTGGGGTTTCATGATTGGTCAATAAGAATCTTTGTCTTTACTCCAGTTTCTTTTATAAGTTTTACAGTAATGTAACTATTTCTTAATTGGGTAAAGTGAGTGTAGTTGAATGTCACAGTATGTCAACCACTACAGTATGCAATGGTAATATTTTACCTGCTCCCCTTACATTTGAATGATGAGTATGTCCCTTACAGTATGTCACCATCAAAGTCCCTCTGAGGAATTATATTTTCTATCCTCACCCAATGACTCTGTCCAGAAGAGCTCCCATAAATGTAGCAGGGTTATTGTATCCATGTGCTGTTGTGATCGTTGCCAGAATTTGTTCTCAGTGATGACATTTTCCCTAGTTTTAGCTGACTATTGCAATAACTAATGAACTAATACATTACTGCTGAGAAACGTCGGCTTAGTGTTCGGAATCTATTGCAGAGGGTGATGTAGTGTGACAACAACGCCTCGAATTTACAAGTGCAGCCAGTCTCGTTTTTGGAAAAACAATGTAGAAATACATGCATATGTCAAACTGTTTAAATGTAATACTTGCACATGAATGCTTTGGTCATAGAAACAGAATTTTGGCAAGGAACATCCCTCTGTGTGTGAATGTGTGGGCCTTTGTAAATGATCTACTCAGCTCCACATTGGTCATCCAGTACTTTTTGCCACCACATTTCCATCACTGGGGAAGGTACCTGAGGTTCTGCTCGACATAGTCCTCCAGATGTCAGACACCCAATTTAGTGAGGGACTTCACTCAAAGAAAGCCACCTTCTCTGCCTGCTTCCTTCTATTGAATGTGGGCCTCGTGTCTCAGTAGGATATCATCAGAGCGGGGTGTCCTCTTAGAGCAGATACCAGGTTCCACCAGCCCACCAGCGGTAGACCTGATCTCCCACCCAACTAAAATCCATGAGGGGACTGTGGCCCTGTCCTGCAGACATAATGTTAGCCTCTCACATAGTCCAGCTCAACGATGTCTGCTTGCTAGCAACACAGGGGGCTTTATTCGCAGCTTCCCCTCTGCAGCGATCCAGTCGTCAGGTATACCGCAAACTGGGCACCCAACAGGGCCGTCTCTGAGAGGCAAGCCTAGGTCGTGGCCGTCGGAGAGAGAGAGGAGCCGCGGCAGGGGATATGTCTGACATGCGGACGCCTCGCACGGCGTGTTTAAGGAGCAGCTGTTAAAGAAATAAGCGGTCCCTGCGAGGAGCTGGTGACGGGGAGTTTCCTGGAAGTTAATGCTTTCCCCAAGACAGCCTTGCCACTACTGTGCCCTTGCTGACTATGTGAATGTCCAAGTATACCTGTGATTTTTCTCCTGAATGAATCGGTTTAAAAATGCTCATGAAATACACACTGCATCTGCTCATTTTAAGATTAAAATTAAGATTGGACCCATGACTTAATTGATTATTCCCATTGGGAAATTCCTGAAATTCTTTTATACACACCATACCAGATGTACGACTTTAAAAGCTCTCCAAAACTAACTTGTTGCAATATTAGGCTGTATGTAGGAGACCAGCAAACTTTATTTTTATTGGTCTTTGTGCAAGATGGTCTGATTGAAGTCATTATGTGAAGTCCTTTTGCATTTAGCATTTGGTTTATTTAATCAATGAATAAATTACTTTTATTGTCCAGTCCCTGGTCAGAGATAGGATTTATTGTGTGTGTGGGAACATCTCTGCATCCCCTGCTGAACAATTCTGTCGTTAACAGTCTCTTGCTTAGCTTTTGAGTAACTACTGTGAGCATTTGAGATTTATCAAAAAGGTAACTTGTTTGACTTGGATTAGCATTGGTTGCTCTGCTGGAGCCTGGGGTCTGGGGATGGCTGCTTGTTCCAAGCAAGCCAGTCTCCAGAGACCTGTGGAAAGGGGGTGGAGGTGATGAATGCTGCTTAGACAGGATTTTCCTACTGGTTCCCCCAGCCCTGTGTTTTTACAGTCCGGTTCTCGTGGCATCCACTGGCTGACAGCTCAGTCTAGCCCCTCGGACCAACACTGGTCCCCAGTTGCCTGCCAGTATTACCAGTTTGGTGTAACAGTACTCTTGTGGAATCATATCCATTGCCCTTTTTTCATCGATTGAATGAAGGCCCAATCGCCTTGTTGGTAAATTTTTCTTCTGATTTCCATAAAGATTCTCTTATCTTCAGCTGCAGCCATATTCATTCTTCATTGGTGCAACATTGTCTTCCTTGCTCCCATTTGCCTGCCTGTAATGATGCAGGTATTAGAACCAGCTGCGGACATGTCTGAACTGATCTGGTGCTTCCTTGGCAGTATTTAGTTTTGCTGAAAAGGTTCTTGGTTCTTCTCTTTTGTACCCCTGTGTAATTTAGTAAATTAATAATTTTTATGCTGCATTTTGCTTGGTCTAATTGGTGCTTCCTCTCCAGAGTTCTAGAACCAAATATATGACTTACCAACTGTGTGTGTGTGTACGTGTGTGTGTGTATACCGGTTTTGCTATACTTGTGAGGACCAAAGGACCTTCTTTCACCTGAGTTGATTTGTATAAAAAATAACATTAATTTATACATTTGTTCAAAACACGAAAACTTTGACAAATATAAAATCACCAATAAACTACGTTTATTTATCCAACATTTTATAGAATACTACATTTGAAAACTTTTCAGCTTTAGGATTTCAGGACAGAGCAGCCACTCTGTTAGGAACATTTCGGCTTTTTGGTTGTCGGTGTTCGATTCACTGCCGTTATTAACACTAATGGCGGATTAGTTCAAGCAAAAGGGCTGCATACGCCGAAGTACGTGTTGGTGGGCGGTTAAGGGAGTTTAACATTCACTGGCGTGGGAAACGGCGGTTCTAGTGCTAATTAGGCAGTTGTGCCTTTTACCACACACCTTGCATGAAGGCATAAGTGCATATGTACAGTATGCTGATATAGCAAAGATGTTTTACTTTTTAATTTGCTACTGTACATATGTAACCAGGTTATTATTGTTTAATGTGTAAAATTACACAAAATCTGTTTGAAATCTGTTTTTGAATTTGTTAATGTGCTATCAGGACATGGTGTCAAAGCATATTTAACAGAATATTCACACAATGCAGATAAACTGGTGACATATACTGTATAAGAACAAATATTCAGATTATAACTGAAGCTTGGAAGAAAATAAAATGCTTTATTTGTATTAATAGGCTGTTGTATAATTATACTGTTGACTTCTCGTGGTGTTAATGGTATAGTGCAAATCCATATCGTAGCGCGCAACCGGTAATAACTATGATACCGGTATACCGCCCACTTCTACTTGTAACAAAAATTTATTTTATAAAAATCTGTTAATGTAATCAAAAAACTAAAAATGGCAGATGATAGATGAGAGATGGTTCAGGTAAAATGGTGACCTTGAGGTTTGTGGGTGTGTACCAGAGAGCTCTATGAAGGGCTAGTATCTCATATACGCTTGGTATGCTTAGAAGAACTTGATGGAACAAGTACTTATGAATTTTTCATGTTTGGGATACCATGGGAGAAACAGATTATTACTACTGTCTAAAGTGTCTTTATTCTGTTATCCAGGAGCTGTCAAGCTGCGGGTGGAGCAAGAAAGAGAAGCACAGTTCAGCCCCCAATGCCGTGGCCTTCACTCGTAGGTTCAACCAGGTGGGTCTCACGGAAACCTAGTGGGTCGTATGGGCTCGGTGATTTGGCTGAAAACATCAAACATCAAAAATGAAAAATCAACTTGATGTGAATTTGAAATACCTCATTAAATGGTGAACTTTACATTTAGAGTAGGGAATGTCAGGAGCCTGCGGTTGGGATCTGTGCTGGGTTCAGGCAGTACTTGAGAAGACAGGACTCTCATAGATGTTCTTTAGTGTAGAAACACATGTCTTGTTATCCAATTTTTGCCCTAATTTTGTGGCATTGTCATCAAGAGGTTTACCTGAAGCAAAAAGTGTTTTGCAAAAGGGTAATGACTTAAAATAATATTGCCATGCAGTTATCTGACTTCTGGAAACATGTGAAATACTGTTTCTCATTGCTCAAGCTCAAGGATGGAAAGGCTCGATATTACCAGGCTATAGGCTGGGTCTCGTGTGGTCACCATACCTCCTCGCCCAGCGCGTCGGCTGTCCTTCACGGTCGAGACCAGCTTCGATGCCATCCAGTATAAATATTAGGAAATCTGCAAAGAATGTGTTTTGAATATCCTGTGGAAAATATGTACTTTTATAACAGTGTTTCATTTCATTATTTTTTTCTCTAACGGCTTTTCAAGATGTAATTTGTTGGAGTAGCCTAACAAGCGTGTATGGCTTTAAGGCGCAGCTGGGCTCTGGCCATTTGTCCGTTACCAAGGCTGGGCTGTGTGGTGATACTTCACATAGGTCTACATCCGCTTCCTGGGCATCTAGACCAGCCAAATGCTCTCCCTGGTTGGGAAATAAGTGGTTTTGTACAGTGTCTCAATGGATGGCACCACTTTCAAAATAAACCGGGGTTTTCCTGATGCCGGGTTTTCCTGATGCCAGCTCTTCTGCAGGGGACAGTGATTATACTGGATAAAAATACAAAAGCTTATGTAACCAGGGACGTCTGGCTTTGATGGGCCTCTTCCTGTGATATGCCGCATTGTCCTGTAACCTTTCATCTAGACACTTTTGTTCTACACAAACATTGTGATGGTTGGCCGAGATTTGCATTTTGAAATGATTATTTAATCAAGCATGCTGTTGTAGCAATGAGCAGGCTGATCCTTCTTTTAATGGGTTTCAATATATGTCGACATGGAAATCTGGAAAGCTGGGGGTCTTGCTGTCACTGGCCTCATGAGATCTTTGACCCGCCCCCACTCGCCACAGCCATTTTAACCTCTGCCTGATTCTGAGCTGTCGTCCATCTTGACTTTCTCTTTCACACGGTCCTGGAGCCGTGCTGCGGATTGCATGCGGTTCTCCTCCCCGACGTTTCCTCTTTCCAAGAGAAGGGCAGTGACTGTGAGCATGTTGTTTTTATTGTCACTGATATCTGCATGTGGGCTGGGGGACTTCTGGCAACACTCCTACAATATAATAAAACCTAACCTATTATTGTTGTTATTACGGTTAGGTGGTTATCCAAAATGGCCAATCACTCTGGCCAGTAGACTTCCTGGGGCCATTCAGGCTAATGACAGAAGGGTCCCTACAGAAGCGATTTCAGCTGTTCTGTTGAAATAATACTCAGGAGTGCCTGGAGTACCGAGCTTGCACATAAAGCAGATTAATTCTCCTCCTAAGCCCTGAAATGAAATACAGCAGTTTTGTCCGGAAGTGACTTCAGAAGTGCAGCATTGCGTCTGGCGGGAAATGGGAAGCACAGTTAATCATGTGAAATGGCTGATCTGAAGTGCAGTGAATCCTGCCAGGCGTGTGGGGATGCCGGCCCCCTGTGTGGAAGTCAGACTTAGCTCTTCACCACTACCCTGCAGCTGCTTTGCTATTCTCATCATCTCGGTCAGGCCCCATTTTTTTCGGAGGCCCCTCTTGACAGTCCGCCTCCGTGCCATCCCTCGTCCTCGACGGAGCATATCTCCATTGGCGGCAGGGGGATCTAGCTCGAGCCTGGCCAGGGCAGGTGCGCACAATGTCGGTGGTCTGCCGTCACAGGTGGAGCCTCAGTCATCTGTTTCCTCAACTTAGGGTGAGGCCCGGGTCCCTGATAGCGCTCTTCCAGGAGGAGGGGTACAAGCACGTGTAAAGCCGCAGTGAAGCCACACCAGGTTTCCGCATTGTTTAAATAACAATGTTTTAGTTCTGTTAAATCCTGTTTTTAGTGACAATAAAAAACATAACACATTTCACTGACCTACAGATATTTCCTGTAGCAGCAGTTGAAAATGAATTCATGACTTTTTTACGGAAAAAAAACAGATCTATATTACTATTAAAAAAAATTAACACTGCACTTCTCATTTTATTTGCATTAATTAAACATTTTATAAATTTTGATACCAAGAACAGCGAGAGAGGATACAACTGTAAATTAATCACAGGCACTGGATTTGTTCAGATTATGCATGAATGTCCATTAAGAACCAATTCATGTGCTGTATCCTTTTCTGGTAGTTTGGATGTGGCTGAACTTCCAAATCAGATTGATATGGTGGTTCTTGGAGCACATGGAAGCTCAGAGTTGTCTGCATGTGTGTTGACAGGTCAGCTTCTGGGTAGTCCGAGAAATCCTGCACGCTCAGACTCTGAAGATCCGAGCCGAAGTCTTAAGCCTTTACATTAAGACTGCAAAGGTGAGCATATTTCTTCATAGATGTTGCTATTCTCTGTAGTGAAGAACACAGTGCAGCTTTGATTTACAGATCAGGTGCCCTGGATGCTGAACTTGTATTTGCAGAAACTGTGTGACATTAACAACCTGCATGCAGTGATGGCTGTAGTGTCAGCGCTGCAGAGTGCCCCCATCTACAGACTGACCAAGACGTGGGCAGTGAGTATCCCCAGATACAGGGAGCTGTACTCAGACGTACTCCATTGCAGGCACAGGCAGTGAAAGTTTTGTTACCTGCCTGGAATGTAGTCAGGTGTTTTTTATGAACTGCAGGTGGCATAGTGGTTCACGACATGTCCTCATAAAATGCTCACTGTTTTTAAAAGCCCCATGGTGCCCCTGGAACATATAACCATATAAGTGGGTGAAACCTGTAAGGATCACATGGGAACACACTTCACATGTTTTTCAAATGGCAGCCAGTTTAAAGTGCTGCTGATCTTTGCTGTTATAATGGGCTACACCGTATCAGATCACATTGATTAAGGTCTCTCTGTTTTCCCCCAGCTGCTAAGCCGGAAAGACAGGGCCACCTTTGACAGGCTGGCATACCTGATGTCCAAGGAGGACAACTACAAGCGCCTGAGGGACTACATCAGCAGCCAGAGTATGACGTCCTGTATCCCCTACCTGGGTAAGAGCCCACGAAGTCGCCATTTTCTGGCCAACAGTGACACATGTAAGGAGGCCGTGATCTGCCCTGTGGAGTCATCTGCCGAAGTGAGAGAGGTGCTCAGTAAGCAGGCATACTGTAGTAGGGCTGCAACAATTCATCGAGTAATTCGAATAATTCAATTACAAAAAATCCTTGATGCAAATTCTTTGCTTTAATGCTTCGTTTAATCCACACGTACTGCTCAGTGATCACCATGTTTCACATTATTACTGTCGTACAGTGTGCCTACGCTGCATTATGTGTAGTAGAGGTGGTAGAAAAAACGGAGTGGCAACACTCCCTAGGGACCCATTGTAAAAAATGGTGGAGAAATTTCCGTCAAAGTTCCAGGTCACGGGGACGATGAATAGTTCCAAACATTGACATTCACGCCATAGAATTATGTTCATTTCCATTGCTTACCAAGCACTTTAAGTGGTATCTTGATATAATAACAGATTTTTAAATTAAACATTTAATACATTAGCTGTCATTAAAATTCTAAATATTATTTTGTTTTTATACGCACTCAGCATTAGCTGTTAATGTTTATTATAATTAATAATTATGACAAAAGGTAGCTTAGCAGCTAACAAGGCTAACGTTTTCATTTCACTGAGTCTGTGAGTTACAGTTGAAACAGTGTAACGTTACATATTAAGTTGTTCTGCTTATGAACGGCTTCATGATTACAGTTAGTTGCACTGCTACCATGTCAATACACCTGATTAAAATCTCCTCGGGTCGCATGGTTCAGTGTAAATTTACTACCAAATTTATGGCAAAATAGTTTAAATGATTTTGTGGTAATTCATTTGCCAAAAAAAGAAAACCCATCATGAAAAAGTGTCTGTATTTTTACCTGCACTTTTTAAGTGCAACATTTGTTTTCCGAATAAAGAAAGACAATGGATTTTGATCACTGGACACTTTTGAGAGGTTGGTTCTTTTTTTTTTTGCAAGAAAATAAACTGGAAGACATATTTTCCCTGGCAGCCTTTATGAAACATTATACAGTGTTTTTATTATTTGTACATTATGTAGTTTAACATTTCTGTGTTAATTTTTCAAATGATTTTTTTTTCCCCTTAAAAATTAAGGAATTAAGTTTTAGCATGCTGCTTGCAAAAATAGCAACTTTTGACCGAAATTGTATGCAGTTTAACCATTAAAATGTTTCTAAAAGGAAAACAATAAGTTGTTAATTTTAAGAGACCTGTCTTTTTTCTCTTTTGAATAGTTACTATTGCTGCTTAATAAGCCAAAACTACTTCTTATCCAATCACTCGATCAATCGATGGAATAATCAATAGAATGTTCAATTACTAAAATAATCGATAGCTGCAGCCCTACACTGTGCTCTATCTGTTTGTGGGGTTATGGTTGATTTATGCTTGTTTGTAGGCTCTATGTAGCGCTTGCGCCATAGCCTATGCAAGTGGCCTTTCGCCGCTGTAAGCATTTATATTTCTGCACTGCTGTGTCTGTATTTCTCTGTAACTACATTGCCAAAATGCAGCCAGAAATGCATCAGAGGAAATGCAATGCTACCAAGTGAACCAATCATAGTTGGTCACCGCAATGTAGGGCTGCTATGATTAGTTATAATCGATGACACGCTGAAAATGCATTGACATCAATCATTTTTTTATTATTTTATTTCTGGTGTTGTGTGTGTGTGTGTGTGTGTGTGTGTGTGTGTGCGCGTGTGTGTGTTGTGTTTGCCACGTATTTTGGTCACTTTTTTTTCTGAATTGCCCATTCCCTTGTAAGAGACCTGTGTTCCGGTCCACACAAAGGAACCAGCCTGAGGGGAAGCTCTGGGGTCCGTTTGAGACAGAGTGTAGTGGGCGGCAGCCACCTTGAGCACGGGGGGGGCGATCTGCTCGCGGCCCAGCTGAGCTTTGTTCTTGTCTCTTTGGACCCCTTTGCCCTTTCGCACCGAACCTGAAAGCACTTGAAAGTATTCAGAGGTTGCTGGGAAACACTGATTTTTATTGTGCTGTTAGTTTTCCTTTGAGTCGACTTTAGCATTTTTTAATAAATATGTTCCACTGCTTTTTCTGATGTGGTAACTTTTAAAAAGATTGACAAAAATAACTCTTTGTTTTCTCAGTGCTTTGCCACAGGACCTGTCCGAAGTCCACAAAATGTGACCCACTTGGGAAATAAATGACAGATTAATTAAAAAGTCGCTGGCATCCATCTTGGGCTCCTACCCAGGTGCTGGATGGAAATGACCTACAGGGTTACAGTCTGGTCTCTGGAGCCTGTGTAAAGGACCTCGCCATTAGAGGAGCAGAGTGTGCCCGTCCTTACAGTGAGCCGCCTTCAACCTCTGGAAGCCGAGGGGTTTGTGGCAGCCCTGAATTACTGCTTCCCGTCCTAGCCTCCTGTGATGTCAGCCTCAGCTTCCCGGTGCACAGTGGAGACGCCCAGTGAGAGCTGATGGGCTGCGAGGTGATTTAAGGCGGCTCCGTGAATCCAGACGCAGGGGGATGGTGTTGAAGTTTTAAACAGCCCCAGCCGGGAAACACGGCCTCTGTCTGGATCTGAAACACATTAATGGCGTCATTTGTTGCTGTCGTGAAGCTGCGGTCTCTTGAAGAACGTCAGCCGGCCTTGAAAGACGGGGGCCGTCTAAGGTGCCGCTTTCAGACGTGCCCATGCAGAAGTTTCCGTCTGAGCTGTTGGGATGTTTGTTTACCTGGGCATACGAATCAAATTTTATTTAGCATCACTTTTTTTAAATTTTTTTTTGCTAGCCAGTCTGTCTCAAACCATTTACAGTGATTTACGGAAAATGCAGAGGAAAAACCATCCATCTTGAAGCTGCTCATGCTGGTCTGGATCTTGGGGGGCTGGAGCCTATCCTAGGCAGCATGGGACTGGGGTAAAGCCTGCATGGGATGCAGGTCTCACACTAATAACCGTTTAGAAATGCTGTTTAACTGCATGCCTGCATTAAGGCAGGAAACCCACGTGACATGGGCAGAACCAAGTTCCAAACTTTGAATTAAGGTGGGATTCTAAATCCCAACGCTGGAGGTGTGATGGAACAGTGCCGTTTTTTTTTTTCTGCCACTTCCAAAGTAGTCCTCATGGGAAATATTTTATAGAACATGCAAATGGAGCAACACCGCCACCTTCTCTGTGGCGTAGATTGAGTGTAGACTTGCTGTTTTCTCACCTTCGTATGGGAGCCTCACACTTTCGGATCAGTAAGGGTGCTTTGCCACCACACCAAGTATGGTACTTTTGGTACTTTTGCTTTTCCATTGACTTCCGGTTGACTACCAGTACCGAAAGTGCCAGAACAGCTGGGGTACTTCCTTGGTGCTTCAGTATTTTGGGGGGGGACTTGAAAGGTTTTCTTTGTTTTTTGGTTATGCAAATAGCCTGCCGCTGAAACACTATACAAACACCACCCTGAAAACAGTTGCGAACTCAGAAAATAATGATACACAAAGTAAAAACAAATGTGATTTGGTCGTAAGAACATGTACAACAAAAAGATCTGGATGACATGACAAGAAATGAAAAAGTATTTTGTTGAATAGACTAATACAGCAGGCATATAGCTTGCTGTCCTAGCGATGTGATTTTGTTATAAATATAGTGATATGATTTTGTTATAAAAAATATTGGGGTATTTATAAGACAAAAAAGGAGTTCATAAATTTCTCACAAACCCGTCTTCAAGTGATGAAAATGATTATGATTGTTTCGGAGAACGTCTGTAGCACTCATGCAAAAGTGGAGTGAAACGTTCTGATTTTTAAACATAAGAACCTATAAAAGGAATAATAATTAAAATTAGGTTTTTTTTTTGACAGACTATCACAGTAAAAATATATTAGTGAAATTTTAACCCCTGCGCTATAATGTCTGCACTGAAGTAAGAAGCAAGCCTTATTTTAATATAGTTGACTATCGATGTAAGAATTGGATGTGCATAAAGTGATGTTGGTATTAATATCTCACATCGTCCAGCCCTATAATATACTACAGCCGTTTTTTGAATTCAGTACAAAAAACTCACACCTCGCACTGTAATGTCATTCTGCACCGGTACCCATTTTTACACAAGTGGGAAAACACCTTGAACACCGTACTTTCAGTACTGTCTCGAAGTACTAAAGGTGCGGTGGAAAAACATACTAGCTTTGCTGTTTGCTGGTGTTCTGCAGCCACTCAGAATAAGAAGTTTTCACCAGTCACTCTTCCAGAATCTGACTTGGCATCCACCCATGATTGTAGGTCGTTCCCTGTGGCCTAGGGGGGTCATGAAACCCAGTGGTATGTCTTTGGAATTTGGTTGGAATCTTCACGCAGAGCAGAGGTTAGATTTGGCTGAGTGTGGAGTTTCAGTAATATGTTGGTGCTTCTGCTCCTTTACAGACTCTGCCGACTGTGCTGAATTAGGCTATCATTGGTGATGGTCCCGCTGCCCTCGCTCCCAGGCCAGTGACAGCTCAGGTCGCTGTAGCTCCTTAGTCCCAGCGCAGCAGCTCAGTCAGGCTCGCTCTGTATGGAACACTTTAAGAGCAGCTTTATGAGAAAAGTTCATGTCACATCACCGGGGAAGAGTGAGGTGAATCGTGGCTATGCGATAGGGAATTTGTCAGACACAGCTTAGTTTTTCATAATATTTCTGTAAAAATGATGCAGGATTAAGCATTAATATGAACTCACATACCCTCATTGCTTGTGCTTTCGGTGTCGGCAGCGGTGTGCTGCAGTGGCTGGGATCACCAGGGGGCGCACTGCAGAATAAAGAAACCCGCCTACAGTGGACTGCTCCTTAAGGAGTGCTTCTGAAGGATGGAAGAGCTGCAAACCTCTGCCAGCAGGCTGCAGAGCATATAAAAATGAAAGGTGGGGAGTCCTCCAGAGTCCAATGATTTCGCATGTGGTTGGACCTGGAACTAGGTCGCTTATCTCATTTTAAAAGCAATAAAAGGAGCCGAAGGTGTCAGGATGAGGTCACCGTCAGCAGCGTATTCAGCCAGTGTTTATGATGTCACTGTCAGTGATTTGCAGAGCTCATAAATTCAGCATTTTTTAACTTTCCACTCCATATCAAAAACAAATGTCCCTTGATGACAAGTATATGAGATTTTTTCTTATTTATCTTGTATAGCAAAAGGCATTTCTCTGTTTAGGTATATAACCATTATCAAAATATAATTGGAATTGTAAATTTGCTTTTGAATCATAACCGTGATAGTAAAATTTCAGTCATTGGCTATAAATGATTTTCTGGTCATTTGTGTTGCAAAATTTTTAATTGTATTGATTGCCGAACACTTTGTGTATCAGATTGTGGAAAAGGCAGTTTAAGAGAGACCAGCAGCCGTGTATGAATGTACATGTGTATGACACACTAGACTTTTCACAGTATTACCCTTGCAAGTGTCATAACTTTAAATCTAGCCTGTAATTACCAACCACTTGAAATTGTGACTTGTTTAAACAGAAGCATTTATGCAGAGTTTCTCAGCACCTAATGTGAAAATGTGAATTTGCCACTAAAAGTATCTGCAGGAAATGGTGGGCATATGAAATGGCCAATTTCCATTCCCTGTCCCAGATCGTAGAATCATCATCTGGTTCTCATTTTCTGTTCCTCTGCCTCTCGCCTCCTCTCTCACGCCCCAACTTTGAGTCCCTGTCCAGAACGGAGTACGCTGCGTTCACTTTTCTGCTGCTTGTTTTCGACAGCTTGCTTCATAAATGCCGAAATATAAAATACAGTGCACTCGTGGCCTTGCATCCTAGTGCAACGAGCAATTTATAGCATATGATATTTGCTGATGTATTAAACTCCTGTTCCCTGTAAACCGAAAGCCAGCATCTCAATGGAACAAGGAACTCGACAAATAAAGTACTTAAAAATAGTTTATTTAGTATTGCATGGCGATTTAGTGGGTGACCAAGCTGGACCGGGTTCCCACTTCTCGTTCGCTCATGTTTTTACTGGAGAAAGAGAAGTAGCGTGTGACTCGACACACAGAGGTGTAGAAACAACAGCCTTTTGCTTTACAGCAGAGTGCATTGAGCGAGGCTACATCCAGGCTAAGAAGACTCATAAATACCAGTGACAGTGACAGAAAGCTCAGGCAGATCACACAACGCCAGTACGGCTTGCTGATGCGGCACTCAGTGGGCAGACGCATCACAGATCATTGCTCTGCATACTAATGAGAAATGCGATGCGCTATGTAATACATGAAAAAGGAAAAAAGAACGGTTATAGACTTCAACACAATATATATATAATAATATGAATTTTTTTACCAAGCTTGTTAAATGATTCTCCAGTTTCTCTGGTATTTCAATTTGCTGGCTAATAGCAGAAGCGTGGCATCTCGCTGCCTGTCTGCTGCAGCAGTCCATGTCTCGGGGTGAAGGTCCTCTGGGGCACTTGCCACATGTCCACGGCTCACTGGCGAGATTGCCTGCTCCCTCGTTCTCAGCAGGTTGTAGCACGCACCCCCACTGAAGGCACCGGAAAGAGTGTCTGGGAATTCCCTGGGGTTATGGGGTCCAGAACGCCCTCCCTTTAACTGGAGTCGGGTGAAGTGCTGCTTATGTTCAAAGGTGAGGCCAGTGCCACAGGGGGGTCAGGAGGCTCCAGCCATCCTTCTTCAATCAATGGGCCGGATCATCATGCGCACGCCCTTCATGGAGTAAGAGCCTCCTCCGTAGTCAGCCCAGAAGATGCCGTCTTGGAATTTACTGCGGTAGACCCCCCCAGTGTACCACACTCCGTTGAGGTTGGTCTGGCCGCAAGCGTTGTACCACCAGCCTCCTTTATGGAAGTGCGCGCAGTTACCTGCATGGGGGTCAGGGAGTCACACACAGAGTGGCAGTGAGCTCCTACCTAGATGTGACTGACTCTGAACTCTCTTTTGGCTCCTTTATCCCCTCAAATTCCTGAGATGTCATTCAGTTAGAGACCATTCTGTTTGTTCTTCTGATTTTAGGTCTTTCGTTGTTCAGTGTTACAGTTCGTCAGATGCTGATAATCGCTCTCTCTCTGTGCTGATTCAGACTGATCTGTAACCACTATCCAGTGCTGGCTTTGTCTGATTGATGTAGCATTAAGTTAATCAGTGAGGAGATCTTACCTGTGCTTTTCAACATTATATGTGCTTGTACCATGTTTCTTGTCTTATGACTTTAAGAGGTTTTGCACTGCTGGCCCTCTAATCACTCCTACCTGCCTTCTCTGGACTCATGCAGATTTAACAGCGGATGCAGGGTGTTCCCATAAAATTTGATGACATATACTGTATCATGGTCGACTGAGAAAAAGACCAAACAAGGATGGTTGTGCTCTACCTGAGAAAGTGTCTTTGTCTCGGTCCAGCGTGGTGAAGGGTTTGCCGTTGTGGCTGCTCAAGGAGTCGCCGGCATTGCCCTGATAGGTGCCCAGGCGCAGCCTGTAGAACTCACTCTCGGGCTCGAGGCGAAAGCTGCTGTACTCCGCGTAGACCTTCTTCCCTGACCAGTCCTCCAGCTCCACCATCAGCCGGTAGTCCCTCTGTTTCGCCAGGCTGTAGATGTTCTCCAGACCCAGCCAGTACTCATTGTCTATGTTGCCGAACCCTTTCTGTAAAGACAAAGGTAGGATACGGAGATGCTGTTTATGAAGAGAAGCATTGAGCTGAATTCCCTTGCCCCTCCTTTATTTTTCAGTTTCTGCACGATGTCTAGGTTTCAGATAAGTGTTTTCAGCCTTTTTTCATTCTATTTTAGAGTTTTTTGTTATTTTGATGGCAGTGTGTAAGTGTGTAATCGCGCTGCGCTAATGGTATTTTTGAGAGGTCATGAGACGCCTCCAGTGGATCTTCTGGGACTGGGAGTCACTGTGTGTTGTGCATTTTATTTGTGTATCTGACATGCTCTGAAGGCTTCTGTGGAATATGAGCAAACCACAATGGCCTTTTTCCTACCCTGAGATCTTTTGTTGTTGGTCGTCACTGCGAAGCTTTGAGCTGTTGGAGTAACAAGAGGTTCACCTTAGTCTGACTTTGGTCTCCCTCAGAATTCTGAGTGGCACAGGTATTGCTTGTCTACTTGTGTTGTGTTGTATGACAGGGCATATTTGTGGTTTTTGTTTGCGGCTGTGGAGTGGGGAGAGATACGTAGGTGTGGTGCTGTTTTCTTTGGCCAGCCTAACTGACATGGTGAGCACTGTGGCAGCCTGCAGCTGGCTGGCTAGTCAGACACCCTGCAGGCAGCGCGGCTGAGTAGCTAAATTTTCATTATGGCCGTCACCTTCTCCCCTATGCATGTGGAAGGTCTCAATACAATAACCCAACCTTAGAATATATCTGTGTTTCATTAGGCTCGTGCCTGGTCTTGGATGTCCTGCACCACTGGGGGTTGTATCGGTTTGCATTTATGCATCATTAGCTTGCTTTTAAAACAGCCTCCAGTGTTTCTGGGCTATGGATTGGCTTCTGAATAATCTCTTAAAGAGCATATGTATTGGATAAAAATAACTGTATTTTACTAACGAAAGGTCCTCAGAGTGTCATGTGCTTTAATCGTTAGATTTCCCTTCAAAAGTAGCTTGTGGTCGCAGTTTGTGCTGCTCTTGCTCGATTTGCTGGGCCCAACCTTGTAGGTGTCCCAGTTCCTGAAGAAGTTGACGGAGCCGTCCCTTCGGCACTGTATGATGGTCCAGCCCCCGTTGTCCAGCCCGTGTTCACACCATGCCTGCATCAGGTGCTCCATACCATCGGCCTTGAGCAGATATATGCCGCTGGTAGTGAACCCTGCCTGCCGTGCCTGGTAGCAGTCCTCGAATGGCCCTGAGGGAAATGCAGAGAGGACACGCAGGCTACATTATGCACATCATGCCTTCTAATTGGCTATCAGACTGTGCTGTCAAGAACACCTCTGTGATGGTGCGTGACCCTTTGATTCGTTCGATTGGTGGAGGAGCTGAAGTCCAATTGGACGAGCAATGCAAAGCCCTCCCATGTCAGGCAACAACTTGCTGGTGCCTGATGGGTCAGTGAAGCTGCTGTATGTGATGGATAGCCAAGACAAACTCTCAGCCATTTTAAACCTCGCTTCGCCAGAACAGTGCCAGTTTCATTCTAGTCATGTGGATTCAAACCGTAATCTTGGGCATATGCCTAGGCACGGATAGTGGGCATATCTTCTGCCTCCCAAGTCATGCGTTGTGTCTCCATACTCTCCCAGCCTTGTGTCAGCTGTCGAAATTACGGAGCATGTCACTCCTAACTTTAACGGATTGGCTGAGTATCAGTCGCATCCTTTCTTATAAAGTCCCACATACTTCATCTCCCATCAAGGTGTCAAATTTACCAAACAATTATTCATGTGGAAGCTGAGTCGTCTGCTTAGTAAATAATCTACCTGGCTCGTTCTGTGGAAGTTCTGGGCTGTGTTATTGTAGGTGTTTTATTTTTTTGTCTTCATTGGGAAACCTTAGGGACTAATGAAGACACTTTCTGCAAATGTGGACTCCAGACAGAGAAAAGGCACGTAAGTTGAGGACTCACGAAGGGAGTTTGATATCAGAACAGGCATCGTGAAAGTGGCTGTGTGTGTGTGTGTGTGTGTGTGTCTTAATACATCTTGTTATTTTTACTTGCTTTCTGTTATCTTGCGGTTGATAAAAAAGGAGCTGGGCAGTTATTGTGAGAGGAAAGTACAACTGAGAGGTTTCCATGTCAGCAAAGTATTTAAGGGAAGCAGTGGGTGGCGGCTGGTGTTTTTGATCTGTCAATCTAGCCAGAAAATGTACAGCTCGCCTGGCTCTCCTCTAGGGCCAGTATGACAAACGACCCCAATCTCTCATGCTCTCTCTTGGATGGAAACCCCAAGTCATGTTTTTCTTGATCTCAAAGCATCAGCCCTCCTGTTCCCAATTTGCCTTCAGACATTCAAATTTTCACCTTCTCTCGAGTCAGCACGTTTCAGTTTAACTTTTGAACTGGTCTGGAGTCCAACCGCTGAGCTGTGCCAGAAACACTGAAGCCTCCTTCAGAAGGGCAGACCGCTTTCTTACTCAGCCTTAACAGCAAAGCATGTAGTAGCTCGGCGCAGCCAGTTGGAATTGCTTGAAGTGTACGATCGTGTGTTTCACTAACTCACTCAGGCCTGGTTGTCCTGTCAGTTCAGTCAGCTCACATCTAGCTGTTATACAGACGGCAAGGAACCAAGCAAAATACTACACAGGGTGTTCATACTTTGTCTCACTTCCTACCGGACAGTGTCACGTTCTCGACAGCATTTCTCAGCCAGCTGGACTCAGATTCAAATTTGCTCATATGCTACCAGTAATCTCGCCAGTCTGAGAGCTGGCGTGGATCGGAGGTCTGGAGAGTGGGGCTGTTTTTGTACTGAAGTAGAGCTCTCCTAAAGCGCCATGAGGAATCTGCGGTGACAGTTTCCCCTTGGATGAAGAGATTTACCACCACCTCCTTCTCCACCTCCCCGCTAATTCCACTGTCATCCTTGAGACCCAAACTACCGCACTCCCCACAAATCGTAAGTCCGTAATATGCACCAGATGAGCATCAGATAATGACACATTGCTTTATAGCCGCCTGAAGCTATAGCAGGACTAAACATTTAAAATGATTTTAGAGACGCATAATTTTGTACCATGCTAAAAAATTTCAATGTAGCTGCATTCTGTGTTTCTGGGTATGTCTGTTTTTCACATTAGCCATAACAGACGTGCTCATTCAGGTTTCAGACACACTATAATTGTGGATCCATGCTCCTTGCCTGCGTGTTGGCACTGTAAAGCAGATCCAGCCTGCTAATAGAAAATCCTTTGTGAAAAGCCCTTCATTCAA
This sequence comes from Mormyrops boulengeri, assembly GCA_026781065.1. Lineage (NCBI taxonomy): Eukaryota > Metazoa > Chordata > Actinopteri > Osteoglossiformes > Mormyridae > Mormyrops > Mormyrops boulengeri. Next base: position 16,984,835 of record JAODLD010000049.1, read on the forward strand.
GCCAGTGAAGATCTTAATTTTAAATTGTACCTTGAATTTTCACGTTATCTTGGGTATAAAGGCAATTTTGGGATTTTAATATCTCTGATTTTAGTATTGTTTCTGACTGGAAGTCAAAGGTGTTTCTTTAATATTTATTTGTCCTTTCCCTGGCATTGAGTGCCAAGGGTAAACCGTACGTTTGAGTTCGCCTCACCCTCTGAACTGAAGTTGCCCTGGGGGGGTATAGCAAAACCAAATGGGCTGACGGTTGGGGGTGGATCCATGCGGGGACCCCGGTCTCGGGGAAAAGCCCTGTTGTGGTCCCTCTGGATCTCATTGGTGAAGGTGTTGACGGGCAGGTTCTCTGGCACCACCTGCACCAGCGGGGGTCCCACGAGGGGCGTCCGGCGCCCGTAGAGTCGGGGGCACTGCTCCTCCAGTGCGGTGATCAACACTGACTGGTTGTTGACCAATGCAGCCAGCGCCGAGAAGCGTGCCTCCAGCTCCTTGTAGCGCGCGGCCAGCCGCAGCATCTCAGCCGTGGCATTCAGCACACGGTTCTCCAGCTGCGCCGACTCCAGCGCGTTATCGCGCTTGCGAATGATCTCATGCAACAGCTGAGTGTAGAGCTGCGTCACACGTGAGTTCATGTTGCGGCTCTCTTTGCGCAGCAGCTTGACTTCGCTGACCAAGGCACCGTCCACGTCAGCCACCAGCCGCAGCATCTCGATCTCGCGCTGCTGTCGTGAGAGCACGTCACGCACGTCGGCAATGTCCATCCGCGTTACGCGGTCCTTGTCCCCAACTGGCCCCATGGAGCTGGCGCAAATAGGTCCGGTGATCTTCTGCTCAGGCACCAGGAAGGTATAGGAGCACTTGCCAGGGCTGTCATCCTCTGGCGACCTGCGCCTATGCGCTGGTGATTGCCCAGCCAGGCCCTGCATCCCGCTGCAGGCGGAAAGGCAAAGCACAGCGCACAGGGCCCATGCAGAGCATCTCATGGTCACCTCTTCTCCTTCCAACGTGCCGTCGTTATCCTGCCAATTCACCTCCGCCTACCTGCAGGGCGGGAGCAGAAAACCCATATTTGTCAGCTTGATTGTAACTCTCCCATAATGCTTTGCTGTTCTTTGGTGATTTTTGTATTGGTGACGGCACCAAAACCTGAGAACGGGCCATAAACTGCATAGCTGGCAAGCGGTCAGGGTACTGGAGTGCAGAGACGTACAGGAAAGCTCGGTCCTCGTAAATCATTTAATAACAGTGTACTTTTTGTACTATGAGCTCAGACAAATGGGCTCACCGATTCCCACCATTTCCTTCTAGACTTATTTCTGATCTGCTTTAAAGAGTTCTCTTATAGTCCCCTCGGCACAGAAGCGAGCACAACAGGCTGCTTCCCTCTCCCTCTGGAGCTTTCTCTTATAGACGCTCTGCCTGCTTGAGGGTTAGGATAGTAAGCCCTTTGGTCATATGGTTTCGTTTTGAGCGTGTTGTGTATTTTCCATGGCGCTGCCGTGCGTCTTCCCCGGACTCAGATGAAAGGCATTCCAGCGTCTCCCTGAGCGACACCAAGGGCCAGAGTGTGGAGTCCAGTGCTGCCCCCCCATCCCCATGGCGACGGTCGTCATCATTCTGGATAGTTAACTTCATAACCCTGCCGCACACACACACACGCGTCCCTCCTACTCACAGTGTCACGGTGTGAAGAGCTTGTGGCTCTGAGGCTCACGTTTCTTTAGGCGCCTCGCACCCACCGGGTTTCGCTATCCGAAGCAGACCTGGGAGCAGACCTGCAGGACCCAGTGGAGAAGCCAGGGAAGATGCCCGAAATTGCCAGCACGTCGAGTCTCTGGCAGTGCTCAACCCAGGAATGCCACTTCTGGAGAATGACTTCGATGTCTTTCAGCCTCCCTGCTTAATTAGTGCTGATATTACAATGAGTGTAAAAATCTGTTCTTCCATGTCAGCAAAGTCTTAGATGTTTTCATCCCCACTGACTCATACTGCCGAGCTTGCAGAGGAACAGCAGGCGTACCTCACTAATGCTTATCAGTAGCATGTGCTGCACAAATAGATCCCATTTTCTCCAAACAATCATGTCCAAATTTAGAACACGCAACCAATGCTTCTACAACAATGCTTGTGGAAACTCCAAATGTCAATATAAATTACCAGTTAATCTCTTTAATGGTATACCCCATGAATCTATGGGAAAATAACTAAATGATAATTGTACTGCCTGGTTACCGGTTTTAATTTTATAGTAACACAGTCAAGTCTCTGTTGATCCAGCAAGAGTAATATGATGTCTGACATGTCAACAGAGCTTGTCACTTGGGCTCAGGCAAGTGCTGACTGGTGCCAAATGCTGTCACGCTGATGGATTGATGTCTTCTCATTGGCTCTCTGTCACTGAAAGTCTGTTTGATATCTTATGTGCTAAATTTTACTCAGCAGTCGCTATTGCTGTTGTGTATGAGGGAAGTCAGCTACCTCTGACCCAGGAACCTAATGCAGCTTAGTGGTCAGTAAATCACCCTAACTATGACCTTAAGTGGATGCTGTTCAGCCAAATGGCTACAGCTTAAATACTAGAACACATGGCCATAAGTGGAAATTAGCAGGAGAACATTGAACTTGAGGAAGCACTTCTTTACACAGCGTGTAGTTAGAGTATGGAATAGTCTTCCTGCTAGTGTAGCGCAAACTAAAACCCCAGGTTCCTTTAAGTCAGAGCTAGATAAGACTTTAACAACTCTGAGCTATTAGTTAAGTTCTCCCCAAATGAGCTTGATGGGCTGAATGGCCTCCTCTCGTTTGTAAATTTCTTTTGTTCTTATGTTCTCATGAACAAGTACAGTTTACAAAACATGGCTTTCTCGATCAGGCTGATCTGTATCACCCCGGCACCTATGCACTATATTACCCCCCCCCCCCAAGTGCCAAACATTATTAAATAACCTCTGACTGTTTGCTTTAGATTTAGAGGATTTTTGGTTTGCAAAGTTCAGCTGTACTCTTCATCTAGTTAGCATTAAATACTGTTAACCCAAATAGACCAAAATGGTGAAGCCGCCATGTTTGTCATATCATAATTTAAACTGCAACAGTCCGTACATTCCTCAGGGCTCGTGTTATTATGAATACTATAATTTTGATATGTGGGGTGTTACTGGAAAGTTTTTATATAAACCCAGGACTGTTAAATTAAAATTGCACAGCTGACATTAATGGTCTGTTCAAGAATACAGTTTATTGAGACTTAAATTGTGCTCTTGGTTGTAAAAATTAGTGGCCATCAAAATGTAACCTTCCCACATCTGGTGTTCAGACCTCACTGAGATAATTCCAGACATTTGCATGTTAAACTTCATTCGTCTTTGAATGAAAAATGAGAAAAACCCCATAGGGAAGCAGCACTACTTTTACTTTGGTTTATGGTGTAGTGTAAATGTACTGTACTTCCACACTACTGTTGGCTGGAATGAGTGAAGCCAACACTCAGGGTGCGCTTTCCAGAAAAACAAGTAAATTAAAGCTGAATACAAAAAGCTCAGTGTCTGGATGTCAGTGTCTGTAGATTCTGCTGCAATCCTGTCAGACCATGGCAGATGGAAATTTAGCCAATGATCAATCCGGAGGAGCTAGACAAGGTGACTGTTACACATGGAAAACTGTGAAAATGACCAGTTACAAACGCTACAAGGAAGATGTAAGGCAGATAGGAAGCTTCCTTAATTTTTCACTCGTGGTCGTCTTCAGTCTCGGATGTTAAATGGGGAGCAGGAGGGAATGAGGCAGACCGGTTTTGGCAGCCTTGCCCGTATTGAGTGTCCTGCGGTGAATTTATTAAGGAAACACATTGGGACTGGAGGTTTTTATTATCGAAATTTATCCTGGGAAGGAATTTGCCTTCATAATGGATGAGCGATTGGAAGGCTAGAGAGGGAATGATTGGGAAGATGAAACGTTGGCTGATTGGGTCCCGTGTTCTGTAGAAGCACGTGATGCTGGAGGCCAGCCAATCGGTGGGCTGCTGTTTGGATGGCGTACCCCTCCTTTATAAACAGTTCAGTGTTTGTTTCAATCCCAACTGGCACCTTCTCTGAAATAGCTATGTGTCGGAAGTTCTCACTTCTTGATGAGTTGCTCTTTGTAGGTAATGTCATGTTGAAAGACGGGGGGGGGGGGGGGGGGGGGGGGGGGGGGGGGGGGGGGGGGGGGGGGGGGGGGGGGGGGGGGGGGGGGG
>JAODLD010000049.1:17002077-17014794 GCA_026781065.1 Mormyrops boulengeri
CCCCCCCCCGCCGCGCCCCGCGCGCCCCCCCCCCCCCCCCCGGGGGGGGGCGGGGGGGGGGGGGCGGGGCGGGGGGCCCCCCCCCCCCAACAATCACAGCAAGGGGGCTCCATCGCTCCTGCCATGGTAAAGCTGTGTGTAAAAGCCAGACTGATCAAAGGGTAACTTTTGCCATGCTGTAAATTTATTTAGAGAGAGGGGTATGTAGAGATACTGTGCCTAAGAGTCTGATCAAATACTCCTTGGCAGGTTCGGGCAGGGTCACCGCAGTCGTGGGACATGGCTGAGATGCTATGAGGCTTCAATAATACGCTGAAATGTATTTTGATACAAAATAACCCATTTGAAAGTAACAAAATAAACTATAAAATACAGCCACCAAGCAAAGTATCAAAATAAACCACAGTATTTTGTATTAAAGAAAAAGAAAAACACTTCACATGCTTCTATATCAGTCTGTTCCTTCAAAAGCACACCGACTCAAATGGCTAAGCATAAGAGCCACATTTGTCCACTGCTTAGAGACAATATAAATGTGAAACCAAACGAAAGATCAAAAATTCAAAAATTTTTAAATATATTATAACTACTCGCATGGACATTCAGATAAAGTCAGTAACAAACTGAAAAAGATTTTTTTGTAATTTAATTGACAGAACTGCTTTATACTACACAGATGCATATAACTCAAACAACAAAATTTAAAATGGAAAAAATTATTTAAGTGCTGAACTCAGCGACATCTCCACAACATTAAACACTACCAGGCGTGAATGGAGCATGTAAGTCTGTCTTTTGCTTCATCACAAGTAATTAACTATTGGCTGTAATGACCATTCATTAAAATGTCTGGAAAAAACTAAACAGACCCGGACAAACGTTTGCACATGACGTCATCATGCATACATTATGGGGAAGATATTTCTTGCATTTTCAAAATACAAGAGTTCTGAACATCAAGGTATTTTGATACAAATTACATAATCATTTTTATGAAGTCAAGTACAACTTCCAAAATACAATTTTGCGTTCAAAATATGTATTTTAAGTACCGAATACCATGTGTCTGTGAAGATGGCGGAAAAGCTCTGTCGCTGATGTTTTCTGGAGAAACGGCCAAATTATGTCCGTGTGTTTGTGACAGTTCAAATCCACCTCCAGCAAGAGCGTGTCAGTGGTAGGCTGGATGTCCATGATGGCGGACGACCCTGAGCACTCAGATGTCTTCCTGCTGACCGACTCTGAACGCGGTAAGCACTCAAGGACCTCGACCTCCGGCTCATGGTGAATCAGTTCAGCAGTCAAGTCGCTTCGTTACGGTCGCATTGTGGGAATGTACTGAGAAGCTTCCCTAGGTGGCGATGCGTTTCTCTGAGCTGACCACACCCTTGCCTCGGTAACTCCGTGACCATCTGTTTCTCATCTTGGGCTGTTTCGGTTCCTGTTGGACATGGATGTGGGTGCTGTAGTCTTACCCTCTGCATTCAGGGAAACCGAGTCAAGCCCTGAGGAGGAATCTTATCTCCTCAGCTTTGGCTTGTGTCACGTCCTGAAGCTTTAGAGAAATGTGCCAGATGGTTCAGCTGACACCAGCATCCACATGGTGCATTTTGCGAGTCGCCAGTGATCTGGGGAAGCTAAGTTGTAACACTCTCCAGCTACTGCACACAGATCCAAATCCTCAATGTGACATATAGAAGTGTATTAATTTAGTGTAATTAATTCTTTCTTCCTCCTGTACTGTTTACACATGTTATTGGGCATTTGATGGAAGCTCAGCCTAGCTGCACTGATACGTAGTGGATTCCTAAACAACACCTACGTTAATAATGTGCTATTTACCTCACTTATATGTCACTTTGGACGAAAGGGATTGTAAAATTAAATATAAAAGTAAATGTTATGCCGAATCTAGCCTGTCCATACATAGGATTCTGAAGGAGCTCTGTGTGAACTGAGGTTTCAGGACTCATTGTCTTTTTTTTTTCTCAAGGAAATACTTACAAGTATCAGGCGGGAAGCCGGGCGAATGCTCAGCTGTGGTTTAAGCACCTGAGTGCAGCCTGCCAGAGCAACAAGCAGCAGGTAATTCCCAATACATCTGATCACAGGTCAGAACTTGGGTGGATTCTTAGCCTAGGTCTATGCTAATTATCATCTTGCATTTCATTCAGGGAAAGGGAAGACCATTTAAATATGTCACATGCTAACCTGAGAGACTGTCTCTCCCTCCATCCCCTCTGTGGCAGGTTCCTGCAAATCTGATGTCCTTCGAGTGAGCATCCCACCCGCGGAGCCCGCAGCAGTGTGACGACTTCGCCTCCCACTGCCGTCACCAGAGTCTGCCCACCTGCCACTGCTGCCTTAAGGCTGGAGGGGCCTTGCCTGCTGCCTCTGGCTGGATTAACCACTGACCGCAGGGCCATGCTGCCCTGCAGCTCCAAAATGCTGCTTCAGACCTGTTTCCTTTTTCTCGTAAATATGTGGGGACCTCAGAACGGATGCGGATCGCATCACGTGGGACCTCAGTGTCGTCTGGCCTCCTGTTTGCCTGCCAGCTGGACTTAACCCTCTCATTACTGTTTTTATTTTGTCCTGCCCGTGTCGCATTGTAGACTAGTAAATGGGCCCAAGTATTGGCACCAGAGGGACGCCTGCTTAGTGGTGCACATTACACTTGGGGCGCCTGGGGGAAGTTTACGGAGCAAACACCATTTGTCTCTCTGGAGCCCTTCCTCATTATAGGGGTTGAGTATTTTCACAGCTGGTTGCTACTAAAGAAAGAAGCATGAAACAGGATTTTCACTTGCCATTTTTTTGGGGGTGGCAGCTTTTGCTTTATTTGTGAACAGGGACTCGTCACTGCAGCTTTTTGAGCACTTTCGGAATATTCGAATATTCAGCTCTCTTCCTTTATGAGTTTACACTCTGGGTAAATTTATAAATAAGAATTCAAATACTGTAGGTACAATGTATGTTTTTGTGATAGCGTTTTGATTAGTTCATTCATCCGTTTTTTTTTCAAAAACCTTTTTTTCTGCCAGCATGAATTCCATCAATGAACATTTAGACCAAACCTTGTTAATGAGACCTTCACACTGAGCAGCTGAAAGACTTCGGAGGATTGCGAGTGAGTGAGGGTGCTTCACGAGGATGAGTGAAACATGAGCTCTGTGACGTACCGTCACCTGTAAAAACACACGCTTATCTGCTACACGAAGTACGGACGTTTCCTTTATCTTTTACTTAGCTGTGTTTATGAGTAACTTGTTTTTTGGGAGTCTCCAGTATTATTTTTTATGGGAATATTGTTCATACATTTGGTTGTTTAGCTATTACATTTATTTGCCATTTGAGTGTCGTATGTTCCATTTCTCATTACTTGACTTTTTTAAATGTGCATTTGATAAGTTAATCTGTGACAGCCACCACTCACCCTGCTGGCATTCGCAGGGCGGTCTGGGCACATCACATGTAGGTTCATACAAACGTCACATTCTTCCTGACGCTATTATGCGGTGTTAAGCTGACTTCAGATCCTAACGTATGCATAGAGCTCAACAACTGGAGTCCAGCTAGTTCGCTATGAATTTTTATTTTTAATGTAAAAAGCACAAAACCTTATATCTATGTGTTTCAAATATTGGAGCCATTTTGCTTCCATGTGTGAATTTGAATTTGCATCTTGGCTGTCAAATTGGTGTGAATTACACTGTTAGGGGCTGGGTGTGGATATTTCAGTAGAAGAAAATAATAGTTATTTTGAAAATGAATCCCAGGGTCGGTTTCACTATTGGGCCCTTGAGCAAGGCCTTTAACCCCGAAATGCTACAGGGATTGACTGACCCTGCACTCTGAAAATGCACATTGCTTCGGATTAATGGCTCGGCCAAATAAGGAAAATGTAAATATAAGATTTAACATAAATATTATGCAACACAAATTGGCAGTACAAAAAGCGAAGTGTTTAGATTTTGTATTTTCTATGAAATTGTCGGGCTCAGAATTCTGAAGGCAGGTTCATTTGGGTGCTATGAGGGTTACGGAGGGGGGAACAGTGATCACCAGGACACAAGATGAGGCAGTAAGGCAGCCACTGATTGCGTGATGTCGGGGGAGGGTGGGGTCAAAAAGCCCAGCGTGTACATTAGGCCGTCGAGTAATCATCTAGCCCAGTGTAGGCACATGCCAGTGCTTGTTTCTAAGTGAGATTTAACCTCATTGTATGTGGAAAGAGGCAGCTCCCAGCCCCTGTTTGCTGTGAGACATTGTGCGTTATTCTGTTTGTGCCAGGGGCGAGTTAGGTAGCCTCTCCGTTTATCCGATGTGTCGTTCTGAATAAAGCAAGTCTGTAGGTAATTCGGTGCATCTCCAGCATGGTAATAAGAAAGAGAAAGGATACCTTTAAAGGTGTAAATGATCTGCAAGGTATCTGTGTACAGGCCATGCTTGGCCCCTCTCTGCACCAGCTTTGTTCAGTGGTTAAAAGGGGAGTTTGTGGTGAGTAGGAGTCCTGACATGACACTGCGTGAAGACCAGGGCTACCTGCACTAACCGGAGATTTGTTGTAACTTCTATTTGCACACCAGGCACGTGAATGGAATGGCTTTTAAGTAGAGTCTAAATAAAGACCTGGCTTTAAATAATAACCCCCCCCTCCCAATTCTAGTAGCAATGTGTCCAAATCTTTTTAACAGAATTTTTTTTCATGAAGTTTGTGTTTGTGATCTACAAAATACATCTACAGATGCACATGTACAGTCACACCTGTGTTTGACAGAAATAGCATTTTCTGCTGATGTGTACATTGAGCTGCTTGCTGCCCATTACTGAGCCTGAGATTGGCACATAATGCTGGACTGGTTAGTAACCTGACCGATGATTGTGTTAGTGAGTTTCGTCAGGCTGGCGAGTCATGGTCACCTCCCTGGCCCTGAGGTCTCACACCCAGATGGGTGGCTGTCGCGGTCAGTGTTTCACACAGGCTGTATGTCCCAGGTCAGCACAATGACCTTTGAACTGAGCGATGTGCTCCTGGGCGGGTCAAAACAATCCTCCTTTTTTGGGTTTGGTTTTTTTTTTTTTTTAATTCCTGAAAGTGGAATGTAAAGATTAAATACCCAAGTATGTATGAATGAGTAAACATCATGATATTGTGTTTGCACAACAGTAAGCATTTGAAGATTTTAGGTACAGGCCTGACTAGATTTTTCCTACTGAAATAAAAATCTACTTGGATTGTTGAACCTTTGGTTTCAGTTCATTTTATTTTGCGTGGGAGCAGCAGATTGTGATGGATGGAGATGAGGGGTTTTCTGAAAACTGGAAAAAAATAACAATGGTAAATCCACTGAAGGCTATGTCTCTACTGGTGCGTTTACATTTTTGAACATTTGTGAACATTATCAAAATGTTAAGTTCTTGTTTATATGTTTTGATGTTTAAACCATGGACTACGGAATGCATCTGAACAGAGAAGGAATAAAGTCATGTCCGTTGCTTGGTTTGCTTTTGAAGAACTTTCAAAAGATATAACCTTTTGTTTTAAAAACATGGATATAATTCAGACTTTAATACAGCTTTATGTAATTGGCAGATTCTTTTGTCCAAAGCAACATTCAAGCGAGGCAATTGGCACATTGCAAAAATTCATGCTCTCATTGAATCGACTAGACAGAAATGCAGCTAGGCTTAACGTACAATGAATGCCCAGGTGCCAGTGTGAGCGATTTTTGGAGCAGGTGCTTCCCAACGGCTGCACAAATACTGATTAGATTGTTACTTTGTTAATAGTTGTATAAGACTATGCAAGTGCCAGTACGTGTTACATAAACACATTCAAAGAACAATCAGGTTAGTAAAGGAATTCATGGAACAGGTGAGTCTTAAGGTGTTTTCTTGCAGGTGAAGACGGAGTCTGACTGGACGTGGTTCAGCAGTTAATTCCACCACTGGGGAAGCACACAATCCGTAGTGACACTTCTCACCTGGCGATGGGAGTTCCAAGTGGTGTTAGTGTGGTGACCGCAGGGGGCGAGGTGGGACAGAGGTCTTGAGGAGCCTTTTGATGGAGATGGGTGTGTCCATTAGTGGACTTGTAAGCCAGCACCAAGGACTTGAACTTGACGCGAGCTCCAATAGGAAGCCAGTGAACAGTGACAAGGAGGGTGTGACATGAGAATGCTTGGGCTGATTGAATATCAGACGTGCTGCTGTGTTTTGAATCATCTACAGTGGTCTGATAACACAAGCTGGTAGACCTGCCAGTAGTCATGTTGTGGGATAACAAGTGTCTAGACTAGAAACTGAGCTGCATATTTAGACAGAAAAAGCCTGATCTTCCTGATGTTTATACAGGGTAAACCTGCAAGATTGGAAGACCCCATGTTAAGTGCTCAGCAATAGACAGCTGGTCATTTGCCATTGGCCTTTACGTTCCTAACAGACCTTGGAGACGTGAATAGAATGTCATGTTAGATGGAATCTGCAATCTCTGCAATAATGGTGCTACGATAGTTACCGGTCCCATAGTTTAATCGTTTCGCTTTGTATTACATAACTACAAATGCCTTCCTATAATACTGCGGGCAGGTGGTTCAATGCCGCCACCTTGTGGCGATGAGTCAATATTCTCACTGCTGTTTGTTTTACTTTAATATGTAGTTATATGGTCTTTTACGGGACCAATACCGTTTAAATATACATGGCGATTTGTCCCATATTTTCAGATACAACTCGCATCCGGCTCCTTAAGGATCAAATCCTAGAATCGCCCTGGCTGGGCTCCTGACGCCCGTGTGTTTTATAATTAATAGTGAATTATAGTTTCTGCAGATGAGTCTAAGTAATAAGTGTTAAGCCTGAGAAAGTGTTAGCGAAGATTCACTACTTCTGGATTTAGTTCTTGAAAACGAAATACAAATTAACGTCAATGAATCAAGAAAAGCGTGTCATTTTTGGCACTGATCGACGGCTAAGAGCAGTATAAGTGTCTGTCAGTATTCAGCCGCTAGGCGGCGGTATGCACTTCTAGGCTGGTTACGGTACATGTTGCTAGATCCCATGAAGAAGACTATGTGTTATTGCGGCCTCTCCCCCGTCCATCTAATCGATGCATCTTAAGCTGAGCTCGATTATACATGCCTGGGTAAGACGATCATATCGCAGCCATGGCTACCCATGTTAGCGAGCTGGAAGTTGCAAAGAAGAATTTGACCGATGCTATAGGTGATAACGTGAAGCAGTAAGTAAAGAAAGGGAACTGCAAAATCCTTCCTAAGCGGCTTACGCACAAGTTACATTTAGGTTTTAAATGCAAGTGAAATAACATATAACTGCGTGGCTTGGAAGGCCATAGAGACTTGGGGACTTTTCCATCTTAGTATCTGTGCTGGTATTTGCAGTATTGGCTAAATGTAATACATGCAAACAGGAGCCGCGTGCTCTTTTGGTCGTTTGTAGCATCGTCGTTATTTTTACGGTCGCTGGTTCATTGCTGCCGCCAGCAGAAGCTGCATCTCGCCGGTCGTCTAGCGATGCGGAGATGAGGTGGGAGCCGTGGGCTGAAATGAATCACTTCCGGGCTCGGTTTGGTGTTTTTACAGGTATTGGGCCAACCTCAAATTATGGTTCAAACAGAAGATAAGCAAGGACGAGTTTGATGCTGAGGCTCGCCGGCTTCTGGGTCAAGACAACGGTAAACTGTTTTCATCTGGGGCAGATAAGGGGTGTCATAAGCTGGGAAGACAGACTTTCAGTCAATCTTTAATTTTATGCCGATTTATATAAGTGTATGTTTTTTTGCGTCAGCGCATGCTATAGGTTGAATCGGCAGTAATTTACAGTTTAACTGTACAGCCCAACTACAAAGTCAGAAATCAAGAGGCGAGTGGGCGAGTCCAATAACAATATCGAGACAAAAATCACACTACAGGCTCAACTACACATTTCTCTTTTTTATCAGTTTGTAAATGAGCAGTGGCATTACTAAGACCAAATGAACAAAGAGAAAAATCTATTTGCAGCAGATATCCTCCGATCTAACCAGACACACACACACACCTGTCAGACACAGTTGTTTTATCGTACTGCATTGCTAGCTGTAAATACTGAATGGGTTCGGGCCACCTTAGTAGCTACATAACAGGGGTCTCATTTACCAAACTTTGTAAACGCATATATGTACGCATCGTCCTCTTGATCGGTCTGAACTGTACTCTAAATGTATGTATATGCAGGGGCCTGAGATCCTGTCCAATTATCACACACAAATAAGATAATATAAGATAATCCTTTATAAGTCCCACAAGTGAGAAATTTGCAACTTACGTTATCAAATAGCCTTAAATGGTCAATGTAAAAGATCATATACAAATCAAGCTACCCTGGGTGCAAAGTACTGTATAATGACTAAATTAAATAAACCAAGTGGAATTTTAAACAGTGCGAGGTAGAGGCTTGAAAAATGTTAAATTAGATGGCCTAAGCACAAGTAATGCTATCAAGAAAAAGTGTGTTGGATCCCAACACGTTGCTGTTGTAATAAACTCCTTCAGCGCTACAGAATACACTACAGCCAAAAGACATGATCGGATTTGAAGAATGTGGGAATAAAATAATTTACTGTCCAGTGTGATGCATTTGCATACATTTAATGCCAAATTGACAAAGTGCAAACGGTAGACAAGTAAAAATAACCTTCCTTTGTAATCCTCCATTCTCATGACTATAGGCTATTTATATACATCGATCCATGCATGCAAATGTTTGACACTTAATTGACATTCAGAGTCAAAGTGAGCTTCATTATCTTTCCATATAAAGTACAAGTATACGGGAAAACGAGATGGCAAAGCTCAGAATCCACAGAATATACATATAATTGAATTTTTACACATAGCGTAAGTAGGCAAAGTAGTCAAGAGATACTGAGAACAGTGCAAGACAAGAAGAGTGCAAATAAGCTGAGAAGTATTTTAAGTAAAGTGCAGTGAACGCTAACGGCTTTCTGGTGTGGAAGCAAAGTGCAAAGTAAGATTGTTTTGTGCAAATTGATTCTTGTGCAAATACAGTATAAATGCAATATGATATCCGTGTGCAAATACAGTATAAATACATTATGATATTTGTATGAAAATACAGTATAACTACAGTATGATATCGGTATAATATCAGAGGGTGTAGCAGCAGAGTCAGTTTAAAATGTAAAAAAATAGGAAAAGAGTGTAGGTGGGTTAAGAGAGGGCTGAGGTAGATTGGAGGACCCTGAGGAGGCAGCCTGGTGTTGAGAAGCCTGACAGCCTGGGGATAAAATCTGTCATGCAGCCTGGCCGATCTGGCTGTGATGCTGTGGTATCTCCTCCTGGATGGCAGCAGAGTAAACAGTTCATGTGAGGGGTCCAGCACAATGCTGCAGGCTTTTCCAACATACCTTGTGGTGAATGTGTCTTATAGTGATTGGAGAGGCACCCCGATGATATTCTCAGCTGTTCTAACTATCCTCTGCAGGCGCTTGCAATCGGAAATGTTGCTGTTGGGTCAGGTAACAATTACAGATATTGCAAATTTCCCACCTGTGGGACTAATAAAGGCTATCTTATCTTATCTCAATTCATAGGAGGTGGCAAGATGTAGTATTTGAAATAGTATATCAGTTTCTTCTAGGCAAATACTTAGTCTCTGACTTGCGCCGCTTGGCGATATGAAATGTTGGCATTTCGCTGGTCTGTATGCAGTTCCCTGCTTTACAATGGGTGTCACCTTTTCCTGGTTTTACTGAAATGTTGCATAGGCCAGAGTATCCATAAATATACATATTTTCCTGACAATTTTGTTTGCTAAATCGCTGGTTTTGCATGCAGAGTTACATATGTACATTCTGGGCTTCTTTTTGTGTGTATGCAACTTTGATGAATGAGGCCCCCGGTTTTTAGGACACGTCATAAATGCCGGCTTTTTACTGTAATATTAATAACATTGGGATCCCATATTATATAGGTTTAAATTCATAGCCATTATCATCTTTTTATGGTCATTATTTTTAGCCAATTTTGGGTTGTCTGGATGATCTTGATAGTGATTGTGCAAACAAAGCTACACAACTTACACATAGCAGTGAGAATAGCTTTACTTTTCTTAACTATGTTTGTCTGTCCCTTTACAGTGCATGTTCACAATGACTTCCTGCTGGCTATTCTTACCCGCTGCCAGATCATAGTTTCTGCACCAGGTAAAAGGAGTTTTGCATCCAAATATGAAAATGCCCAGACTGTTGAAGCCTGACCCATGAGTGTGTCCTCACAGTCCTTTTGAACTTCACTTCCCATCCAACAGAGGGCCCCGGTTCTTTACCATGGCAAGGTGGCTCTGCATCTAAGCCTGGCAAACCGAACCGAAAGAAGAAATTCCCTTCTGTTAGACAGAAATTTGATGTGAGTTTCGTCCTGAATCCCAGCTTTATTAAATGTGTTTGCAAACGAAACTGTAAAAATGAACACAAACTTCCAACATGGATATTATTTTACATGCATAGCAGTAAACTGCCTTTTTTTCCAGAAATGGCTTTTGACTGTGGGGAGCGAAATATGAGCTCCGTGGGGACTGGGGGGGTGAGGGATCTGCCCGTGTGACCCTGCTCTCTATCCATGCCTTCAGCACCGGTTCCAGCCCCAGAACCCCCTGAGCGCGGCTCAGCCCTTCAGCCCACGGGAGCTGACCCCCGGCGAGGATGAGGAGCTGCGTCTGAGTGCCCACACCCTGCTGCTGCCGACCCGCGGCCAGCTGGAGGCGCGTATGATGGTGACGGCCTTTGAGCTCGGCCTGGACAACGTCACGGAGGATGCAGTGGGCATGCTCGTCTGCGCCGTGGAGGTGTGTAGCTAAGGGACGGTTTTGTTCTGATTGGCAGTGAGGAAAGGGCCACAAGATCAGCGGATTAGGGATCTGTGTGTTCGGAAGGTTGTAGGTTCAAATCTCATGGCTGTCATCACCGCTGGCCCTTAAAAATTTAATTCGAATAAATTTAGTCACCTTCCTCTTCTCAGTGGCAGCATACCTGGCTGAGGAATTCCTGCTGGAATTGTCATACCTTAAACTGAGATGTGGTTGCCAAGGAGACAGGGATGACTTGGCATCTAGTCTGGGCCGTGCACTGGTGTATTAAAATGGGAAGAGTGGGGTTGGCTAAAACACAGTTGTGGTTGTTTTGAGTATATTGTTTTTCTTTCTTAGGTGCCGTGATGCCCGGTGTGTAGTTTTGTGGCTTTGAGTTTGCATATTTCCTCCATAGCATTGGCTTCTTCCTGCACTCCTATAACTTCCAGTTCTGCTTGATCGGTGTCTCTGCTCTGCGTATTCTGGAGCAGTGTTTCCCGATCCGTTCCTCAGAGAGCCACAGATGGTCTACGACTGTCTGGCAGGGAGCTGGGAGGGAGCAAAATCATGGACCGTCTGGTCCCCAGAAAACCCCGTGCTGGAGTACAGGACTGCGTGTCCATTGCTTCCTGGGATGGGCTCCAATCTCACTGTGGTTGGAGGTTATGGAGCAAGAATGGAGTGATTCCTGTTGGTTCTTTGTTTATCTCTCCGCATAGATGGACCATAAGCGCACGCACAAAGAGTCCCCACAAAGACAACAATGAGGTGGAACTCTGTGTGTGTGTGATCTGAAAGTCGGCAGCATAGTGTGAACATTTAGCACTATTCAATGTCGTCTCCAGGAAGAATTTAAAAGGGAAAAAAAACTTGTGGCTTTTTAAGTATATAATCTACTTAAGTCAGAGCGCCTCATTTAGGCAGTAAGGGTTTTTTCCAGTAGCGATTTAATAAGTTGCCATGGGGGTCACTGCATCCTGCCTGACAGGTTCACCTGAAAGACGTGCTGACTGCGGTAATCTCGCGGCGCAAAGCCTACCGTCTGCGTGACGGCCACTTCCCCTACGCCTTCGGCAGCGACGTCACGCCTCAGCCTTACCTGAAGAACAGCGTGGCAGCGTACCACAGCGTCACAGAGTGGTGAGGACCCCCCCCCCCCTTTGCATTTTTTTGTACGCCAGCAGATCTGACTGGGGAAAATAAGATTCCAAATCCAGCAGTAGGTGGGGTTGGCAAGTCAGCCTGTGTGGTCTGGAGCCCTTTATATGAAATGTGCCTTCAGTGCATGGCTGTGTAGTGACAGCCTGCTTTGGATGCCCCCCCCAGCCCCCCGCCTAGTGCCTCCCTCCCTGCAGGCCCGCCCCCCCAGGTGTCCCCTGACGAAGCCGAGCAGCAGGCGGCCCTCCTGCTGGCATGTTCTGGGGGTTCCCTGCCCCCCCCACTGCCGCCCATTAACATGGCTGATCTGCTGGAGGCCCTGCAGGTAAAATGCTGATTTTTATAACACGTATTACAGGCCACATGCTGTACAGTTTAGTTAATTATCATGCTGTAATTGCTACAGATGTACGTGTGTGTGTGTGTGTGTGTATCGTGTGCATGTGACTGTGTGTGTGTGTGTGTGTGCGCGTGTATCGTGTATATGTGCATGTGACTGTGTGTGTGTGTGTGTGCGCGTGTAGAGTTTATTTGTGTCTGTGTGTGTGTGTGTGTGTGTGTGTGTGTGTGTGTGTGTGTGTGTGTGTGTGTGTGCGCGTGTATCGTGTATATGTGCATGTGACTGTGTGTGTGTGTGTGTGCGCGTGTCTCGTGTATATGTGCATGTGACTGTGTGTGTGTGTGTGT
>JAODLD010000049.1:17029195-17045157 GCA_026781065.1 Mormyrops boulengeri
ACACACACACACACACACACACACACACACACACACACACACACACACACACACACACACACACACACACAGATTAGATATCTATGTTTTTGTGGGGACTCTCCATTCATTTCTATGCACATAACTCTAATCACAATTATGACGCCCTTAACCCCCACCCAGCCCTAACCTTGGCCATAAGTAATCAAACAAAATTTGCCAGGTTTTTTGATTGCAGTCATAGATTTTTATAAAATTGAGTTTCTCCTTTATGGACTTATAAAAATTTTTGTTTTAATGTTGACTATCTTGTAAAAATGGTGAATGTCAAGGTCTGGGACAGTAAGCTACCATTAGGTACAGGTAGTCGATATGTTGAATGCTGTAGAAATGAACAGGAAAGACAAGTGGCACATTGTTCACTAGCATCCGTCGTACCTCCATGGGGTTCACGGTTATGGTGAGCGCAGAGTCATCCCAGTCTGTCCACCCCCTCTTTCCCCGGCCCTCTTCATTCACTAAGCCGTCCTGTTGAGCTGCATGAATCCGGTACACGCCCAGAACCACAATGACCACCAGGGCGGCGATGCACATCACAATCACTACTGTGGCTGCTGGGGGAGGTCCTACACAGGTACAGAGAGGCAGCAAGATTAATCGGGAAATCCAATATGGCATCATACATTCAGACCACATTTTGTGGCAAGGACCGCACCTGTGCTGTGGGCCATGTTGGGACCATGGACCATGACTGGGTGCTGGACGGCACGCAGGTACTGCGCCTGGGCTGCCATATGACCGATGTGCTGCTGATATCCCGCGCTGTGGAGCACATCCACCTGCAGAACATGGCCAGCGCCAGAGCGCAAGGGGAGGAGAACAAGACCATCAGTCACCTGGCACTTCCTGTGGAAACCAAAGGACTTCCTGTGTTTGGGAAGGACCAAGGAGAAGCAGATACAGGGCTGCTTCCCAGTTACAGTAATGTGCTGAGAAGAGGAAGATGGATGGATGGATGGATGGATGGATGGATGGAACCACAGTTGGGGAGAGTTTTCTGTGTGCTCATTTATCTGTATGAGGAAGTAGTATTTGTATGTGATATCAGTAGACAAACTGAGTGTAATTAACAGCCAATAAGCCTATTGTCAGTTACATGCCTTATATTTCCTGCTCAGTCCCTAATATTTGCAATTTTAATGAGTCTTCATAAGCTTGGGCAGGGCATCGTTCTCATACTGATTTCTTAATTGTTCCTCCAGACATTATTATATCAGATGCAGCTGTAACATTTTAGCATAATCGGTCACAATTCACCAAAGGCTGCCATAGCCTCATTGGGCAGATTTTACATGGTCACAGGGGGCCTGGAACTTATCCCAGGATGCTCGGGCACAAGGCTGGGGGGCATTCCAGACCATTGCAGGGCTCACACACACTCAGTCGAATGCCATGGGCAATTCCAAAATGCAACACGGGAAGAACACGCAAACTCCACGCACACACAGACCTAAGGTATTTTTACCCTTAACTCCTAGGTATGCTGCTCTGCTTTTGGTGCTAAATGCCTGAAATCATCTTTACATTTTGAGTCCCAGACAGAATTTATATAAATACTCCTAATGTGTTCATAACATTAACAGCATCCAATGAGCCCACTCTCAGCATAAGGCTGTAATGCCTTTGAACAAAAGATAATTCACTTTCTGGCCTATAAGGGATTAGTTGAAACTATCCAAGCTTAAGAAAATTATTAACAAGTTTAATGAGCTCCAGTGTTAACTTCCTGTATGATGCTACAGGAAACCCATTACACTACGAGCAACTGGGAGACACCGATTTGCTTAACTCCATGTCTTTGGACTATGGGAGGAGAATGGAGAACCTGGAGGAGATCTGGGGTGGGATTTGAAGCTCCAGTCTGCAGGTCTTAGGCAACAGTGCAACAAGTACACAGCAGGTCCTCTTAAACACATCAAATAAACTAAACAAGAACTATTTCAGCTCTGAGCCTAATATAAGTGTTTCCAGCCGAAAACAATAAAATTCTGTATAAAATTGAAACAGTTTTATTAGGATGAGTGCAAAAATCTGGCTGTTTTTTGCCCCAGTGGATAAATTAATGGGCCCTAAAAAAATTAATTGGATTTTATAACCTACTATAAAAATCTACATGCAGCTAAATCTGGAAACTTGGTGGCAGTATTTAGATGTAACTTCTATACTGGAATATTCAAAGCCAGAATTGGACACACTGTTGGAAATCTGGCAGTTCCTAAAGGGGGGGGGGGTTGATTCCCCAAAAGACATTTGAAAAATGTTCTACGATAAGCTTTTGGGAACTGCTTTTAGCAGCATGCGAAGTCCTTTGTCCTCTCCGTGCTGTGAAATAATAAGCCACCAGCATTACCTAGAGACTCATCTCATTTTAAAGCCAGATGCAGGGATGATCAATGAGGCTCTGGAGTGACAGTGTGGATACTCCTCACTTTAACCCCTCCCTGATGTAAGAAATGGAAGATGCGGCTTAATCGATAGCATAGCGTTGTAGCTTCCAGGGACAGGGTTCGATCTGTGCTCCCCCTCCCCCCCCCCCCCCGTACAGTACCAGTCAAAAGTTTGGACAGGGACTTGAATTGGCAAGTAATAGTCCAAACCCACAGAGATGCCCCCCACAACAAATTAATTTCTTTTTGTTTAATATATTTTGGGTCAGTGCATAATTACATACACATACACTGCCAAAAGTATTGGGACACCAGCCTTTACACACACATGAACTTTAATAACATCCCATTCTAAATACATAGGCTTTAATATGGATTTGGCCCACCCTTTGCAGCTATAACAGCTTCAACTCTTCTGAGAAGGCTGTCCACAAGGTTTAGGAGTGTGCTTATGGGAATTTTTGACCATTCTTCCAGCCAAGCATTTATGAGGTCAGGCACTGATGTTGGATGAGAAGGCCTGTCTTCTATTGGGTTGAAGTCAGGGCTCTGTGCAGGCCAGTCAAATTCCTCCACACCAGACGACTCGCTCATCTATGTCCTTATGGACCTTGCTTTGTGCACTGGTGCGCAATCATGTTGGAACAGGAAGGGGCCATCCTTGAACTGTTCCCACAAAATTGGGAGCATGAAATTGTCCAAAATGGCTTAGAATGCTGCAGCATTAAGAGTTCCTTTCACTGGAACTAAGGGGCCAAGCCCAACCCCTGAAAAACAACCCCACACCACAATTCCCCCTCCACCAAACTTTACACTTGGCCAAATGCAGTCAGGCAAGTACCGTTCTCCTAACAACCGCCAAATCCAGACATGTCCATCGGATTGCCAGACAGAAAAGCGTAATTAGTCACTCCAGAGAACACGTCCAGTGGCGGCATGCTTTACACCACTGCATCCAACAGTTTGCATTGCACTTGGTGATGTAAGGCTTGGATGCATTCTGCTCGGCCATGGAAACCCATTCCATGAAGTTCTCTACACACTGTTCTTGAGCTAATCTGAAGGCCACACAAAGTTTGCAGGTCTGTAGCTATTGACTCTGCAGACAGTTGGTGACTTCTGCACACTGTGCGCCTCAGCATGCGTCGTCCCCACTCTGTGATTTGCATGCCTAGGTGCTCGATTTTATACACCTGTGGCTATGGAAGTGATTGCATTCAATGATTTGGAGGGGTGTCCCAATACTTTTCGCAATATAGTGTATATGTTACTTCATAGCTTTGATGTCTTTATAATTATTCCAAAATGCAGAGAATAGCACAAATAAACCTTTGTATGGATAGGTGTGTCCAAACTTACTGGTACTGTGTATGTGAAGTCCTCTCCCCATTTCTTGCAGGTTTCCTCCTGCAGTCCAAAAATGCGGGATGTCTAAAATGATGATAGTGTGTGAGAATGTAATGGATTGGCTCTGAATGTGAGAATTTCCTCTGTGATGGATTGGCATGCCTTGTCATGTGCTTTGTGTTCCTTGGAATAGGTTCCAGGTTCACCATGACCTGGTTTTAGAGTGAAGGTGAATAAGGGGTTTCCCTTCACATGGAGATCTGGCATATCGGATATGGAGCTTTAATGAAAGTCTTTGGTTGAGTGGCAGTATATTTCCAGGGTACTTTTGTTAACTTACCCTAAGCTTCATTTGATTTGTCAGAGGAATTTCTGCACCTTGGAAAAGGTGTAAAGTCCCAGCTTGCAGGTAAGATTTTGAATACTGTGGCTTCGCTGCATGTGGGCTACATTTTTCTCTTCTCTCCATTCAGGGAGTTGCTGATGCAATTAATACAGTCATGCCCGATTTCCACGCTTTACGGGGTTTATAACCTTTTACATCTTCTCTTAAATAGGCACTACAAATATTATAATCCTTTATCTCATCCTTTAATGAATGTCATAAATGTTGTTGGATATTCTGCCACTATTATCACTCCAAAAGCAATTAGATTATCCTCCTGTAGTGTTATTGTGGGGGTGTGAGTGTTCAGCCTCTGTCATACTGAAAGGGCGTCTGGCCTGGTGTGTAACCATATCACTGCTGTGCCCTTATCAAGGCCCTTAACACTAACTGCCCCAGGGTTGCCGGCTGATCCTGCTACCCGACACCATACTCTCTTCACTCGTACGTTGCTTCCGCTGATAAATTAATGCAAATGTATTCTGCTTAACCATTATTAAACCCAGACACTCTTGACACAATCATTTACACCGACACATCTGTCCTGCATCTGTCCAAATGCTTCCCTTTCACCTGTGACCCCACCCCGAGAAGCACAGACCCACCCTGTCTAACTAATGCTTTTTTTTTATTAAACATGTTTCTCACAAACACTTTCACATGTCACATGACTTTTCCATTATAACAGAAAAAATGAGAAACATATCACCTTTTAATACATTATTAACGAGATTGATTTACACCTTGAGATTGCTATTTACTTTCGTCTCTTCACACCACAATTATTTTGAAAAGTGTACTCAAATAATTATAAACTTCATAAATAATAATGGGACTTGTTATCACTTCATATTCCAGGAGGACTACAGCTTATCATATTTATATGCAGTTGTTTTATTACTCGTAAATACAAATTTGACATGACTACAAATTGAGACATCGTCTGTTGAATGGTTATATCCTCATGCATATGTATTCAGTTATCAGGCACCTCTAAGCTACATGTTTTTAAACTGAAGCGTCTCTCCACACGTGTAAGGATAAAAACACACAGCATGTCAAACTTGTTAATTCCTGTCCATGGTTTTTGTCTGTTCTTGGGTGTTTTGAAACTTTTCTGCTCGGCTTTGAACTAATTATAAGTAAAACTAGACTTAAAAAAACAACAAGATAAAGCTAATTAAAACAAAAGTATTAACTTTTGAGAACACAGGCATTATAAATAGCTAATTAGCCTCTAAGTGCTCCGTCTTTGATCAGTGCAGATTCCTAGCCTTTCCGGGGAATGGTCTGGCTAATGTTGCATTGTCAGGTCTGCCCAGCCTTTACAGTAGAACCCTCTTCCACGTGTTCGGATTACACGCCAACTGTCTGCCCACGGAGAGCAAAATTCTTTTCAGAAACAGGCAACGCAAAGAAATTTGGAGACAAATTTCAAAAATAGCACTTCAAAATGAAGACCAGAAGTAAGCAGTGATTCCAGCTTCAGGAAGATTCTTACTGGGGCCTTTAAAGAGGTTTGAGTCAGAAGAATCATTCTCTGAAATGTGACGGTTAACCGACAAAAAGTTCTATGTGGTTCTAAGAAGCAACATCTAGGTTTTATCCAGTGAATATTCTACCTGACAGGCCTCGGTTACTCCCCCCTCAAAGTGGCACGGCCATTAGCCCTGGACCCGCACTCCTCCCACCCCGGCTGGTGCTGACCTCCAGGTTGAACTCATTGCTGGTGTAGCGTCCGTTGAGCTCCGAGCAGGTGAGTCTGAACTTCCTGTCCTGAATGGCCTCAGGATTCCAGTGGTAGTACCTGACCTGCCGGATCACCTGCTCGTAGTGCACCATGGAGTCCACGCCTGTGAAGATGGTGAAGGTCGCCCGATCATGCCCAAAACCAGGAAATCCACTGAGCCCATTGCACATCGGCCAGGTGCGGGCTTCTCACCGTAGATGGAGATGCCAGACGAGGAATTGGTCACATCCAGATGCTTCCCTAGCAGGGCGCTTGGCAGCAGCTGCAGGCTCTCCTGCTGGGGGTTCAGCTCCTCCCCGACCAGCAGCACATCGCAGTAGTCCAGGTTGTGGAGGATCTCGAGGACGCTGGCATGTGGGGCTGCGGACGTGAGCAGACAGAGCAGCAGGTCATGCCAGGTCATCTGGGACACAGTGCACAAAACACACAGAAAACACACACAAAATTCACAAACCCCTGGCTGACTTGCAAACCACTGGCCATGTGTTGACTAAATAAATGCCTTTAAGCATATTTCTCTGTATATTTAGTCAATAAAGTCACTGTGGACTTTGGAGGGACCTCTAGTCCTTTTAATGTACGAAAGGCTGCACATGCATGAATACTGAATGAGACACTGTGGACAGAGACAAGAGAACGTAGTCGGTGCGCTTGACTCAGGCATGTGATGCATGTTATGGAGTGATATGATGGAGTGATATGATGGAGTGATATGATGGAGTGATATCGGTCAATTGCCTGTAGCATTATGATTGTTCCCGGGAATGTGGAAGATGACAGAATGAAAAGAGAACAACTGATTTTGTGGCATCAAAAGTGCCACAGATGAAAACGCCATAGATGGGATGCCAGTCCATCACAGGGCGCACACTCACAATCAGAACTACAGGCAATTCAGAGACGTGGTTTTTTAAGATGGCGAGACCAGGGCCGCCGCAGTGGCATGGATACCCTGGCCTGATTCAACACAAAATTGTGTGGGGGGGTTGAAGCATGATGACATTTTGTCAGGGGGCCCAGAAATTCTAGGCTGGAGGTGGCATTGAGAATATGCAGAGCACGAGGACCGCAATTCTGTCACCTGAGAAAGGTAAATTTTACTTTACACTTTACTTGAGGAGGCACAAATACATAGTAACTTAATTACTAATGAAGTACAAATAATGAACAAATAGCACAAACTGAATGAAGGTGCCACTTGCTTAGTGTCCTTGACACTGCAGTCTCATCCAGCTGTGCCCATACCTGTGATTTCAGTGTCGCCGGGCATCACGGTGCTGGTGATGTGCAGGTCAGGGAACAGCGGCAGGCCGACAGGGCCGTGCAGATCGTCCACCGGAGCAATCAGACGCTCCGTCCCGCTTATGGTGATCCGCGGCTCGGCGGGGGGAAGCACGATCAGCACGGCCTCCACATCTGGGATGGAGACGCAGGTGTCCTCCCCGAAACACCTAACGGGACGCCGGGCAGCGTGGGAGACACGAGAAAGGAGGTAGAGGGCAAAGAGGAGGTGCATGAGGGAAGGCAATGTGTACAGTGTGAAGCCTGAGTCCATTATCAGGGAATCACTGTGTTCTGCTCCCATTTCGGGGCGATGTCACCTATAGCTTGCAGGGCTTTCCGGTGTGGGCGATTCTGACGGCTGAAATCATTCAAATAAATGTAAGTTTAAATTTACAGGTTCATGGGGGAATTGCAAAAATACATCAGCACGGGGATCATCTTCATTTATCTGCTGAGTTCTTCCGCATTATCCCCCTGTAATGGGATCTATGACTTTTTCCTTGGGCATATATATGCTTTGTGTATCCCAGCAGAACTGGTGCCTCTATCGGTCCACGGATTGATTGTGTGAATCTCCCCCTGTCATGTAGCTGTGACACAAAAGTGTCCTTATTATTTCTGCAGGGAGGTGTCAGTGAGGGTGTTGAGGTTTCAGCTTTGGGACGTGCTGTGTTGCCAGTCCTGTTACACTTCTGGTTCTCCTCAGAGAACAACAGAAACTAACAATTCAGACATTCCACAAATAAACCTGTGGAACCTAGTTAGAGTACAGAGCTGAGACTGTAAACATGCACATGGATTTGAAGATTTAAGCAAAGATTTTTTTAGGAATATCTCAAGGGGATGAATGCTTTTGAATGTTTTTTTTTGTGTTTTGATGCTGTTTTCCTGACAACCTGCTCTCGACATGCAGAGCACTTTTCAGCAAACGGGGGGGTGTCGGACTCACTGTGCCGTGGTGGTGATGTGGAGGCGCCGAAGGCCCGGGGTGGGAAATTGCCGGGAGTTGATGTAGGACACTTTCGATAGTGCCGCGTTAATGCTGTCCAGATCATCCCCTTCCATCACCAGGATTGACTGGGCAGGGTTGAAGTGGAACTGATCATAGTAGAAAAAATGAAACAGCATAATGGTGATCACTGAAAATATTGTGTAGGACCCTTTAAGTCACACAAAAAGGACAACAGAGAAAACTGCAGAAACAAGACTGCGGACAGGTCTGCTATAATCCTCATATTCCACTTGGAGGGGCTGGACCTCAGCAGCTGAGCATGTATTCCAAACACAGCACCTCGAATAATCACCAGAAGCAGTAAGTCTCAACATATGACCACTGCTCTTTGTTCCCTGCACTGGCTTCCTGTTAGGCTCAGGACTGGCTTCAAAGTTCTCCTACTTACTCAAAGGTATAGCACCTGCCTAGCTAATGGAACTGATTAATGTTTACAAGCCACATTGTACACTCACAACACAGAATACAGACATACTTGTCATCCTACAAATAAATAACGTAACAGTTTAGAGGTAAAGCCTTTTGCCACGGGGCCCCTATTTGTGTAAGGGTCTGCCAGCTTATGTTCGGGATGCTGAATGTCTTTAAATGTCAACTGGAGACCTATTACTTCAGTTTAGCTTGCCCACAACTTAACACAACATATGTAAATCGCCTTGGGGTGACTCTGTTATGAAAGGTGGTATATAAAAATGAATTGGACTGAGCAGTAATTCATAGCAACGCAATGATTTTCATTAATCTAGGAATTGTGCTGAATGCAAAGCAGACAGATGGAGGTATGGCTGGCTTTCTGCCAGGATGCCCACCTTGATGCCCCCTCCCAAGCTTTCCAGGGAGCTGATGTCTAGGCCCTCCTTACAGGCTTGAAGACAAGAGATGACCCTTTGGTTTTCGATCCTTCCTGGCCGGATGGTCAAGCCTGACAGGCTTCCCCGAAAATACTGGGTGAATCGGGGTGTGTTCACCTCACCGCCTACGAAGGAAGATACACAGACATAAGGCCTTGGAAGAAGGTTGGCGACCTCCCCTTACTAACCATTCTGTTTGGGATCTGTTACTACACAGTTCATTTTTAAATAGCTATAAATGCACATTATTACTGTATTTGCAGATTCCTTACAATAGGCAATTAAAGTGCTAATGAAATTTTAACAACAAATTTTGGGAAGAACAATCCAACGGCCTACAGATTTGAGGTCAGTTTATATCTCAGTATCAAAGAAAGGAGAGCTTTCATTGATAGAAAGAGTATTGATTAATATACAAACAGGATTCAGTAAAGGCCATGGAACAATAGACATTATTTCTCAGATCAACATGTGAATTATTGATTATACATAAAGCCTTTTGATGGTCTTGACCATGTCCAACAAACATTCTCAGGAAAATGGGTATTTGTCATGCATGCTATCACTCCAGCTATTTAAATGACATGCAGAGCATATAATGAGAGAAACTGGACTGGAAGAAGACAAGTGTGAAAGAAATAACCTTTGATATGCTGGTGACATCACATTTATGAGAAAAACAACGGACATCTGAAGATGTTAGAGAACAGAGTGAAACAGACGAGACAATGGCTACATGTAAAAGAAACAAAGGTTAAATGCAGAGGATCGGTAGCCCTCTCTAGTGCTGATGGTGACGACAGAGATGTTATAGACAGCTTTCACCTCCTGGGAACAATCACATTAACAAAGGATCCAGCAGTCAGGAAATGCATCGCAGACTGACGCTTCGCAAAGCTGTGATGATAGATTTAGGGAAAAAAAACCTTCAAAAGGACTGATGCAACTCTAAGAACAAGAGCCAGAATTGTTCAGAATATGGTATTTTCTGTCACTCTTTATGCATGTGAAAACTGGACAATAAAGGAGCAGGACAGGAAGAGTAGTGATGTTTTCGGGCTTGTTGGAAAAGATGATACCATGGACCATACGGAAAGCAAGCAAGTGGATTCTTCAGCAAATTATGGCTAAACTTTCACTTGAAGCACAAATGATCGGAGTGAAGCTGTTTTATTTTGGTCACACAGGCAGTCCCCAGGTTACGAATGAGATCCACCACAAAGCAGTGCGTGCGTTCATTATTACGAACCATTGTATTTAACCCAATTTTTTTTTAACATAATAGTATTTATGGCAATGCATTCGTACATATGAGTTGTCCATAAGTTGGCCATTCTACCCTGGGGACTGCCTGTATTACGAGAAGACCCGCTACACTGGAAAAGAGTGGAAATTTTGGATAAGTTGAAGCTTAAATCAAAAAGCAGATGAACTGGCTCGATCATCACAGCAAAGACCTTGTCACTGGGGAGTCTGAGGATCCGGAAAGAAGACGGATCATTCTGGAAGAATCTCTCAGGTCACACTGACTTGACGGCGCCTAATACTAAGAATGATTTCTTGATCTGTACCCACTGAAAGACAGGCTGACCAAACAAATCACAAATGCCCCGGTCTTGTAACACTTCAGTCTTGTGACAGAAGCTGTCAGTTGAATAGCTGCTCTGACAGTGAGACGCCAAATTTCCGAGCTCAGCATGTACTATGAGCCAGTTGGTTTGGTTATGCCTCAGTCTGGCCGGTTCCTCCGTGTTACACTCTGCTGCTGTCAGCTTGTCCTGATACTCATATTTATCTGGCAGCAGTGATAGCGGAGTGTTCTGGTGTCCCGCTCCAGTTAGCGGCCGGTTTTCAGAGTGGTCTTTGCCAATGGTCTGACTGACTAGAAACCGACTAGAACTTCGGTTGCCCTTTTACTCATTTCGGCACTCAACAGCTGAGTTTGAGTATGTCATTGACAATGTGAGGGAGATATACAGATTGCTATCACTCTAAATATATGGCAGATTCAGACCTGAATACCTCAATAAGATAAAATTTGCCAGTAATTTGCCAATAAGAGCTATACAGCTAACAGGATACTTCCTTCATTTGAAAGTTCCCCGAATGTTCAAATGCTAGCCTCTCTTCTGCTCAGCATAACGCTCTGTTTTATAAGCTTGCCAGGCCACAAGAACTCAGAGGCCCATAATCAGAACCCAGTTGAACTGCTAAGGGATGAGACAGAGAAGTAGCTGGCGATGGACCTCACTTTGAATGGAAGTGGGCTTCCAGGTTTTAATAGGAGCCACCATGTCGTTGATTATTTGTAGGTGAAGAGGACAATTCCGGAATGTAATTCAGTTCTAATTGTCCGAACACTTATCGACTGTGAATTAATGATGTTTAGGTGAGGGAGCCAGAGAGTCTGTGGCCTGTGAATCCAGACAAGCTGTTTCTCTCAATATTCGATTTAAGAGAAGACCGAGAAATGGCTGTCAGGAATGAACAGAAGTGAACATCCTACCTTCAAGTTGAAAAGTAATTCTGTCAGTGTACACCATTAAAGCTGCAGGTAATTATATGGGTTCTGAAATGATAGATGTTTTTTTGATTATTAAATGTGGTCTGTAGCCCATAGTCTGTTGATGGCCCATTTTCTTTTTGGGTTGTGTTTTCTTGACCTTTGTTCTTTTATTAAAAACATGGAATTCAGGTTACCCTGAGGCTTAAGAATAACATACATGGATTTTCAACAGCCTGATTTAATATCAATATTTTACTTCTGTTTTTTTCTCTTTAAATATGTACGTTTTTTTCCAGCCTTTTCCCAGTACTTTGTCCATCCATCCTTCCACGGGCCCTTAAATGAAGACTGTAGTGTATAGACCCCCCCCTTCCAGAGTGACCTTGCCAACAGGCCCCCACAGTGAGCTGCTCGTCAATCTGGGAGGGGTGGATGGGCCAGTCGTCCGTCACCAGGTAGGGCTCGTAGCTCACACCGTCCACAAAGAGGGCCACCCGGGGCGACTCTACGTTAATGACGTAGTAGTGCCACTCCTTGTCACAGATCTGTAATGAGAGGACAGTGCTTCACATATTAATGTCAAAGACTCTCAGGGAATCCCGTCACATCCGAGGTCAAGAAAGAAACCTCCAATTCCTGTTTCTGATTCTTACTTGCTCGCTCACTAATGAAGTCATCTGAGCACTAGACACACTCTCAGTCATTAAGTAGCACACACTCACATGCTCTGCCTCACATGGTCACATTAAAGGGTGGCAGGAATGGAAGGAACACATAAATACTATAGCTTCTGGTTATTTTGCTTTATTTTACTGATTATGTGATGCTAAAACCACTTGTATTATTACTGAGTTATACAGACAGAAACCATCACTGATGATTGTACTTAATTTAAGTTGTTCAAAGGTACAGCAGCAAGGACAAAACCTCCTGAATCCTTAAGGTTTACCGCCACACTGTTCTCTCCAGAGAAGTACAGATTTAATTCATTTTAGAAACAAAAGTATCCTAAGAAAAGTGGTGTCCCTAGAAGCTGCCCTCTCCCCGAGGCCCCTTGGGCTCCTCATCGAGAAATGGATCTTCTCCACCACACGCATCATGGGCAGTGCCAAAGATGGCAGGCCGGGCCCCCGTCAGGTCAAACGTATCCGTCAGAATCCTGAGAGGCCTCTGCAGACAGGTTCCTGAACACCCAGAGTCCTTTGCAGACTTGCTCTTAGGTCAGCCTCCCACCCATGAACGTGAAACCTTCACAGTATTTTCTCTTTTACTGCCACCATGCTCAACATCACATTCAGAGCTGCTCCAGCTTTGTTTCCTGGCCCAGAATCCTCAGCAGAATACAGTGATTAAAGGCTTCTGATCATTTCCTCACAGCGGGCTTGGGGTGGTGGTTTAAATGCCTTTGCAAGAGCGAAGCTTTCAGACCTCCAACAGCACCAGGGATCAGAACTTATCAGGGGTCACTGATGAGCGTGTGTATATCTATCTGATACCATGACATGGCCAGACAGATGGAGTCAAACTTTATTATGCAGAGACCCAACAGGAAACAGGATATGCACTGATAACCAGTGAGACCCCCGAGGTGGAACATAAGGACAATTAATTCAGCATGATCGGTGACATGATCAATGTCCACCAGCTGACTTGGACAGCAGAACATGATTGGCTGATAGCCATAGATGCAAGTCATTCTAATTGGCGGTCCAGCCTGACTGATTAAATAGAAAGCTCCGACTTGTTGACAGCATTTATCCCTGCTTGTGTGCTATGGCTATGTGCCTCTGTGTCCATCCTGTCAGCTCCCATCACACAGTAAGTGCAGGAAGGCGAATGCTATTTACACCCCAGTGGAGGGACTAATTACCGGTGCAATTAAAAGCTGTTCCTCCAGAGGCCAAGTGGACCACAAACAACTTCTTCCCCGCCTGCTAATTTGTAGCGAGCCACAACACTTCAGGAGCAGCAAAAATAAACAATAATACAGTAATATCTAGATTGTAGACTTTTCTAAATGGTGCAAGGTACACTATATGGACAAAAGTTTCAGGACACCTGACCATTACACATACAGGAAATTTATGACATCCCATTCTAAATCCATAGGCACCAATATGGAGTTGGTCCCCCCTTTGCAGCTATAACAGCTGCCACTCTTCTAGGAAGGCTTTCCATATGATTATTAAGTTTGTCAGTGGAAATTTTTGCCCATTCATCCAGAAGAGCATTTCCGAGGTCAGGCAGTGATTTTGGACGTAAAGGCCTGGTTGCAGTCTCCATTCTAGTTCATCCCAAACGTGTTTGTTGGGGTTCAGGTCAGGGCTCCATATGGGCCAGTCAAGTTCTTCCACAAGAAACTTGCCCAACCATGTCTTTATGGACCTTGCTTTGTGCACTGGGGCACAGTCATGATGGAACAGAAAAGGTCCTTCCCCAAACTGTTCCCATAAAGTTGAAAGCATAGAATTGTCCAAAATATCTTGGCATGCGGAGGCATTAAGAGTTCCCTTCACTGGAACTAAGGGGCCTAGCCCAACCCCTGAAAAACAACTCCATATCATTATCCCTCCTCCACCAAACTTTACAGCTGGCACAATGCAGAAAGACAGGTAACGTCCTCTTGGCATCCACCAAGCCAGACTCATCCATCAGACTGCCAGACAGACAGATTCATTACTTCAAAGAACACGTTGTCACTGCCCCAGAGTCCAGTGGTGGCATGCTTTACAGCACTCCATGCAGTGCTTGGCATTGTGCTTGGTGAAGCTTCTTCAGAATGACACATTCTTTCACAAATGTTTGTAAACTTGACTGCATGGCTAGGCGCTTGATTCTTTGCACTTGTGGGAATGGATCTGAATGAAACACCTGAATCCAGTGTTTGAGAGGTGCATCCCAATACTTTTGTCCATTTAGTGTATGTCTGCCAGAACCTTTTGGTCTCTCCCCAATGTGTAAAAAATGACCCCGTCCATGTATGATCAGGTCACCCAGCTTGACGTGAGTGCACTGGCAGAACCTGCTCATGACCACTCGTCAGTGACAGAGTTCTAGAGACTGTCTCCTGACTGCTGGCTTATCGGTGTGTCAGTAATCAGGGGCTTGACGATGATCTGTGTCCTGGGGGTGTGGTTTTACTTTGTCTTTTTACCTACTTAATGAAACAACGATCTGCGGCTAATGAGCCAGAGAAAGCTACCCTCCAGGGCAGTCAGCGCTAGCCAGCTGAGTAGGCGATCTCTCCGTCAGCCGATGAATTTTAAAGGGCCGTCAGAGGCGTGGAAGGCAATCAAAGTGCTTTGTCTCTGAGTGCAGTGCATGTTCTTAAATCAGGGCCGAGCAGCGTGATTTTCAATAAGAAATGGACCCAGGATATGTGACCAGATGGCCACCTGTCAAAAATCAGAGTAAGTAAGTTGCTGTTGGACCCTTAAGTAAGCACTGCTTGGGTAAATTCCTTGTGGAGTCTGCAAGCCCTAAAGAGATCCCTCCTGCTACTATGTGGCTGATGATTAGCAAACTGTCTGCCAGCAAATATTCCCTCATGCATGATTCTTATTGAACTTCACTTCCAACTAAAAAAGTATAAAGACGTGACACTTGGTTTTGTTGTCAAGCTCAATATAAAAGTGTTTCATTATAATACTGAGGCAGGCAGGCCGCCTTTCCCTTCAGTGAAGACAGTTTCCTTTATGATATGCTTGGATCAAAAGGACCAAGCTCTCTCTATATTAGGAGGAGAACTATAAAATATAGAGTGATATTCTGATAAACCAGGGCTGGGCAATCTTATCCAGAAAGGGCTGGTGTGTATGCAGGTTTTTGGGATAACCTTTGGGTCAGCTGTTCAAAGCCAGGTGTGAGGAAACTTCAGCCAATTGGTCCTCTAATTAATAATCTTACACCACTTACAGAGAGAACCCGCATACACAGCATATGTCCCTTGTGATAAACGGTCAATACTGAACATCTGGCATAAGTGGAGAAAGTTGCAAAAATCAACACAACCAAATGCGGGAACCAGAGGTACTGAGGTCTTAACGCACACTGATTGGAGGTGAGAGTGCAGCTTCCTGAGGGTGAACATGGTGCACTTGTATGTGCAGGCGTGTGCGTGTTTATGGGTGTGCAAATATGCATGAGTACATATGAACATAAGAACATAAGAAATTTACAAACAAGAGGAGGCCATTCGGCTCATCAAGCTCGTTTGGGGAGAACTTAATAATAATAATAATAATCAATACTTTATTAATCCCCGTGGGGAAATTGTCTTTACACCTCCCTCAACTTGCCCTTTGTAGAGTAAGCTGTCCGCGAAGGAACCTAACTAATAGCTCAGAGTTGTTAAAATCTTATCTAGCTCTGATTTAAAGGAACCCAGGGTTTTAGCTTGCG
>JAODLD010000049.1:17045465-17058901 GCA_026781065.1 Mormyrops boulengeri
CTAGAGATGTAACCCAACATCCTATTGGCCTTTTTAATTGCTTCCCCACACTGGCGAGAGTGGGACATGGAAGCACCAACATACACACCGAGGTCCTTCAAAATAAGTGTAAGTTTGCATACATGCGACTGGAAGTGTCTGTGCAACTAGGTGTTTATATCTCTCTGTGAAAACAACCATTACATCCCCAACAGGTGATAGCTCCCTCCCACCTGTTCCAGCTTCCAATGGAATTCGGCTGGCCGGAACGTTCCGCCCTGTGTGAAGTCCCTCCTCAGCAGGAACACCAGCCGGCAGTTGTGCACAGAGAGGGCGTAGTGATGCCGGTTCATCTCTGTGTGGAAAACACATGGTGACACACTGAAAAAAACAGACACTATCCCACACAATGATTGTAATGATCTACATGTGTCAATAATTCTAAGATTTTGTTGACCGACTGTGATGGGAAAGAAAGGCCTTGGGTGCTGACAGAAGGTTAACTAACACTTATAAATGGTTCAACCTCCAAAATGCCCATGTGGTCACCTCATTGGCTCAAGTCAGAAAAAAAAAAATCCAACTATGATACAGACCACTGACTGTCTGCTTACCAAACAAGGAAAGGCTTTAATTAAGCAGAGTGTATCAGCTGGGTGTCCTGTGGCATCATGGGTGTAACAACAATAATAAAGAAAAAACAGCTGTAAAAATGTTTTGCCCCAAATTCAGTCCATACAGCTGCCCTCAAGAAACCCCCCTCGCCTATTGTCAGTTCATTCACCATCCTCTCTTCCAGATGCTCTCAAAGCCATTAGTTCATCCCCTACTTGTCTGCAGGCACTTTTGTTGGCCTACCATTTCCCAAACCGTCACCCAAACACAGAGTTCCAAACCACAGCCTCACCAGTTTTGTCCGAGTTGCAGAGCAGAGTCTCCTTCTCTGCCCGCAGGCCTGGACTGGGTCCGTGCTTCATCCAGGTGGCGATGGTGAACTGGTCTGTCAGGTTCTGGGGCACGACCCGGTCCGGGATGTTGGCTGCCTGCCATCCTTCAAAGCGAAAGATGAGGTCGCTGTCGCGCCCACTGTCAGTGAGCAAGGAGGCCGTCCAGTTGGTGGCGCTACTGGGAGCTGGGAGTAGGTCCGTGCTGCCTGATGCAGCCCCTGGCAATGACACACTTTCCTTCAACATTTCCACCGACTGGACATGATCCAGATGAATTGTAGCTTATTGCAAAAAATTAGATGGATAACCAAGTTACCATAAAAATGACTAAAAATAAACATTTCTAAAGAGAGAAGATATAATGTATGAGGCCAGTCAAGGCTCTCCCTTAGTGGTAGATGTGAAGAAACCCCATTTATTCATGAAAAGTATTCATTCCTTTCTGTACTTAAGTAATTAGGACCAATGTTAACAAAGAATTAAGCTCACATCTAGTATGTGGCTAATTGTTCAGGTTAGCTACTTCCTCGTCATCTACTGGTCCATTTAAAACTAATAATAATGCAGAATTGCTACAGTACTGCTTGTGCAGACTCTACAGACTTCCTGCTCCAGAATCTCACTGACCATATGACAGAAAATGCGTAAGCAGGTCAAATGGTAAGACGGGGGCACAGTTTATAGATTTCTGCCTGCCAGAGGAACGAACTGCGACAGTGTGACCTCAATAATTTTTCCTGAGAGGCGTTCTGATAGAAATAAACATAATAATCTGTTTATTTGATTTTGGATGAAATCACCTATCTGTGCGGTAAGCTGTTTAGCTAGTTCAATTATTTATACGGTTTCAAGGTGTTTGAAAATTATGAGTCTTTATTACAAAAACAAAGCGCTGTTGTCTTTGTCCTCTGCGCTGAATTTTCTTTCATAACAATCAATATGGCATGAGGCCCATCAGGCCGCTGCCGGAGCCCTGTATCGCTTTCCGTGCCAGAGCCGAGCTGGAGGCCGTCTACTGGAGAACATAACAGTTTTCATTACTGCCGATTGATTTTTCTTAGCAATAAATGCACTCGCGGGTTTCTTCAAGGAGTTCCTGAATCTGCTTGGAGGAGCGCGGCCCCCGGGGACCGAAGGGCACGGGGAGGTCGATGCCGTCAATCCCGGAGAATTCCAGAAAGCCGTATGAAGATGAGGCCCCACTTATTAGGGCCTTCTCTTGCCCTACCTTCTTTACCACTTTCATCAAAATTTTATGTCGACGGGCAAGCTTCTAAAAAGCTTTCCTTCCAATAAATTCCACAGCTGTACCATATTTGTCTAGTGATACAGAATGTTCACACATCATTAATCTTGGTAAAAGAAAGCTATTAGCTTTTAGGGTTACATTTTATCTTTTAAAATGAGAATTAATATAAAGTGCTTTAAAAACACTCCTCTTCCAGTCAGCGAGATGCCTTTTATGATACTTCTGTATCAGCTTGGTGTTTCTGTTTGAAAATGGACAATTTATTTTACTGTAGATGAGTTAACGATCACTGTGCTTTCAGACAGCAGTTCACAATGCACACTGGAGTAAGGGTGATTGTGTTCAGATCATTTAAGATTATTGCACGCTTTCTTTGATGGGCTTTAATAGTTGTTTACTGTGCGTTTCCCTGCAGGCGCTCCTGCAGACTACAGTGATTCACCTGGGGAAACGGGTGCTGCTCAGCGAGCGGGCGTGTCAGTTTGTCACAAGGACTGTAGCGACTACAGGGTTGTGGGTTCGATCCTCTCGCCTGGCTGTTTGTATGGAGGCTGTATGTTCTGTTTGAATGGTTTTCCTTCTGCTGTCAAAAAAATGTGCATTTTTGGGCAAAATCGTGTCTGAAAATTACCTGTAGTCGGAGATTGCGGTTGGAAGTATTTGTCCTGTGATGGACCCTGTGGTGGACACTGTTGTATGTGTGGATAATGACTATTAAGATAAAAGGTTATGGATAATGGAAGGGTGAGAGTCTCCTCCATAGCATATAATAGCTGCTTAGTTGACATTTAAGTCCAGAACAACTATTATTTTCCAATAATACACAGAATTATACCAGAGAAGCCCTCACCTCCTACACTGATGCCTGTCATAGGATACAGACCCACGGTTATAAATTCTCATCCTCTATGCAACCCCGGCACCCACACGAAGCCTACCGCAGAGTTTCTGCAGGGAATTCTCCGAGTAGGTCTCCCGGTCGCAGCCCTTCCCAATATGGCTGGTCTGTAGCTCCACGGTGGCCCGCACTGAGGACACAGGCTCATTGCACGTGTCCAAGTGCATCTTGGGAAACAGCTGCTTGCTGCCGGTTCCTGGTTCATAGTCCACTCGTTTGTTCCAGCCTGGCAGAGATACAGATATACTCAGACACATGGGATGCATAGGCTTAGGTTATGTGTACACTGAAAGAAAATAGTAACATGTTAAAACCTGCTTTTATTTATTTATTTGGTATACGGTTATAGCAAGAAATGCAGGAGGAGACTACAATTCATACATGAAAGCAATGTTTTTCCTCATAATTACTCACTTATTATGTTACAGTGCAATTTTGCTACTAGAAATTTCAGCCTGAAAAGTTGTCATCACACATTAGCGGGAAGGAAGGTGAGCTATACCCATACCACTTGGCACGGTGTTCAGTCTGTTACTCACATATCTATAAATGCACACAGCTATTTACTTATCTCTCGACACGCTGAGGTTCCACTGTCGAGAGAAGGAGGCTTGTGTGCATCAGGTAAGCTATGACCTACTTTGCCTGACATACTCAGCTTTACCAGGAGAACCTCGTGAATGTAAACACTACAAACAACAGTGCTGGGAGACGAACCCCTTAGATCGGAAGGTACTCGACACGCTACGGGTGTTTCAGGAAAGAAAATCTGAAGCTGCACTGCAAAGATCACTGCTGGAAGCTGGAATGTAACATTTAATGCAGATGTAAAAGTTGGTTTCAAGAAAAACTTCAAGACAACAGTTATCACAAGCATGTCAAATGCCAGGTCAATATGTGAGTGACAAGCCCTCAACCAAGTTTGGAACATTCTTAGAAAAAAAATGCGTATCACAGAATCTCATTGATTGGAATTCAGTGATTAAGAGGTGTGTCCAAATACTTTTGTCCATATAGTGTTTAATGAGAGAGGCTGGACTGTGCACTCAAGGCTGGAGGAAGAAACATCAACGAAGTGTGATATGCTGATGACACCACATTTATGAGGAAAATGAAGCATATCTGAGGGAATGACAGAACAGAATGAGAAGGAAACAAAGGTTAAAATCAGAGAATCTGTAGCTGTCTTTAAAGTTTGTGGAGAACATAGACGTTATAGACAGCTTTCACCTCCTAGGAATGATCACACTAAAACAGGATCCAGCAGCAAGGGAGTGTGTTACGGGCAATGAATCAACATAAGGACTGATGCAACTTCAAGAACAAAGGATAGTTTGTTCCGAATATGGTATTTTCTGTGACTCCTTATTAACGGGATAGCTGGACAGGAAGAGGTCTGACACTTTTGATCTTTGGTGTTGGTGAAGACTTTGAGAATACCATAGGCCACAAGAAAATTCTTGATCAAATCAAGCCTGAAAGTTCACCTGAAGCACAAAGAACCAGCCTGAATCTGTCTTATTTTGGGTATATTATGGTAAGACCCAGCGCACGGACAAGACCATAATTTGTTATGAACATGCCTTTGAAAAGCCTGAAGGCCAAAGACAGAAAGTTCTGGAGGAGCGTCACCTCTATGGTTGCCAGTCAACACTGACATTATGGCACTTAATAATGACAAAAAGATTCGGGATCTGAATAAATAAAATCTGGATAAAATTATTTCATATCCCAAGGTGGGCTAAACCGTTACATACTCTGCAGTGTCATTCTCAACCCCAACTTCCACTCGCGCCACATTTTCAGGGGTTTGTGGCCCTGAAAACCATTACTAACTGAAGTAGATGATAGCTTAAGTACTGCTAGTCAAGTGTAACCAATGACTCACGACCTGGCTCCTTGATCTTGTCCAGTGCTTTAATCCCATGACTTAAAAAGTGGTAAAAATCTGTTAACCTAATTCTGTGTCGGAGGAAATACACTGTCAGAAAAAAGGGTACAGCCCTGGTACAGTTTTGTTCCCCAAAGTACAACATTAATGCACCACCAGTCGTGCAAAAAAGCTTCTCAGCGTCCATTTCTATGTATAAAAAAGTACATTTACCTACAGCTAGGGTATAATTGGCAGAGTCCTAAGGGTACAGCCCCAGTGACAAGTAATTGTACCCTCAAAGGTACAAATTGGTGCTTTTTTTCTGACAGTGGACACAATTTACTTGTTTTTTCTATTTTATAATCTTGATGGGCCGAATGGCCTCCTCTTGTTTGTATATTTCTTATGTTCTTATGTTCTTATTAAGAATGTATCTGTAGTGCATTGTAGATGATTTCTTGATAGAGCATTCATAATGTGTAATAAACATGGCTATAATGTCCTTTGCCTTTTAATGATAATCTTTATAATCACTAAGAATACTTCTGCATTTATCCTACGTTAAGACAGATACACAGCTCTTCACTTTGGGGCGTGGGCTGTTTATACCCTCCGGCATATCTTGACTTGCTCAGAAAAGAGAGAAAATTAGCGAAATAATAAAGATTAGTCCGCTCCAGGGAGATCACATGGCTCGAGGCAGGATGAGAAAGATGCAAAAAGCCAGAGCCCCTAAAAAGCAAGAACAACAGGGATGCCCTGTGGCAGGACACAGGCAGAGTACTGGGGATGAGCGTGGAGCTACCACGGTATTTTAGGGGCATAATATTACCCTGCTGTGGGAATGGAACAATGAAACCAGTCGTGCTAATACAGTGAGGATTACGTGTATAAAATGAGAGTGAGGGGAGCTATCAAGCTTTATTATCATATTGTGTGTAGACCTGGCATATTACCCAGTGTCCTTTGCAAATCCATATGCAAATTACATGTAGATCACTCCGCAAACTGCAGCATTTCTCAACTGAGCCCTAGACCTTTTCACCCAAAGAGGCCAGACACCTGTCCCTACCCATCTCAAGGCAGACTCAAATAAAGACCTAAGCATCCTACTCTGTCAGCAAATCAAGTCATGAGCATCTCAATTCATCTAATAACACAGACAATAAGGATCAAAGAAGACCTGAAGTCACAACCTACCTTGCCAGCCAGGTTTGCATGCAGGTTTGACATCAATGCGCACAAGTGCATTCTCTCTCGCTCTCTGCTGACCGCAGTCAAAAGCAGTCACCATGATTTTGTAGCGCCTCTGCTTGTCATAGCTCAGCCTCTCCGTGTTTCTGATGTTGCCTGGAAGAGATGAGAACCTGTTAAGGTCATTCAAGGATAGCTGTAGCTTAGCCCCATGTCATGGTTGGCAAGCAGCTGAACATATTAAAGCTTCTTTTCCGTTAATTCGTTTAAATGTTCAATTTCATGCATGTAGAAAGACAATTAGCGAACATAAATTGAGGTTTTGCTCCGAGGGAAACTGCCGCATTTTGTGTGTAAACTCAAAACTTGGTTTTCTTGGTTCTGTAATCATTTGTCTTTGTCTAGACAGAGCTGGTTAATTAGTTGTACGGGTAATGCTTGGCTTGAGTGAGACAGAAACTGTTTTTATTTAGATAAAAAACATCCCAGCTCTCAGAATATTACACCCAAATTTCTGTGCTCTTTTTAGCATGGAAAAGGTGCTACTGCCAAAGTAGTTAAACACTTGAGTTGCTCCTTATCTCTAAGCTCCTCTTTCAAATTAAATAACTGCATTGTGGAGACGCTTCTCCAGCACTCAGCACTGCCATGCCAAACTGCAATCCTTTTGTTCTCGTACAAACCTCCCACGATCCCTTTCTGCCATTCTCTGCAGGTTGTGCTGAGTCTCTGGCCAGCAGTAAAGTCTCCCTGTGTGTCAGACACAGTCCTTCTGTCTAGTAAGCACAGTGCGTTGGGGTTATCTGTCCAAACTCAGATGCCGAGGGACATGGGGCAGTATATGTCCTACAGCCCATGTGGCCATTGGCTTAAAACCAGATATTTACTAGTGTGAGTGTTGAGGCTGACTTTTAGGCATATTGTATATATATATATGATGTAGATTTAGCCATGGACACTTTTGACCTTTACTCTACTACATCTTACAGTACATACTTATATTTCTACTCTACTACATTTCTACTTTGCATTGCGTTGTGTTTCACAATCACATTGCTGTTTTTATAGTCGAATAATGACAGGGAAAGGTAGTGATGGGATAGATAATACCGAGAGTTCGGAGCATTTCTCGTCAAAGTAAAGGCCAGTGACTCGAGTAGGTGTCAGACGTTTCCAATCCTGTCAGCTCTTAGAACCTTTTATAAAAGAAACCTTTGGGTGTCCTGTTTTTCCCAGTTACAGAGACTGATTGTTACCCAGTTTGTATTACATACAACACTTTTTTGATTCTGAAAAATGGCCCTGGAAGTGGCAGGAGGTGATCCTCAGATGCTTATGATCTGACTGATTGGTGAATTGTGAATAGCATGTTGGTAATGTCATGAAAAAAGTGCTAAAATCTGCATCCTGTGGCCAATAGCTGGTCAGTTTAACTTAATTAATAACACACTGATATAGGGCTTTGCGATATGACCAAAATCTCATATCCTGATGATGACACATATCACGAAATAGCATATTTTCTGTAAATTTAATGAATAAGCGGTTTGTATAAAATGACCACACGGAGACCTATTTCTTATTACATTTTGAATTATTCACTCGACAAATAAAGAATACTTACTCGTATTTCATAATTTTTTTCCTTTTAAAGCGGTACCTTAGAACATGAGCTTAATTCATTCCAGGAGGCTGGCCGAGTTGCGATTTGGTCGAGGTCCAAGTCACATTTCCTCATAGGAAATAATGTAAATGAATTTAATCCGTTCCAGACCTCAAACGATTGCCTATTCAAAGTTATCTGCCTTCCTAACTAATAATAAAAAACATTAGCAATCAATATATAAGTAATACACACATGAAAAGCACACGAACAAAAGCGATCAACATGAAATAAATGAAAATTTATGAGCACTCTACCCGTATTGAGGTGAAGTGATGGCATATTGAAAGTGGCAGGTGGAGAGGAGGAAGGATGGAGGGATTATTATTTGGAAGGAGAGACGCATCTCGATCCGTACACGTTCTAGCAAGTCTGTTTTGTTTTGTCGTGTTCCGAGTTTTTGGTTGAGTTGTAGCTAGATTTTTTTCAACTGACCCATTTGAAGTCCGAAGATATTAATGTCTAAAATATAAAAACCATTAACTGTTGGAGCTTGCGCATATATATCACACACATATATCAGTGCTAGAACTGTGTGGCTGAGAGCATGTGCTCCGCTTAGATGTTTAAAGCTAATCAGCATTAATTATTGTAGCTGTTTAATTATGCAAACCTAATTTCACTTAACACAATGGAAATGATACAGTACTTTTGAAGCACTTATTATAAACTAGCATTTCATGTCTCAAATGTTTAGACTGGAAAATACAACACGATCATATCTGAGTTTTTGTATTTAACAAAATATATGTACAG
The DNA here is from genome assembly GCA_026781065.1 of Mormyrops boulengeri. Taxonomy (NCBI): domain Eukaryota; kingdom Metazoa; phylum Chordata; class Actinopteri; order Osteoglossiformes; family Mormyridae; genus Mormyrops; species Mormyrops boulengeri. The sequence continues at coordinate 17,054,025 of JAODLD010000049.1, forward strand.
TAGATACTTAATGCCATGTTATAGAGTTGCATCAGGGAACACAAGTTCAAGTACTTTTAACTTTTATTTTAAAGGTATATTTACAAGCAAGTATTTAGTAAAGTAGAAAGGTTAATGGAGTACAAACCCCATTTCCAGAAAAACTGGGGTATTATTTAAAATGCAATAAAAAACAAAATTCTGTGATACATGTGAACCATTACTTTAACTGACAAAAGTACAAAGAAAAGATTTTCAATAGTTGTAGTGACCAACTTAATTGTATTTTGTATATATAGGAAGTTAAAATTTGATGGCTGCAACCCACTCAACAAAAGTTGAGCTAAAATAATGGTGCACAGAATATTCCAGTAACAGACTGCATTAAGCAGGTGAATTGGTAGCAGGTGAGGTATCATGAACGGGTATAAAAGTAGCATCTATCAAAGGATCAGTCGTTGCAAGCAAGGATGAGTCGTGGCTCACCCCTTTGTGCCAGAATTTCTGAAATTATTGTTAGTCAGTTCAAAAGGAACATTCCTCATTGTGAGATTGCAGAGAATTTAGGTCTTGCAACATCTACAGTACATAATATTATGAAAATATTCAGAGAATGCAGAGACATCCCAGTGCGTAAAGGGCAAGGTCAGAAACCACTGCTGAATGCATGTCACTTTCGAGCCCTGAGGCAGGACCGCCTAAGAAACTGTCATCTTCTTTGACAAATATAGCCACCTGGGCACAGGAGTATTTTGGAAAACCACTGTCACGTACTGTAACACAGTCCGTCGCTGCATCCAGAAGTGCAACTTGAAACTGTAATGCATGGAGGAAGCCATACATCAACTCTATGCAGAAAATGCCAGCAAGGTCTCTGGGCCCAAGCTCAACTCAGATCGACCAAAATACTGTGGAACTGTGTGCTGTAGTCAAATGAGTCCATATTTCAGCTTGTTTTCAGAAAAAAACTGGCATTGAGTTCTCCTTGCTAAAGATAAAATTGACCATCCTGTTTGTTATCAGTGAAAGGTGCAAAAGCCAGCATCTGTGATGGCATGGGGGTGCGTCAGTGCCCACGGCACGGGACAGCGGCATGTATATGAAGGTACCCTTGACTCTGAGGCATATATTAGGATTTTAGAGAGACATATGCTGCTACCAGTCCAGATCTATCTCCCTTTGAAAATGTCTGGTGCATCATGAAGAGGAGAAGCAGACAACAGTGACCACAGACAGCTGAACTCTTACATCATGAAACAATGGACTAATTTCCAGTTGCAAAATCACTACAATTAGTATCCTCAGTTCCAAAGTATTAAAAAATTATTAAAAGGAAATGGTAAATTGGTACATATGCCTCTGTCCCAACTTTTGTTGCATGTTGCCAAAAGGCTGGTTGAGTTGCGATTTGGTCGAGGTCCAAGTCACCATTTACCCAAAAGAAATAATGTGAATGAATTTAATCCATTCCGGACCCCCAAATGATTGCTACCTAACTAACTAATGACAAAAAGCACTAACAATCAATATAAATCTAATAAACACACGAAAAAGCACACAAACAAAAGCAACAAACATGGAATAAATGACAATCCCAGACTCCGAAGCGAGAGCAGACACACATGCTCCACCTTCACGTCTCGCTATAATTTCCTTTTAAGTTCTACAGTTACTCTCACCACTTTCCTCTTTGGTTTGCTGGTGTCACTGCTCACTGCTCACTATCCTAGGGACCATGATTACTGTATCAATAAATGTACTGTAGATAAAGCACAAAAATATCACACTGAACACAGGAAAACAGCTTTTGCACGACAAACTCGGTCGAGAGGTACTGCGAGGCGATTCATAGTCATCAGCATCCCAGTAGGTCCATTTGTCTTTGTGACAGCCCATCAGAGACGCATCTCAATCCGTGTTCTGTTTTGTCCTGTTCCGAGTTTTTATTCGAGTTGCGGTTAGATGTTTCTCAACCGACCCACTCGAGTTCCGAACTGGTAGAATGAACGCGTCTTGACGCATATGAGTTGTAGCATTAACGGTCGAGTTCCATGATTTTGGTCGAGGTACAAGTAGAAAAAAGTCAACAGACCCATTCGATGCCCGAGTTGGCCGAGTTAAGAGGCATTTGAGTTCCAAGGTTCCACTGTATTTGTGTCCCGTCAAGTGAAGTGTTATTGGATTAAGGAATCTTTGTACTGCATTATAAAGATGTCTATAGTGCAGTATAGATGACAGCTTCATGAAGCATTCATAATGCATAATAAACATGGTTATAATGTGTTATGCCTTTTTATAAATACAGCCATGTTTATAATACTTTATGAATGCAAGATAATGTGTTATGAATGTGTTCATAGATTCTTATAGACATGGCATTCATGTAAAATGTTGGCATACCATACCATCCTGGCTGAAGGTCTATTGATTGATTGAAAATTGTTTACTTTAGTGGGGAAGTTTAAATTCTTAATTGTCACAGGTAGGAATCAGGGAATATCAGGGAATCCCATACTTATGTTGTTTACTGTTCTCAGCAATTCAATGACAAAATCTTCTTATGGTATCTTAAGTAGCAATAGGTACTCTGTCAGCCTGAGTACCTGATCACCGTGATGATTTTGTCACTTCATTACTTCAGTCTTGAGGAGCGTTGCGAGTAAATCATTTTCCATGCTATTGGCTTGACTCTTATGCCCACCTCCAAACCTGCCAGTAGCTCTCTGTCCCAGTTACTGAACTATGTAATTGCCTTCACATCTTTCCTTGTAAAGCCACTTCAGCCAAAAGCCTGTTGTATTTAGAATCCTAATCACCATTCCATGGATAACCACACAGGACAGCCCTTCAGAAGAAGGCGCCCTTGAGAAGCTCATTTGTAAGTCGCTTTGGCTCTGATTGGGAAGACGCCAGCCGCACAGTCAAAGTGTCCCTTGAATGTGAATAAGGGGTAGCGAGCCAATCGCCAAATTATAGAAATGACCAAATTGGATGAAAATTGGCCTGGATATAAAATGGATCTCTATATTATTTTACAGCTGCTACATGAGGCATGGATGGTCCATCAAGAGTCCATAATGGTTGATGGTTGGCCTGCATTTTGTGTGCGGCAAAGAAGCATGTTTCGGATTGGTAATTATCTTGCCCTGAGCAGCAATCAGAGATGATAAGGCCTCCAATGACAAGTTAACCTGCGCGTGATTGATCATTTAGCCAATGTGTAGGTAAGAGTGAGGCAACCATTTCCTACAATCTTAGTTGGACAGTGAATATTTATAGCACTAATAGGCTACTAAGACTATTAAACCCTGTTAAGCTCATACTATTTCTTGTTTTTGACAGTTAAAACTCAGTTTGCAAGTCAATGTAGATATATGCTTCGCACAAATCATCTTGGAGTCTTGGATTTTAGATGATGATTTCTTGATTGGTCAAAGACATTTTTGGATGTTTTGACATTGTTAGCTTTTGGGAAAATGGGCGGTCTGGAGAGGAACCAATAAGCGGTCTGAGAATGTATACGACCATTTCCACATCTGGGGGTAGGAGCACATAAAACTCACCGTTGCGGTCGATGGCGAAGGGAGTTCCCGGGGTGACGATGTCATAGTTGCAGATCTGGCTGTACTGCGGCGAGCAGTCGCGGTCTGTGGCTTCCACCTGCAAGATGCTATCGTAGATCTTCCCCTCGGTCACTGCCGCATGGTACACTGGCTCACCGAACACGGGTGGGAACTCGTTTACGTCATCCACTTGGATGTGCACTGTGGCCCTGGGGGCAGACAGTGGGAGATGATGGGGGTGACGTCTCTCACTACACTGCAGTGATTTAATCACTTGCACCACCTCTCTGACATCCCTTTCACACACAATGTGAGCATTAAACACTCCTGAGCATCATACTATAGAACAGTCCAGCAGACAATATTTGCTAAATCGTTTAATTGCAAGCATGACAAATACACGCTGTGGCTTCCCCCCTGCCCTCTCCAGTAGGCTCACTCACTTGTGAGACTTTTTCCGGCTGGCCGCGCTGTCCCCAGTGCCACAGTCATAGGCCTGGATGGAAAAGCTGTACTCTCTCCTCGTCTCACAGTCCACGGGACCTGGGGCGCGCAGCACCCCCTCGCCGGATGTCCGGTTCAGCACCACCGCCTCAAATGGGATGTCCTGCCCAAGGACCCTGAATGCGCAGATTTCTCCTGTAATGAAACAGAACAGGGGTCTACAAAAGTCTCTCCTATAACCACAGGTCAGGTTCACAATGTACAAATCCAGACCAAGATTTTGTTTCAACCAACCAGTTGAGTATAAAGAGTCACATTCACAGGGTACTCAACTGGTTGGTTGAAACAAAATCTTGGTCTGGATTTGTAATTTCTGAACCTGAAATATCGACCTCTGCTTATAACACAGGGGCTGTCCCACGATGGGGAAAAGTCATCTGACAGGTTACTTCATCCATTTTTAACCATTTTCTGCCAATATATAAGCCTCAGTGCCACATATAGGTGACACACCCAGACCTTGATGCCCCATCTGCAGGCCAAGCACCCATCTTGCTTCCCCTAAAGCCAAATTCCCCTTGTGCGTTTCCATCCTCCCATCCTGTGTCATGTGGCTCTGATCCTGAGCAGGTCTGACACCAGCTCATAATTCATCATCCAACTGCAGTCTAGCTGCGACGGCAATCCTGATTCACTGCTGCAACATTTGGTTTGGACAAGGATGGTTGATGTGATTGTTACCGTTGTAGATCAGTCAGGCTCAATTTTAAGTGCTTAATGACTTTATAAGTATTTGTGCATCATTTAGATTTGTTTCCTAGAAATAGGTGTCTAGGTTTTACATACAGACTAATGCAGAATCGTTTTAGCGTGAAATACAACCACAGAATG
>JAODLD010000049.1:17059001-17109178 GCA_026781065.1 Mormyrops boulengeri
CCCCCCCCCCCCCCCCCCCCCCCCCCCCCCCCCCCCCCCCCCCCCCCCCCCCCCCCCCCCCCCCCCCCGGGGCAGAGCCAATCTCAAGCAGTGCAGAAGGCACACTGCAGGGGTCCTCGCAGTTCAGCAGTCCATTGAAGGGCACAAACCGTAGGAGACTGAGAAACACCAATTCAACTAACTGCAGGAGGAAATCGCAGAACCCAGAGGAAATGAACAGAAATGTGGGCAGAGCAGGAAAATGGCACATGCGCATTTGAAAAGCCATTGCTGGAGGTGCGAACCAACAGAGCTGCACAATGAGCCTCTGTGCGCCCTGAATGCACGGTAATTTTATTGATTTAATTATGATGCAGATTACGAAGCACATACTTCCTTGTAAACTGTATCTTTGATATTCACAGTAAGCTATTAGTTTTATGCTGGTGGTCAAATGAGTAAAAGGAAAATGGCAAAAGTTTCTGGTGGTGTTTATGATTAGAGAGTAATCACAACTCTACCATCTCTAAGGGGCTGTTTTTTTCTTGCCAGAAGCATAGAATTAAATAGAGTATTTACTCGTCTGATTTTGAATAACTGTGTGTGTGTGTTATCGTGTGTGTGTGTAAAAGAGTGTTTTGTGTAAATGATTTGTAAACTTTGCCTGCAGCTTACAATACATTCAGTTTAATATGATGGGGCAAACACCAGTACTTGTACACTGTTCCCTGCCTGTCCACTAGGGGGCGATCGGGGCAGACCATCCCACTAAGACTGACACCTTGTACAGAAAAACTTCTCTCAGGAAAACATCAGCAGAGCTAAAGACAACACTGGATTCCAGACAACTGTGCTGATTCCACACCAACAGCTTCAACACTAAAAAAATGTTACTTATATTGATTGCCTACTGCTTCAGATCAGTCAATCATAATGAAGTTATTATAATATTATAATAGAATCAAATAACTCATGTATCCATCCATCCATCCATATTGTAACTGTTTAGCCGAGGACTGTAGGGTGAAATAACTCAGAAAAGTGTAAACTGAATTCGATCACCATGCACTGACATGCCTTAAGCTCCGTAGACGAGCAATGCAGACCTGCCGGTCTTCTGGAGAGCACAGATAAGCCACACACTCAGCTCCTATGCGTTCCCCTCCTCCAGGCTGCATTCCCATCTCACTTGCCCCAAACATCTGGGAACACTGGGGAATACAGTGATGCCACTGCTGACAGCCATACAGCTGCTTCCTGCATACTGTTAAATCCATTTGAATCTCTATTATGTACTTCACTGGGTGCAGAGGCTGACAGTCGAAGCCTTTCCTGAAACATCCCTCTTCAACTTTAGGCATCTCTATGCCTTTTATAGTGTAAAGTAGCAGATAGGAGAAAGACAGGTCTAGCTTATTAGAGACATGAGTTTCAACAGTCCCCTCACCCAGAATACCAATGGCATCCATTCAACTGAAAACAAATGTTAATTATTTATCGTCTAAATTTGACTGGGCTTCTGTGCAGCCCTGCATAGTTCTGACGATACTGCCCTCCAGGGAGTGTCCTGCAGTCATGTTGCTGAGGCTTATGATGGCCATTTTGGTTGCCATGGTGCGCCGTGGATCACCCACCACCTGGAGATGATGTATTCATCGTGGGTATCCCGAGTCATGCAGGAGTCTCACGCTACATACGCGAGCGGCTGAAATGCCAGCCAGATATAAAGGAGACGTTCATATCTTTTCCCAGCAGCCCTTTGTTTCGGTGTTTATTAGGATACAGTGTGGGGATTTGAGGAGCTGGAAAGCAGCATGGCTCCAGGAGAACCAGCCTGGGGGGGGGGTCTGAGATAATGAAGGAACAGGAGAGGGGTGCACCTGGTCAACCAGCACCAGGCCGACTTTCAAAGTGGTGGAGTTCGGAGATGCATTTTGGCTTATGAGTAACTATGACAACAGGCCACATCACCAAACAACCAGAATGGGCAATGTGATGATCCTATAGAGGAGAGGGCAACAAACATCCTCCATTGCATAGGTCAGGAGGTAAGACTGAGATGGTAGCCCTTTCCACCCATTAGAAAGCAGTGTCCTTCCCCACAACCACATTGAATTAGGCTACATAGCAACCGACGCCAGACAGTTTAATGAACTAAAGGGCAAGGTTAATTATCATCTCCAATGCTTTCTCAGCTTCCCAAGAACCAACCCTACAGCAAACTCATTAGTTTCCCATGTGAGCTCATCCTCCCCACGGATTGTGCCATCTTTAACCACTTTTAACCGTGGAAACTTTAAGACCACATGAATGAAAATGTAGCTCTATCTCTGAGCCACAAATCCCAGAACCTTATAGAGACTCGAAAAAGGAATCTTTGGATAAACATGACCATTAATAACGACTATTAATAACACGAGAGAGCAGGTTAAACAGGCGTCATCCCTCAGCTCACACAATAGTAAGTAATGACAAACTATTTCCCATCACTGTAAGGCTGTCCATCTTCACTGGGCACTCTGTGAACGACAGGCTATTTACAGATTTGTAAACTGATCAAAATCAATGAAAAAAATATTCAATTAAACAGATTCAAAAACTAAATATGAAAAAATGAAGCCTAAAATATAAAAAATATTTTAAACATTTATCAGTTTAGTTTTTGCTTTCAAAAAAGCTGAGTATAATTATATTTTAGTTTTTAATTATTTTTTAATAAGTTCCATTCATCATCCAACCATGCATTCATTTTCAGTACCACTGATCCAGAATAAAGTTCAGTTGCTGTGTGAACTCGATTCAAAATGTATCTGAAATGTACTGTTGGCTTTCATGCTGTTTATATGTCATACTTGACTCTGTCCTCCCAAATCAACATCAGGTACATGCAGCCCTTGAAATGTAATTTTTTTTCATCCTCTCAACCACTGATCTTAGTCAGGGCTGGTCTTGTATTTTAATTGGTTATTTATGGTTAAGGTTAGGGCTGGGTTAGGGTTAAGGTCGTCATTGTTGGAATTAAGGTTTTTCCCATAGGACGGTCCACACAAAAATATGAATACAAATGTGTATGTGCATATTTATGGGTGTGTGTGTATGTGTACGTGTGTGTGTGTGAATGTGTATATTTATGGGTGTGTGTGTGTGTGAGTGTGTGTGTGTGAGAATGTGTATCTTTATGGGTGTGTGTGTGTGTGCACGTGTGTTTGAAAGTGTATATTTATGGGTGTGTGTGCGTGCGTGTGTGTGTGAATGTGTATATTTATGGGTGTGTGTGTGTGTGTGTCTGCACTTGCCACTCATGCCTCTCACCGGATAAGTGAAAAATTATCAACATATATCATTTAAACAACACATTTCCCATCACAGATATGTATAATGGAAGACACACTAAATTAAGATATATTAAAATCTGCAGTTATGGTCAAATCTGATTCAATCAAAGGAAACTAAGCAGAAGCAGATGGGAGGCGGTAAGTGACCCTGCCAGGCAGACGGGGGCGATACTTATTACTCTTCCGTTTAATTCTGTCGCATGCAGAGATGGAGCACCTGCCCAAAAGCATCAGATTACACATGGAATGCATCATCCTGGACGATAGTAACACCCAGCTTCTCTCTGAATCGCTCCAGAAAATCAGATTCTGGAGACCAATCTGACAAAAGGTAGCATTTCTCAAAGCGATTCTGTTTGTGTGTGGCTTTCCGATAGGCCGATAAGGAGCGCATATTAAATACTCCACTCTGTGTGCCTCCATTCTCCCCAATGTCTCTTTAAACAGCCCACACCGTTAAAAGAGCGATTACCAATTACGTGTGAATGTGTGTGAGCTTCTACATGCCTCGGGGACTCATGATTCAGCCCCTCAAACTGCCACTTTCGAGCTTCAGGGGGGCTTGGGGCCCAAGCTTATAAAGAGGGCCGATGCAGTACAAACTCGCTCATTATCAGCACTCTCCCTCCCGCTAGTCAGGGGCTACTCGCTAACTTTTTACTTCCTGAATCATAGATTGGACAGGAAGCAGAGACCAATCAGGTGCTGGCATTTCAAACCCTCTTGTCCAGCGCCCCCCCATGAGACATCAGTTCCTGCTTGAGTCATGCGTTACTTGCTTCCGGGGACTCAGCTGCTGTTTATTTTGGGTTTTTCTGCAGATAAGAGTCAGTTGAATGAAGATGCACGGAAACAAGTAACAACAAGTAAGAACATCATACTGTACGTATTTATAAATCACACCAATACATACACTGCAGGTAGAAATGCTGTTCACACTGACGCCTACAAAACCTCACACACCTTGGTAACCCTGATCCATCACCTCAGCGATCAACAGCCTGGTTACCCAGCATGCACTCCAGGATTCCCCTCTCTGCCCCGGGACCGTCTCACCACCACGCCTGAATGACAAACGGCCAAATTTCCCTTTGCGATGTCTGAAGTTGATGTCGCTATTTGAGCCTAGTGCCGGCTGGCGCATTGGCTGCTCTGTGGGGCAGCTGCACACACGTGCTACACGCCTGCGGCTAATAGCCACTGGTGCCAATGTGTTATAGAGAGCCAGTTCTGCCTGCAGCCATCAGCAGTGGGAGTGTGTTATGCTACCAGTACAAGTGCTTCTCCAATTACGGAAACCTCCCACTGCATTCACAATGATCTCCTCCTTTGGAAATGTCACTACAAGGCCTTTAGTTTAGAATTTATGTTCCTCTGGATTTAGGATCTATGAATTTATGCTCTTTGAATGTAGATGCATGGTTATTAGGCAGCCCAGGCCTGCAGCCTATGATGTGTTAATGTTACGGCACATATTTCACTACAATGTACTGTATTATCAATACCATGACACGAGTCCCCCGCCCCAAAGCCAGCAACTGAAATGCGAGTAGTAGGACAAAATATAATGGATCATGCTTGTCTTTGCCCGTTGAGACAATATGGAATGTTCAGCATTTACCTCATCCATCCATCCGTCCGTCCATCCATCCATCCATCAGTCCATCCGTCCGTCCGTCCATCCATCCACCAGTTTACACATATACTAAGAACAAGTTACCCATTTGTTTCCCAATGTTTCTCATGATGACAATCTGCAGAGAGCACAGAATCAAACCTAGGCTGACAAATCGCGACCGTGCCGGGTCGGCTCCCACTGGTGACGCGGCGCCCTGATTAATCTGTCCACACGCATCGCTGCCTGCGCCGTGCCGTGTGACGTGCAAGCAACACGGAGGTCGCACTTTTGGGGGGGGGTCACCTCGCCTCGCCGTGTGCTCTCCACGACGTGTCGACGACGCCCGTCCTCTCCCACTGATTCGCTCTGGCGGCCATTAAAACAGGGTCATCGAACGGCTGACCAAAGCAGAATTACTTTTCGGATCATGGCAGCACTTGGAAAGTTCGGCCTCCTTTGGAGTCGACCTTCAAATACCTGGGCAAAAGTCCCCCACCTCACCTCCGGTTCCCTCTAGCGGCTCTCCTTCCCCGCCCAGTAGTGCTGGGGATGTGACACTTGTTTAATGGCAAACAGATGCAGCGTCCCTCTCCGATCAGCCTGAGTGCTAACATGTCTCACCACACCTACAGGTCTGTAATGAGTCGCACACACACACACACACACACACACACACGCACACTACTGTCGCACCTGTATGGCTGCTCATTCTCCCCTCTGCAGCGAACGAGGAGTATAACACAGATACATTATGATTCTGGTCTTAATTAACTGGCTTAAAACAGTAGGGAGCAAAAAGGCTCTGAAGGGATATCGGCTCATATGAAAACACTTTTGGAGGGTTTCCTGCACGTCTCATATAGATTCTGGGAGTGATGGCGTCCAGACGCGATGTCAGGGCTGGCGGCCGGCCGCGGCTCCATGATATTACCGGTAATAGCAGACAATTTCACCGAAAGCAGCAATGCCAAGGGCAACGGAAAGACAGATTAGCATGACCTTTCAGGAAAAATCTCTTTTTTTTCTTATCTGGTGCAAATTCATTTTTTTCTCCCTTCAATTCAGCCAGGAACGGCGGCAGATGCGACAGGCCCCCAGCCCAGCGTGGGTGGTCCTCCGAGCAGAGATCTGTCCCTCAAGGCCTTTCGCTATGAGCCACCTCCGCTAACCGAACCAATTACAGACATTGTTGGTGAGTCGGCGTTCCGCGGGCAGGGCGAGTGCCTGCAAAGGCCTATTGTCATGGCACAATAACACAGAGCAAGGGGTGGAGAGGTGAGAGAGAAAGGGCTGAGTCTCCCGGCAACAAAAAGAGGCATTTTTAATATTACAAGTGACAGGACAAGGTAAATATTTAGCTGCAGTCGATTGCGTTTTCAGTCTTTGCGTATGTGTGTGTATATGTATGTGTGTGTGGGTCAGATATACTTTACATTGTGGGAACCAAATGTACACACAATTTGACAAATACCTGTTATTCTGACGGTGTGGGGACTATTTTTTTGGTCCCCAATAGGGGAAATTAAATTCAATAAAACTGTGTGACTGCAATCAAAAACCTAAAAATGCCAAAAGTCTTTGTTTGGCTACTTATGGTTAAGGTTAAGGCTGCGTAGGGGTTAAGGGTGTCATTGATGGGCTTAGGGTTTTGCCCCACAAAGATATGAGTAAGGTGTCTGTGTGTGTGTGTGTGTTTGCATAAATCACAACTGGGGACCAAAATGTCCCCAAAGTGTGGTAAAACCTGAAACTTCCGAACTTTTAGGGACATTTTTCAGGTCCCCTTTTGGATAACCTCAATTTTATAAAAATCTGTGAATGCAATCAAAAAAAGTCATAATGTAGGGGTTAATGTCGTCATGTTGGGATTAGGATTTTGCCCATGGAAATTAATGGAAGGTCATCATTGAGATAGGTGCACCAGTGTGTGTGTGTCTGAGTGACACCATTCTTATCAATAATGTGATGATGCTTTATTGCATTTTTAACTTGGTGTCTGCCAAATAAATAAAAATAAATGTGGATTATGCCTGGGGGGCTGTTTGCGATGGGGGAGAGGGATGACCTGTCGGCTGAGCTGTTTGAGAGCAGAGATGATGGAAGGCAGCTGGCTATTTTCACACCCCCCGCTGCCCCCCCACAGCCGCCCCACCCTGTGGTTTAAACGGTGATGCTGAGCTCCCCTCTGTTTGCCTCCTCGTCCGAAAGAAGAGACTCGGGCCCCGCTGGACAGACACTGATAACTGCGAGGCTCTCCCCGCGGTGAAGCTCCGCCCCAAGGTGGGGGGGGGGGGGCTGGAAGGCATGCCTACCTTTTGTTTTGGGATGTCTTCCCTGGGATGGAGCTTGTTAAACAACTAGAGCATCTTCGTCTGCTTCTGGGAAGAACAGTCACAGCCAACGTGATTATGGAGTTCCTCACTCTAAGACCAGCTGCGGCCTCGATCAGCTGCTTTCCTTTCAGGTGTTGAACATCTCACACTAATATCCAGATGATACATGGATAGGGACGCCATACCCCACCGGTAGGCTGTATGTGTGGGAATAACATATCCCTACTCATTTTATGCACCATGGTGTGTGGCTCTGCGGGTTAGGACCCTGTTATTGCAAGGTCACTGGTTCAAGTCTCATAGAGAGCAAGGCCCTTGACCCCAATTCTTCCAGGATCTGCCTCACCCTGCTCTCTGGTCCTGTTGATTTGGACAAAAGCATCTGCTAAGTAAAAGTGAACTAAACATATATAAGAACTTTAGAGTCAATGGCTGTGGCTCCAGTACCAGCTGTCTGCTACACTTAAGCCAGCACTGTGGACTGCAGCCAGTCACGCCTTTCGGTACCATGGAGAGCAGCCCAGAGCCGCAAACAGCTTAGCTTCGCACTGTCCCCTAATCAACCGGAGAGGCTTGGTCTCCGTCCACAGAACGCGTTCACTCTGACAGACTGCCGCGTCGAGGGGCCAGCGCTCTGCTCCAGACCCCTGTCTTCTTTTAGTCCTGGGTTATTGTGCTTAAATATGTTTATTGAGGCTCAGCAGAGCAAGACAGTAGCCCAGGGTGGAAGCCGGAGGACCGGAACAGAAAGGATGTTTGCGGTCTCTGTTCTCATGTCTCCAAGGTAAAAATTCATGCCTTGTGAATCTATGATGTTCTACACCTTTATGTATTCATCGGAAGCCAAACTGAGCGCCAGTCAACAAGAAAAACACTTCTGCACTAACGAAAGCCAATTTATCCTTATTCATATATATATATATATATATATATATATATATATATACTTCCTTTCTAACTGCTTAGTTCAATGGTTAAAAGAGTTTTTTTTTTAGTCTGGGTAATTAGCACCTACACTAACACCTGGTGAGCAGAGTCTCAATCCATGAAAATCCAGCCTCAGCCATGAGTAGCTTTCAGTGAACATCGGCTCCAAAAAATGTAAAATTTTGTTTTTAGTAATTTTGTTTTGCCAGTAGCTTCTCAAATGCATTTGTGCGAATTATACTCAGAATCTGTGGCCCTTGCCTGTCGAGGGTGAGACAGACTCACGTGTGCAGCGTGCCCTCCCCGTGCGGTAATGGGGCGGGGGAGGGGACAGAACAGCAGGAAAGGACTGAGTACATAAATACTGTCAGACCCATAGAAGCAGAATCATCCCTCATTCAAAGGGCTGACAGGCGCCTCAATCCAAATTGACGCAAAGGGAGAACAAAAAAGAGACAGATATCCTTTCATGGCACCGTGTGTAAGTGCGGCTTCTAAGAGGCCGACTCGCTGAGGGCGCGGGCGGGAAGCCGCACGTGCTTCCGGCGTCTCGCGTTTTATCATGTTCCTGCCGGCGGTCTCACCGCAGCCTCACCATTCCAGCGTCATTCCTTTCATGTGCGGCTCTCGGGCGGCTCTGGACAAGCGGGACAATGAACGCCATCCGTCTTAGAGCCCTCCTCCAGGCTTCCTGTATCGGGCACCGATGCGCTTTAAAAAAGGCAAAAAATAAACTCAGGCAACCTTTGCTGATACCAGATCAGCTGGGGGAGAAGTTGTTGCACTTTTTTTCGTCTTATCGGTGACCCAGGTATCATGTACTTGAGATGTCAAACCTGCCCCCGTTCTGATTAATCCCTAGAGACGCACTGTCCAGAGCCGGCCTCCTGGCCCTTTTGTAAGGTGTGCAGATACGACAGGAGTTCTCTGGAGGAAACTTGGAGCGGAGAGGAAGCAGATGGTGGCAATAAGCACCTGACTACCAGGCTCTGCAGAGCAATAAATAGCGAAATCACGTCGAACACAGATTTAAAGGACAATAACTCTATTTGATGTTGCTGTGGACACTCGCGACACGGACCAGGCAATATGCAAATGCGTGTTTAATTCAGTACCATTGTGGACCGTCAGGTGGATAATGATGAGTGAGAGAGATGAAAAACCAGCCTGGATTCAGCTGGCAAACCCACATGTTCCATTAGGCAGCTCTGAGGACACCAAAGCCCCGGTCAGCATGTAATCTTCTCAGGCCTGCCGATAAACTGTAATTCCTGAACACAAAGGGGGCATTTCCACACCATGTCATTACTGACACCTCCCCATTAAAACAAGCCTTCTGTTCAGTGGTGGAATTTGGAGGTGGGGGGAGGGGCAAACAAACCTGGGCCCCGCACTCCATGGGGCCCCCTGCCGATCTCCACTTTGTTTTTGTTTTTTTTTAAATAAAACCCACATCAAATGTCCACCCCAAACCATTTGTATGATAATTTTGGTTTAAATATTATCATCTATAATAAATAACATATCTTAAAGTTGGCCGATCGATCTGCCAGTGTGATACCCCCCCCTTCCTGCCATCAGCAAATTTTACCAGCAGCACTCCGGCCCCCCACCCAGATCGGTAAGTGTTACTGCAGGCAGCCTGCGCTTTGATTAGCATATTATTGATGTTCTGTCATTTTTAATTCCCTCTCGTTTCTCCTTTGGATCCAAAAATAGCTCGAATGGCCCACTTAGGGGCCCTCTAACCACACCAGCCTGGGCCCCCCAGAGAAGTTAATGCACCCCAGCTTCTGTCTGGACATGCCAGCTTTGCAAGTTAACTGCCCCTAACTGCAGAGGGCAGGCATGCTAATGCTCCGCAAGGCTAAAGGCCCACTGTTAGCATAAGATAAGCCTAATAAGGAAATACATTAAAGTAGTACTATTTACACTGGTGCTTGCATGACTGCAGAGTGGTTAGGACCCTGGACTGCAGACAAAGGCCACAAATGGGGAACGTGCAAAGAGGGATTAGTGCAAAGAGTCTTCCTGTTTTTGGCAACTTGCCTGTAAAAATCCAGCGGTACACATCTTGTCTGGCTGTTCAGTTTAGCGAAATGGCTCTCCTTTCAGCTAGTGCATTACCATGAGATTGAGGGATAGCAGCGGAGCCCGCGCCTGTAATAAAGGCATGCAAATAAGCATGCGGCTTTGTGCTGGCAGAAGCTGAAGGGGATCCAATCAATAGGCCGCAAATCCCACAACAAAACGGGCGATTAGGAAGCAGGCCGGAGGGTCGCATAGGTGGGCCCACGCAAAAGGCTATTGATCTGTCTCCTCTCACCCTCGTGGCAGGAGCCACGGGCCTCTGACACCCTGGCTTTCCCCGCCCACCCACTAACACCACCGCAGTGTTTTTAAAACAGCGAGAATTAGCGCTTCACGTCCCGCTGCAAGGAAACCCGCTGTCAATCGATGTGAGCTGCCTGTCAAGCATCATAACAAGTCAACAGGGCTGGTCTGTGGACTGGAACAACTGGCAAATGTTACTGTAGTTCTGTATGCGTCGTGGGACTGCATGAGCCCATATTTAATTCCAGTCCAGTCCTGCAAGTCAAGTCAAGTATACAATGGCACAGGATAATCGTGTCCAGGACCACGATGCTGTCCCCATACAGGAAGTGACTAAGGGAGAGAGTCACAGTAGGTGGTGGGTGGTGTGGGGCTCCACAAGCTAAACCTCTGTGATCATGAAGGCCACTGCTTCAAGTCCAGCCTTGGAAGAACAGTCACATGTCCATGGATCCTTGACAGCTTAAGCCCCAGCTCCATGGGTGCAGTAGGAGGCTGACCCTGTGCTATGACTCCCAAACTCACCCTCACCTGCATGTGTGTCTCATAGGGAGCAAGATGGGGTAGGTGAGTATCATCATCATCATCATCATCATCATTAAAACATGCAAAAACACAGAGCAGTGCAGGAGAAGGGGCGTAGATTCAAGACCGTAAATACCTAGTGCCTGATGTATGCAAACAATGGTAATAAATGCTAAAGAGGTAAGATCCATTAGCAAGACTCATTATCTCCGAAGCGTCTAATATAGATTCACCAATTATAGGTGAACATGTGTTAAGTCATTTCTGCAACTGGAACAGGTGCAAGTGGGTATCCCTTTAGCAATGCCTGATCAGCATAGGCAAGGTACATCACCCTAGCTTCTGATCCTGGGTCAGTTTGAAGAGTGCATATTCGTTTACAATGTGTAGCGTTTATTATTAATGCATGCCACATATGCCCAGCTTCCCGGGCTTAATGAAATTCCCCTTAAACCCCTTCACTGCAAATACAAACCGCAAAAAACATTTTACATCTCTTCACTTATTAAAATCGGCCCACAAGGCCTTAATATCTTATGAGTCGAGTTGGAGAATTATTTTAAAGAGGCACGGAGACATCAAGGCATCCACAAGACTGTTTCCCGTTGAAATTTAATCATGCCAGAATAATGCCCATCCATCCATATTCCAACTGCAGTACAGGGCTGGGGGTGGGGGGGGGCTAAAGCCTCACTGAAATAGTTCATTTACAATTGTGTGGAGAACAAATGCTCAGAGATTGGGATGAAAATTCAAACCAAAGATCTTCTCACACCATATATATTAAAGAAGGAGTACAGATCCACAGATTCCTTCCTTGACCTTGTTGAAACGTGATTTCCAGCAGAGAAGGACAAGCAGAATAACAATACTGTAGCACTTTGAGTGGAAAAATCCATGGGGACGAGTGAAACCTGATTTCCTACGACGAAAAAAGAAACTGCACCACGTCACCTACAGGCTAAGGATAGTCTTTGCATGACCTGCTCTCACGCAAACCCACTACAAAGCTTAGGATTCGTTGCACCCTCGAGAAAGCCCACAAGCAAGCCGAAACCTCAAAGCCAGCTTTTGCCTCAAAAAAAAAGAAAGAAAACACACCGATGGGACGTGTAGTTCAGAACGAGTTTACACCTGGCTGGCTTGTTCATTTGAAGGCACTGAGATGGCTCATCATGCGTAAGCCAAATGGAAAAGTGAAACACGTCTTCAGCATTCAAGCATCAGGCCGCTCTGAGCCAACGTCACAATGTATATTCAAGAGGACCCCCTGGGTAGTATCCACCGGGGGACGTTACAATGCACCGGTGGGTATTCGCAGTGTGCCGCTAACAGCTGAACGGCATGGGAGTGGCGAGATACGCAAGGAGACTGCCGATGAGATACAGGCTGGCCTTAGACTGCCCGCCTGAAGCTCGCAGTCGGTTGCTTCCCTGCCAGTCCCCAAGCTTCTAATCTGCCCATCTGGCTCTCCTGCCCGTCCTGACCCCCTTTTTTGGACGGAAAGTGGCCGACTTCCTAAGCAAGAGCACGATAAGGAGAAGCCTCCCCCACAACTAAACGCACAGTTCAATCCACTCGAGACAGTCACGTGGGCCCCCCCTCCAAAGCCGAACAGGGATTTTATTGCTTTTGCAGTTATTCAAATGGCAATTTCCTAATACAGCTCTCCTGGGTTCACCAGATGATACACCCACAACCTAGATGCATAAATTACATCGACGCTATAATAAGAAGCCATTATGAGCAACTGAAAACAGAGGAAATTAAGCCCTCTCAGTGTTTTACGTGGAGTACGCTAGCATGTCAACAATTTAAGCCCCTGATAGCGGCAGCTGTCGTCAGATGCGGGTGAGAGACGTGAGCCCAGGCATGCTGCCAGCAACTAAGAGCATCTGCTGATCCAGGTATTGGAGACATTAGTTACATTGAGTAAACAGCACTCAATCAGTGGGTTTGTGAATATGCATGCCTTTTATGAAGCACCTCGGGGAAGGGGACGTCCGTTTGGCTGGCCAGTAAGCATGAAAATGGGGAAGCTTGTTAAAATGGAGAGGGTCCGGGTCAGTTTTCATGTTTTTATGGCTCATCCCTACACAGGGTTTATTTAATTTAGACAGACAGACAGACAGACAGACAGACTGATTGATAGATAGATAGATTGACTGATTGATTGATTCATCCCCTCAGGTACATTTGGGTATCAGGGACATTTGCGTATAAAAGTCAGAGACATGCATTCATACATATATACTGGACTAATAAAATAATTCTAAAAAATAATTATTATTTGCATTAAAATCTTGCATAAGAACTCTGCTGGTGCTGTCAGAGGAGGAGTAAAGAAGATTAAGGGTGGGGAATGGTGCTGAAGAAGTGCTCCCAATAAATCAGGAAGTTTTTGTGGCAGATGACGGGTAGAAACAGTAAAATTAGCCCATTGGATGCAGTATGGCTGCGCCAAGAAGCTAATCCTGCTGCTCAAGGCTGGTCTGTAACCAGTGCGGCTCTCAGAGACACGTTTCCAACAAGAATCAATGAAGGTGGACTGCCTCCAGACTTAGACATTTAGGAATTTCTGGCAAAAAAACACCAAAAAACAATTACCATGCCCACAATAAATGGACGATTCACTTATCAGAATCGTCTTGTTTCCAATTATCAAATATAATCATCATTTACCTAAGAAGTATGATGAGAAAGGACACTGGAAAGTCATGACTGAGCTAGCAGCCAGCCTTCTCACTGGACCTGGCATCAAGGATGCTTATTTCCACTGGCTACACCGAGCCTTATTTCCACTGGCTACACCAAGCAGGGGACACCAGCGAGGCAAAAGGCAAGAAGTGAAGAACATTGATCTTAGTCTGTTATTTCAGCCAGATGGACTCATATTCTATGTCAAACTTTTGGGGCCAAGTGCGGCTCTCTGAATGTTGTAGCCAGTAATGGCTGACACGTGTGTGAGGCAGGTTAACGTGAGATAGCCGTTTGTCTGCCACCACGGCTCGTTCTCCATCGTCCAGCAACCGAATGTGTGATTCACAAGTGTTGAGGCATCTCCAGTCCAGGTTCCAGTTTTGTTGGGTTTTGTACAAAGAGACAAATCATCCACTTTGGCCCAACTTCTTCATACCGGTTAAAGTTAGAGCAGTGGCACCTCAATAGCTGTGCTAAGGGATATTTGAAGTACAGTAGTTCTTCATCATACATACAGGCAAAATGCTGGTCTCTGTCACTAGATGTTTCCTTTTGTTTTCTGTCTTCTACAGCTTTTAGCTTTACACGTTAATGTTATCTTTGTGAGGAACGTACCATTGCATACTCCACTCAATATTAAGTCCCAGAGTTGACAATGGGGGAAACGGAGCTTAGCAATAACAGCTGGGCAGCATAAATCATGCTGACGGGAAAGCAGGAAGTGGAGGATGCTGCGTCAGCTGCGATCTACGTGAGGAATGATAAAAGTAAACCAGTTTGCGGAGGCTCGAGACAGAGATATTCGTGCCAAGACTTTATTGAGAGATCCCCTCACGAGCTAATGAGATTGCTCGCCTGTTAGCCCCGAGGGACGATTCCCTTTCTGTAAATAACCAGTGTCCTCCTAAAGATCCCTGCGTCAGCATAACTCATCCATCTGAGATTTATCACCGCTGCCGTGCCGAACGAAAAGCGTGCAGGGGGATGAAGGCAGCCCCACCTCTCAGTCCAGTAGTAATCAGAGTGATTTTAAGAGCTGGCTCCTCCATTCCCAAAAGCGGCAAAAGTGAGACTGATAGCACAGGATGCTGGTTATGAGTCAGGGCCACCGGGGATTAACTTGGAATGAGGAAACCGGAGTGGAAGAAGGACGACAATATCCATTATCTGTGCGCATTTTTTTGTATTTGTAGCATTTAGCCTCTCATTTAAAAGTTGTGAGAAAGCTCACTAGTAAGAAATGTTTTTCTTAACAATATGCATCCATGGGGACCCTCGTCAGAAAGCAATGTAATAATGACCAATTATTTGAGCTGGACACATCGATTTAGTGCTTCTGTGGCCTTATTATCACTTAGGGGTACGTTTCCCAAAAGCTCATGTTGGCAACGTACATAGTTGGAACCATTGTATCAAATATGTAAGTTGCTACCGTTGTTAGCAGCTATGCTGTTGGGAAATGTAGCCAAGAAGTACCAGTGAAGGGGTGGAGGCAAATCGCAGAGGGGTTTGTTGGGACACAGGTTTAGCTCGTTAGTTCTACTGCTGTGGAATAAAGACGAACACGGCCGACAGCTGGTGAACTAAAACTGTAGGAAGCCCATATCTCTGACCTGCTATGCTAACAGTAGCACAGCAGTGTTTCTTTTGCCTTCTATACTTGTGCTGCTGATCTGGCAAGATGGGAAATTCAGCAAAGCGGCAGACAGGCCAAGCTTCTCTGACTCGTAGAGCAGAAGTTCTTGGCCTTTAAGCATCACTGTACAACATCCCTGGACATACATTTCAGTAAGAGACAGAGCCACGAGACTCCAGCACTACTCTCCTACTTCCTCTCTGCAGTATAGCTTGCTGTGAGAAGTTCCATCCTATTAATATCTCACAACCTGGGGCACTTGAATCAATTGGCCAAGACGTTGATGTAACCACCAACCCAGAAGACTCTGCTGTGTTGGCCTGATAGCAAGCTAACGCCGCATGCTACACTGCAGCTGTAATAAGCTAACCTCTGAAATGTGCTGAGTTGCAATTACACAAGAAATGTTCAAATATGATTTTGAAACAGCCAAATGCATGTGGCTAAAGCTTAATAACTGCGCAGCTGAATAGCAATCAGCTAGATAGGGCTGTCCTCAGACTCAGCTTGGCTACATTCGAACTAGATTTACATCTGTTAAATCTCATTAATGCAGTGAGGTTAGTTTTTCAGATACATATTGTGGGCACTTCCTGCTACGCTGTCTGTGGTCGAAATGTTGTTGTCATTGCTAGAGGTTTAAATGTGAGGAAACTGTTTATTTGTGTAAGTTTTCTCCCACAATGTGCTTACATTAACCATTAGCAGAAGATTTCTGCATCTACGGTACCTTATGATGGACTTGTGCTAAGCTGCATCTCAGCCTGAGTTTCCACAATCCTAATTGGACAAGCAATAACTGAAAATCGTACTTATTTTTACATATTCTGAATCTATGATGTCCTACTGTGTAATGCACAAAAACGATGCAACTTTTTTGCACTGGTATTTTGTATTTGAAAATGTACATTGGCTCAAATTTATTTTCATGCAATTCTGTCATTCCTGACTACAGGACAGCAGCTTTCCCAGAGTGACGCAGACTCCCCATCCTGATGTGAGAGCCCCAAAGAGCCCCGATCGGGCTCAGCATGGTAGGGCATCATGTCACTGTGCTGTGGAGTATCTTTTGCCCTTTCCTGATATCTGCCATCGCTACTGTTTCGAAATATAAAAGCTGAAATATGTAAGAGGTCATTTTCCGGTAGCTGTGAAAAGCCACAATAACATCTGAATCTGGAAAAGAAAGAAAGAAAGAAAGAAAGAAAAAAAGGAAAACGGATGGCCGCCTATCGTAAGTTGTCAGGGAGGAAATTAATTTCAGCTCCTTCCATTCAATGGAGTGTAAGATGTAACCTGCGGTTAAGCTTCCCCGTCTGTCTGAGAGGCTGATTGAGTAAGAAATCACTCCGTCTAATTACAGAGAACATTATCTTATACTAAGTTTATCAGCCCAAGGTTCTGAATCCATTATTACAACACGCATTAGTACATAAGCAGTGTAGCAGTCTGACATGCATTTGTACACCGAGAAATAGTGTATACAGAATATTTCTTTCCGAGGCTCCTTTAAGGGCTGATGAGATACGTCAGTCGGGCAATTGAAAAGGTGTTGCTATTGCTAGTGTAGCCAGTGCTCATTGACCTTGGAGGGTGTCAATACCACTCTGTCTGTAGTAGAATGGAAGCCACACACACCTATTTTCAAATAAAGGAATGTATCACACATCTGGCTGTGTCTTGTCATTCCTGGCAGAGTCTCACTGTGACTGAACTGTTAAACAGAATTGTTCATGGCTCTTGTGGGCCTGTTTGTCACTGGTGTCCTGCACTAATGTCCCCCACAGCAGCTGGCACTGGGCCTCATGCCCATGCACTCTCTGGCTGTGCTTTAGATCCACCCCACCACCACCACCATCACCACCACCACATTGGGGGAGGGGGCCAGACAACAACCTTGCATTCCAGCTAATTATAGGGGGTGCGTAATATAGATCAAGCCAGATAACAGGGTCATCAGGTGTGCGGTCGCAAGGTTAGGCTTTAATCCACACATCGGGAATCATCGGAATCCATCCAACCAATCAGCATCAACCCACTCCATCACCCTATAGAACCCCCCAATGGCATATCACGAGATTAATAGTCAGGGCACAGACTCATCAGCTGCCCCCTGGAGTGAGCCCCCCGCCGCCACCGTGCTCACCTGCAAAGGACTCAGGTGCATCCTTGTCCAGAGCCACAAGCGGCGGATCCAGGAGGACGGTGTCCAGATTCTCCACTATGACCCCGTGGTACGACGTCTCAATCCATGGTTTGTGCTTGTTCACTGCAGACACAAGGCGAAGGGGTGGTGTAAAAGCCAAATTCTGTGAAACAATTTTTTGAACAATTTTTTTGTTTTGTAAGGATAATTGCGGAATTAATGTTAAGTTGATATGCCGATATTGTATTCCTTTATTGTAGGATCTCTACTGTCCATGAGAAAATATTAGAAGAACAAAAACTAATGACATGACTGGTTAGAAGCTTTGGACACCTGCACATTTTAGAAGCATTCAGCTATTTGACTGTATTTTGTAGCCTTATCATCTGGCGGCACAGTCAAGCAAGAAAACATTATACTGAATTATTGCCATAGTGGAGCCGCACTCTAAAAGGAAAGGGCCAGATTGAGAAAAGTAAAAATGAAATTATAATATAAAAAACATAATTTAATAATTCTGGCCTCTGTGCACCAAGCCGACTGGCCCCATGGCCTTGTACATGCCCTCTAGTGGTGATACATGAACTGCGGGACACAGCCACTGGGAGGATGCCCGGAATGCACCACCGCGAGTCACATGGGGGCCTTGGATGGTGGGTGGCAGGAATCCACCTTCCCTTTAATGTATTCCCGTCAGGGAAAACTGCTGAGACGGCAGCGGGCAGTCAATTAAATAAAACACTGGGTCATTATTCCCAGCAAATGACAGAGCGATCATGCAGTTTACCACATTGTCACCTGAACAATTACCCCGGCACTGCACAATTACTGCTTCCCTACAGGTAGTCACATCTGCAATGGATTAATACTGCCCCTCTGGGAGCAGACTAATGATATGCTCAGAAACCAATTCTGCAATCTTCAATCAGAACATAAATAATGAAATTCCTAAATCAACATTTGAGTGAGATTGTCTTCTTCAGAGGCATCCCCCAGGCTGCTGCATTCTTAATGAGCTCCGACACTAAGGAGCCAGTATCACGTTATGCGGTACGTCAGGTCAGGAAGGCTGCCGTGTCACTGCCGGGCCTCCTGCATCACTGCTTCCAGGTCAGAGGTCAAACACCCCAGGAAGTGATTACTGCGTGAGTGAAATAGAAATGGATCAAAAGTGCACCAGTTACGAGCAGTCTAATGTAAAAGCAGACACATAACAATGGATGTGGTGAAGGTTCGACCTCGGTGGGTAACAGAGTAAAACTCCAGTTTCTGCTAATCCGCATCACCGTAAACGCCAGCTATGGTAATAAAATATACTTGTCATCCCGGGCACAGACAGGGAAAGCCCTGGCGTTTGCGACGCAGGGACAGCTGTATAAATCTTTTCCATTCGCGATCTCCATCTGCTGTGATTTCCGCCAGTAAGTTAATGATTGGACAGATCCTTGTTTTTGCAGGATAACTCCCACCTCCCCAATTAGCTAATAGGCTACCTCAGGGACCACCACAGGCTGTGTGTGCGATATGCAGTGAGACATCCACAGCTCAAACAGAGAAAAGCAGCGACATCGTCTGCCTGAGCCGTCGCCGTGTGAGACGAGAGGTGGCTCTCTGCCATTAGAGATGCTGATCTCAAAATCCACTAAGAGCTCTCATATGTTTCAATACGCTTGGCTATGTAGACTATTCTAGATGCTATAATGAACAAGGGTGCCATGACTGTGGTAACATGAACAGCGTTCTCATTTCCTCAGCACGGGATACCCGCAGACCTTGGTTTCTTCAAAAGAAAGATTTGTTTGTCCCCGTTTGTTTGTTACTGTCTATGTCCTGGAATGTTCAGGATAAGATTGTTCATAGTCAAAAGTTCATTCCTCCTTCACAAGCCACTTGTCACGAAAACTCAAATCCTATCCCTCAGAAGTGAAACACTAAATCTACTAAACGGTTACATTAATAACAATCCTATGTATTGCATATTTCTCTCTGAAAAAAGGGTATATTCAATAATGTAGACAGGCTACTGCATCTGAATATTTATTCAGAAATCCAATGCTAACTCTAACATTTATTAGGCCAATTCCTATTTTAAAACATGCATACACCCTCTAACCAATGAATAGTTCATATTTTCAAATCTCTCATCTGAAAACCTGAAGTGAATAACCAAGCATTCACGCAGAATTTTAAAGCAGGTTGTTTGGAGTTGTGCAATTAATCTTCTTATTTATGTTATCTTATGCTGTGCTTTTTAACTTGGCACAAAAATATAAAAAAGATATTGCAAAAAAAAACACCCCAACACAAAGAGACACTTCCCAGTCTGACTTTGCTATGTGCAGCTGGGTCAGCCCCCCCTAGAAGATTCCACTGCAGGATCCATACACAAGTGATAAATAAATGACTTGGCAGAGCCAGTGAATCACACTCTGTTCTTCTCGCTGGTAACGGCGTGCACCCCCCAGTGCCTGAGATAGGGACCGAGAGCTGATTGGCTGGTGATTAGAGCCCAGCCTGGACCTACTGCCTGGTAGCACAGGGAGGAGAATGAGAGGCGTGAGCTTAGCGAGAAGTGAACAAAGAGCAGGAGGCGCGGCGGCAGGAGCAGCCAGGAGCAGAAGGAAGGAGGAGGAGCGCAACGGACTAGGATGGAGCAGTGAAAAGGCACACAGGAGCACAAATGCGCCAACGGCGCAGAGGAGAACGTGGGAGCAGATGGGAGTCTATCACAGTAGGAAGGAGGTCACCGCTGCCCACACACGGACATACAGTCACACACAGCCATATGCTGCAGAAATATCAGCGCAAATGTCACAAGCGCGACGCAAATGCTACAATAAACAGGAGGGTCTGCGAATGTTTGGCGTCTAACCATTAAAACCCTAATGGCTGAAGAGAGAATATCACATCCCCAGTCAAATTAGCTTATCCATCCATCCGTCTTCCAACCGCTTATCCTGGATGGGGTTGTGGGATGGTTCATGAATAAATTTACGAAAAAAAAACAATTGTTAGCGTAGGAGCAGTCCATCAAGAATTGATTCTTGTCCAGCAAAGCTTTGGTGCTTGCATTCGGTAGCATACAGCTCCATTGCACTGGAGTGGAGTGCAATTTCAACTAGAATTGCTTAAAGCTATGCTGGAAAATGGAACTTTAAATAGGCACTATTAAAAAACATCTGGTGTATGGCAACACTTTAACATTTCAAAATGCAACTCGCGAGGAGGAGACTGCAAACTGTGTGAGCAATAAGTTACTTGTCATTAAAAAACAAACAATATTAGCTACTACTACTAAATATTTGGTATTCCTCAATTTCTATTGCTAAAACGAGATTTTTGACTGTGATGAAAGTAATACCTTAGTCCAAACATGATATTCAAAATGGGTTGCTGAAGATCAATATGAAATCTCTGTAGTGCCACATTCACAGTAGAAAGCGCACTAAACAGCTTCAATCAGAACAGGGCCAGTAGGCAGCATTCAAACACACCCAAGCAACTCATCCAGCTGTACTTGATAGTAAGAAGCGACAACTTTAATCGAATTTTTTTCCAGGTCGCTGAACTCCTCGCCTTGTCCTAAGGGGTTAGTCCAACGATGCTGCAGAGGAACTGTAGATGATGAAGATGAAAAATGACCGGTGAACCGAAGGCTCACCCTTCCCCACAACTGGCAGAGTGCCCGCAGAACCGCTCCCGCCGTCCCAGTCCCAGCATTTGTCAACATGTCCTTAGGTACTTACTCCTCCACTAGGGGTATAGCTCGACCCCCTGAGGATGCTGACCATGCTGTGGTACAGAACTTTTTGTACAGGCCTCCGGATTATGCTGTCAGTAGCTCTGGGCCCCGGATAAGACCTCCCTTGACTGATATGTCTGTGGTCCAAACAATTTCCAGTCCAATGTGGCTCCCCATAGAGGCACAATAACACTCAGTGTACCCAGACTGGATGCCATAGCTGGAGTCAGGCCTGGGGGTGTGAGCCCAGTGGTCAAGCCCCCAGTGTGATCTGAAATAGTGTCATGGAGCCATCGTGTGTGTGAGGGGTGGGAGTCCGGTGTAATGGCAGCCAAGCAGTAGGCATGAGCCGGGTAAATATAGTCATACCAAAATGACCCGTCACTGGATGGAACTAATAACAAAGTAAGACAGCACAGAGCAGGCAAAGCTCTTTGAATGGAGGGATGAAACAAAAAGTCCAGCTCCACCCCACACAAGTATCTCTCAACCAGGTCCTCGGGAACCACCAGACAGTCCATGTTTGTGCTCCCACCCAGCTCCCTGCAAAAATGTGATCTGTCTGATAGAGAGCTGGGAGGAAAAGCCTGGACCGTCGGGGGTCCCTGAGAACCAGGCTGAGAGACACTCTCCTAGGCTAATGAGTTCTTCTGTCTGTCTCATTGAAGAAATAGAAGACAACCTGTCTGTTGACCTTCCTTCATCCCGAAACCCACGTCTGTCATGTTTCTCCCCATCGCCTTACGGCAGAGAGATCTTGGCAGGATGACAGCGCCATCCACAAGGTGCAGAACCAAGCTGCCGCAGTCACGTCCCTCTGCTGTTCTCACTTGAAAGTTGGCCTGTCGCTCTGGTCGCGCTCAGATTAAAGCGATCGAAAGTATACAGTGTTTAAGGTGGTGACCAAAATTGCACACATATTGAGAGCCAGAATTTTTATTCAGAATGTGAACAATTATAAGCCAGTTTTGCATATTTCCATGCTTATTCTGAATTGCTGTAATGTGAATATAAATGTGTCATATTCCCCTGATTTGCAACTTGGGTTAATTGTTGCTGCTTGCTTATTTACCTAACAACCGTTAAAAAGACAAGATGCCCAGTGTTCCAGAACAATCCATTCCAAGCTTGATTATTTACACATCACATGTCTTCATGCAGGAGTGTAGCATGTATGCTCCAGCTGGTGCGCTTTATAGCGTTTTTCGCTCAACATGACTCATCTCTATGCAGTCCTATAGCAAGACACCAGCAGGTCATGACTTACCATTCGTATGACAAAATGCACTTATATGATACACAAACTGTCAGCTTGAATCAGAGATGTTCTCAAACTGTGCATTGTGAAACCAAAAGCTCTATGGATGGTTTATACAACATGCTGTAAGGTAGACAGAAGAATCTGAAGGACAATAACTTAAATACATTCCTTGCTGCATGATGAACTCTGCTACCCCATTTTACATTCAAACGAGAGCATCTTTGGGTCGGGACCCTGTGTCTGACACCTACTCCTCTAACCCCTTGAGATTTCACCCTGGCACGTTCCTTCCCAGCCGGCGCACCTCTTTCTCAAATGCCACTGGGTGGAGTAAAAGCCACCCACGCAAGGCAAGACTTTCTTTCTGCAGAAGGGCATGTCAAGCACCGCGGAAGGGGACGCAGGCTTCTGTGGGCACAGCCTGAGCGCTCCACAAGGATCCGGGGCCAAATGGAAGGATCCCTGCATATCCGCCCGGCTGGGAAGTGACAAGCGCCGGAGACAAACTATTTAATTAAGTTTGGAATGATGATGCCCTCTCTTCTCCTTGTGAAGCCCCGCCAGAGCATTTCTCCATCCTGACATTTAGGGGTCTCGGTTCTGACAGATCTCGTAAGGGGTGTGCAAATGCCACACGAGCACAGTCTGCAAGGCACCTCGCAGACCGGAAGCGCAGCGCCTTCTAAACCCAAGCCTCCATTCAGGGCCTCGCTTAATTGCACTTGACGAATGTGTCGATGACGGTTAAAAATGCGTAAACATGGCTAGCCGAACAACGCGCTAATTGCACGGTGACGTTAAGTACCTATATGAAATTACTGAACCCTGCAATCAGGAAGGCATGCAATCGCTTTTATGTGCCGATCATCATCTGCTGAGGAGGAGCGGGAGATTTTTTTCCCGACGCCACAGCCTGTGTCATGTTTTGCAAAATAAACAGGGGTGAATGTAGGGAGCCAAAAGTGACTAGGAAAATTTACAAGAGGGATATTAATATTGATTGCTAGGAAAATATAAATAACATATGCTGGATTGGCAGCCTGATGTATGAAGCAAGACCTTCTTAATTCTCCGTCAGTCACCATCAAGGCTGACAAGCAGTCAAGCCTGCAGCATAATCACTGCTCCGCACTGATGATCCAGCCGCTTATGGGCCTCGAAGATTTATAATCTTATCTAATATTGAAAAAGGAATGAGGCCTTTGACTTTTAAACCAACTTGAGAAGGATATAAAATTCAATGGCAGTCTCATCATTTTACAGTCCTCCTCTTTCATGTGCTTGGGAAGTCATCATCTCAGTAGAATAACCCCAGATCGAGAATACTTTCATCGTTATTATCCAAAGTCAAATACTGAGTGATACTACTGGAAGAATATATTAGAATTACTATTGAAATTAAATTTAGGGTCTTAACTCCCTCAAGCAAACCTCTAAGTGGACCCAAGCTTGAAGATAGTAGACCCAGAAAGGATGTTGGTTCCCTCTTTTCTGTTCTCTGCTGTTCTTCTTGTCTATTGGCTTTTGTGCCAATTAGCCTGAGAGCAGGGTACAATAAACTGTCACTATCATGTTATTCTGAATCCCCTTAGTGAAGCCCTTGCCAATATGTTCCTCCAAATAAGTGCTCAGGTAGCTTTCAGCCAATCACCAGGCTCATTCATCAGCCCAGCAATCAATCTGCTAGCGTGTTCCACAACGCCTACTAATTTTCACTTTGAACAGGAAAAAAAAAGTTCTTCTAAGCTCATTCCTGTTTAGGCTGGCTCATGTGAAAATATTCCCCCCGTTTTTTTTAATTTACTCGGTAAGCTGACTCAAAGCTCGCGATTTGATGTTTCTCCTATTTATAGGCTGGTATATTTACTGCAGTGATTCAGGTCATGGAGCCCCCAGCACTCCTTCTTGAATGTAAATCTGCAGCGACTGGCTCACGAGTACAGCACCTTGCACTGTTGCTAAGGATGATGATTGCAGATAAGGAGAAGCAGCGATGTTGATATGAAGTTAATGGGACGGTCTACGCATTCCCTTGGTTCTGTGCGTGAATGTTTTTTTGCTAAAGATATTATATGAGGTGTGAGGGTTTTTATACCCTGTTATGGCGCCACCTACAGAACTCGTGGTGCATTGCTACTCTGGCTGATTTACAGGTGGCCATTCTGCTCCTTCAGCACCCTGGATAATGGGCCACCTGTCAAATGCACCCCTGTTGCGGACCAACAATTGAGCACTCCAGACCGAGCCATGCCCGTAATTACACTCGTCTGGAGAGCACTAATTACCCCAGCTGGCTCCCCTTTCCTGGTGGCGTACGGAAGAAAGTGGCAGCCTGGCAGAACCACAGGCAGGACGTGGAACATTATGGGCCTGGCCGTAGCCACACCAAGCAGGGAACCTGCCCGTCACTTACTTTTGTTATCTTCCCCTTTTATATTTGAGTTGTGAAACTGGGTTCTAATAAGCCTTGCCTCTAGAGGGCACTTACACACAGCCATTCTGTTGCCCTGCCACAGCCCTTAAACCCATTAGAGTGACAAGTCTACCTCCCTGTTCGAGGGTCCGATCACCAGGAGCAACAGAGATCTGATTGGCCAGCTTTGTTTTTCTGACTCAAGAACTCTAGAGTGGGCTGCGGGGGTGACATAACCAGCGCTGTGACAAACATATTTAAAGAAACTGTTACTATTATGCAAAAAAATTCAGTCTGAATGAACTAGAAAACTACAGCCTAGCAACCCTAGTAGAATAATGTTAATCACCTTTACACATATGTACATATATATACGATTTTTCTGCCACTATAACGAATAACTGAAAGCAGAAATATAGCACTATGCAAAATGCTTATCTGGAAAGGTTTAGTTTTTCTTTAGCTCATTTATGGTTCCATGAGCAAAGTGAGTCAGTTTACGACAGTGTCATCCAAGCCTGGATTAGCACTAAGGCCTTATAACAAACAGCTAGAATTGCTCTCTGACTCCCTAAAAACACAGGAAAAGGCCAGGTGAGGCCACAGCGCCACACTCCCAGCATGGGGGCAACAGGTGGCCTGCAAGTGTCCCCTTCTAGCACCTGGAGGGGAACCGAGGTGCGTGCGCAGCATTTCGCCACCGGGGGAGTGGCAGCGAGGCCAGGACATGCCCACTGGCGCCAGTCCATCCTTAATCCTGTCTCGCTGAGCTGCAGTGGGGTTATCTGTAATTACGGGTCTCCCAAACACTCAGCTTCCATATCACCACGGAACCAGAACTGGACCTCATAAGAGGCTGCTCGTCTTAGAGCCGTGACACCCCCCCCGTCCGGATTCTCCATGGTCTTAAACCTTGTCAAGATCTTTTTAAAAACACAATACCATTAAGACTGAGCAATAGAAACAATGTGGAACATATGAGCTGGTATGTAAACAGAACTGTGCAACAGTCCGGGGCAGCCAAAGAAAATGTTTAAAGCTATTTATCTGTGTAGTAAGTATATATTTGCTCAGAAAAAAACACAAATTGACATTAGAATATATACAATTGTACAGCAACAATATAAAAGAATTTCTTCCGTTCTCCAAAACGTTCCTGACACCTTGCTGGATGGCTAGATAAACATCGCCTCAGTTCCCAAACCTCTCCTCAGGGGCACCTCAGCCATCCTATATCTTCATTACATTTCAGCACCAGCTCATCTAATTAACAAAATGAATTAGTTTAATAGATTGATGTGGTATCGATTAGTCAAATGTGTTATGGAAAAGGTCGAGTCAAGAAATCCATGGGCATATTGGATGGTTACTGCAAATACTGGGGCGACAGAGGTTTTGGCATATTTTTTGCATATTTTTGCTTCAAAGGTATTATTATGCTCATATGGCTATGATGTCAGAAGCAGGCGATAATAACAGACAAGAAGTAATCATAAACTCTGAAAGGCGTGCAAGCTTCATTACTCATAACGGCGCGTACGTGGGGAAGGATAAACGGCCTTAATCCACAGGGGGCTTTCATTTTCACACGCAGCTGTGCGTGTTTGAAAGGGACCTTTCTGGCTCCCCGGGTGCCGTGGCGGCGTCCCCCGGCTGGCCCGAATCCGCAGCACCACCGCAGATCCGGAACATCCACACTCTGCTCAAATTTCTTTTATTTTTTGCCGCTGTATGGCAATTTAGAACTTGAACTTGGAATTTTTTGTTCATTACATGGAATTTCAAAGTTTCTGTTGGGAGTGTGGATATTTCATTCTTTTCTGATAATGAATCAATTTAAATAACTATAACACATTAAAGGGTGACGTAGCAGTGCAGTGATTGGCACTGTCCCCTCACACCTCTGGGACCAGGGTTTGAGTCTCCGCCGTGGCTCCATGTGTGTGGAGTTTGCATGTTCTCCCCGTGGGGTTTCCTCTGGGTACTGGGTTTCCCCTCACAGTCCAAAAACATGCTGAGGATAATTGGAGTTGCCAAACTGTCCATAGGTGTGAATGGTGCGATGAATTGGTGCCCCATCCTGGGTTATTCCCTGCCTTGCACCTGTAGCCTCCTGGATAGGCTCCAGACCCCCTGTGACCCTGAATAGGGCAAGTGATTACAGAAGATAGATGGATAGCTCATTAAAAACAAAGTGACTTACACCTACAGAATGTAGCAGGGCAATGAAGGAGAATCAAGTGAAATACTGGGTATCATGGTGTATACTGGAAGGGTAATACATTAAATGCAACATACCAGACACACACATTCATACATTTCAACAATACTCCTGTAAGACCACTACTCTGCTCAGTTATAAATGTAAATGTTTCTACAGCCTGACAGCAAGGCTGTAAACATCTATAGAGCTAGCTGCCCTTTACAGAGATAGAATATAGCAAAAGGTGAAGGTTTGCAGGTTACATTTTTGGGAATTTAATGCTTTCAGACAGCCCGTATTTTTGTAACAGTAACATGGACTTCTCGTAGTTTTAAGTGTATCCCAGCCCACTGATTGAACACAACGCTGGCATTCTGAGTAGCGCGAAAATGAATAAAACTCTCATCATCTCCCCACCAGGGCTGGGTAATCTATTAATATTTAATATTTTAAAGATCACAGCGGCACACTGATGCGGCCTCCAGTTCAAAGTGCCGCTACCATCAAAGCAAGTTCAGGTTTGGAGCAATTTATAGACATAGTAATACTGGGGAGATACGCCAAACAATATACCACAGAAGAACAGGAACCATCCGTAAGTGACATTAGCAGGAAGGCTTCTGTTAATATGAATGATCTGCCTGATAGATAAACAGCTAAAATTAACCCCCACTGCTGAATGATGAGAGCCAGATGTTCAGAGCCTGAGGTACGAAGCACCCACTCGTATAGCATGCCACTCAGGAGACCAAATTTCTGCGACCGAAAGACACTCGGGCTACTTAATGCGCCTGCATACTTAGAAGAGCTCCTTATCACCCAATGTCACTCACGCACTCTCCGATCCACAAATGCACACCTTCTTCTCCTTCCTAGGACTCGCTCCCGTACCACTGGAGATAGGGCCTTTTCCTGCGCTGCCCCACGGCTGTGGAATGCCCTACCACCATATCTGAGGGCTCCACAGACTGTGACATGTTTTAAACAAAGCCTGTTTTAGCCAAAGTTCTTAATGATTGTTTTAATGCTATATATTTTATTCCTCCTTTTATTGCTGTTTTTAATGTAGTGTTTTTTTTTCACTGTCTGTATGCACTTTGAGATTTTCTCTGTAAAATATAAAGTGCATTATAAATAAAATGTATTATTATTATTATTATTATTATGATTACTTAAAGTCGATCTGCCCACGGCCTTAGACTCCTCTGGCGAATCCTTTTCAGTTACCTCTCTCTCTGCAGTCGTGGCGACATGAATGAGATTTTCATCCTGAAATCCATAAGGCTCGACTGATTTCAAAGGAAAATACAAAGAATCAGTGCTGATGAGGAGAACTGAGAAAGGAGACAGAGTAACAATTTTGCCTGAGGCCTCTTCCAATCCCCACCAACAAGCCCATCACTAGCTTCACCAGTAAGAAATTAGTAAATGGACAGGACCCCACAGACAGCCAAGGTTATCCCATCGTGATGCCCTGTTAGAATCTGACATTGTAAACATGCCCTGTGCCTTCCCAACCCCTCAGAATGTGCTTACAGTTAATCTTCTCCAGCCCCCAAAGTTTTGTCATGCCTTTCAGTAAGAGGTGGTGCCATTCTGTGATAGAAAATTTCAAGGGCTGCGCTTTGCTAAAGTGAGCGATCATCCGTCCCACGACTCGATCGCCACCAGCGTAATGATTGGCCAGCCATCTTCCATACAGCAGAGAAGACGAAGTGCATGATTGGTCGAGACTGCTGAATGAAATGCCCTGTCATGCCCGGGGGCAGGATATTACGCTAGTGAGGATCATAACCAGATACGTCCCTGTCTTGCAATGAACAGCAATTGTGTAGCACAGAGATCATAAGGCATTTTTATAACTGGCAAAGAGATGCTGATTGATCTGTTAAACATTACCAGGTTCAGTTTACAAAAGCCACCGTCAGAAATGTTTCGGTTTTGTGCTCATCTTACATGTCTAGTAAGAAGTACTAAGAGTGTTAATAATAAAATAATTTAGCTGATGCAAAATACTAGAACTGCACAGCTTACATATGAGTCACATGACGGCTTATTCCAGCTAAGTAAGCTAAAACCCCAACCAGGTACTTTTAGTGTCCATTCCCGTACAACCATGGCATGACCCACCCCACACACACTTTACATCCCCAGTCTCCATGTGTCATGCAAGCTTCCTCCTGTGGTCCAAAGACATGAAGTTAGGCTAATTGCTGTCTGTAAATTACCCATAGAGTATGATTCTGACTATATGTAGGTGCCTTGTAATAGAGTGGATTCCTATGCAGGCTGTACCCCTACCTTGAAGCCTAGGTCGCCTAGGATACACTCCAGGATACCCAGACCAGAAAAAGCAGGTAGAAGATGAACGTATGGATATAGACAGACTCATATATCATGTATCTAAGTAATTACAACAGTAATGATGTAAATGGGAGTAACCACACCTATATGAACACTGGTATTTCCCATCCCTTATGAAGGTCTTTAGTCGACAAAACTGCAGAGTAGTGCTTTCAGAGATCAGAACTGGCTTACGTCCTGGAAGATTTCCGAGCTCCACTGATGCGGTCGCGTAACATTTCCTCTGCTATCCTGCCGATGAACCTGCATTAGAATGCGAGGCTCCGAAATGAGACTTGTCAGTATTCTGCACCCCTGAACCTCAGACAGCCTTAAATAGGACCAAGAAGGTGTAAAATACACACCATCCTAAAATCAATAGCCACAGTTCTCAGCTTAGAATCACAGTAGAAATTAATTATTACTCATTGGTTGGCTTGGCTGCTACTACACTCTCAGAAAAAAGGGTACAAAGGTCCATTTCTGTACCTTAAAAGGTACAATTACCTATATATAGCTAAGGGTACCATTGGCAGACCCTTGAGGGTACAGCCCCAGTGACAAGGAAAGGTACAAATTTGTACCCTTTTTTCTGAGAGTGTACAGTCTGGAAGATGGCGTTACCTATTGGATAAGTCAAATTTAATGCAGGGATTTCACAAACA
Organism: Mormyrops boulengeri; assembly: GCA_026781065.1. Lineage (NCBI taxonomy): Eukaryota > Metazoa > Chordata > Actinopteri > Osteoglossiformes > Mormyridae > Mormyrops > Mormyrops boulengeri. Next base: position 17,089,162 of record JAODLD010000049.1, read on the forward strand.
ATGTTTAGAGAGAGAGATATTGCTTGAAATTAAATGGATTTCAATGTATTTTGTCAGTAGCCTAAAGGACTTCACCTTTCCAAGGCTTTGGGTGTTTAAATGAGCCAAGTGAGGCTGCATACTACTGGGACACTGGAGGCCTGGCTGCCCCTGGGAGGCCTGGGAATGAAGCACGGGACCCCCTGCACAGGATGGGATGCCTGTCCATCTCAGGGCACATACACACCTACCTGCACATTCACCTACCTGCACATTTTTGCAGTGTGGTAGGATTTAGAGTACCTGGAGGAAAGCCGTGCAATCATGGGGAGGAGATTTGAACTCCACCCAGCCACGTGTAACAACAGTTTGGTGTTTGCACACTTGGGGGCGGGAAAAAAAAAACACATCTTGCCACCTCATGTATTAACGAACATATGTGATGCACACATAATCTATTTTGTCTACCTATAGGGTACATTCAAACCGCACCAGTGGTTCTCAGTCCTGTTCCTGGCGCCCCCCACTGCCATAATGTTATCATTCCAACCCTACCTTAATCAGGCTCAGATGGTCCTTAATAGGCTAATAATGAATGTGGCAGGTTGAAAGCAGTGTGGATTGGAATGAAGACATTTGCAGGGGCGCCAGGAAGAGAATTGCAAACCACTGGCTTATACAAAGGTGTGAAGTGCCAGCACAGAATACAATTATAATCTCACAACACCATCGATTCACTGAGCCTTGATGAACAGCTGCAATCAAACTAACCAAAACAAACAGCTGTTAAATGCGCGCATGCCTTCTACTAGATAGTCAGGTAAAACACTTAAAACATAATTTTGACTGGCTGACACTGAGTGAGTTTTGGATTGCCCCCTAAACTCCGCCATGAGTGCCGCCCACTGTTTGCTCTGCAGTTCCTTAATCCAAAACTCACGTCACTGAAACCGCGATAAACGAACCACGCACATTGATCGCCATACTGATCCTATTAGCGCACAGCAATTATAACTTCAGAATGTATGCTATGGGAAGTATTTCCGCCAAGGTTTAATCAGCCTGTGACTTGCAAAGCTGCCGTTGCTAAGCCAGGTGCCCCGTAAGGAGGCTGAACGATGACCTTGTTGCTAAAGAGAGAAGGCGCCCAGTTGGTGGGGGACAGCCTGGGTGCCACAGACGCGCCTGAGGAGGGAACGTGGGCGCACGTCTGGCAGAGAGAGGGGTAAACGTTTAACCTGCAACCTTATGCTGTTGTTGCACAGATACATCAGAGGAAAATGGGCGTCCCTCGTCAGGGAGACCCCACTGAACCTTCTTTACCAGGATAACCAACAGTAAATTTAGAGAGCAGAATTTTAATAGGATATTATTTGCCGATTCTGTTGGGTTAGTCACCGGGGATTTCTTTACAGAGAAAGATGCAAGGGTTGTGAAAATGAAGGACAGTGAAAATGTATCATTTTTAAGTAACCACGCCACACATGTCGGTAAACAGCTCATTCGAGTTTCATATTTATTTAAAAAATGTTTTAAATTATACAGCCGCGATGAATAAGCAGCTCCTGCTCGTTATAATTTAGATGGTGATCATCAAAGATAATTAGTGGGGTCTTCCATTGTCTCCGCACCCAGTTTCTGCTTTTGATTAATACTAACAAAGCGAGCATCTCCTTCCCGGCGATCTTTATTTTTAACCGCCCTCACAGCCGCACGAGAATACGGCGTCAGCAGGTTCAAGCGCGCGGATCCCGGGAGATTTCAGGTGTTACACCGGCACGCGCTGGGATCGCGTTCCCCGCGGTTTCGCTCCGGCTCGCGCTGGGAAGAGCCGAGACCCGCGCGCGGTTTTCCGAGCATTTTATCCTGTCGATCATGGACGTCGCTGGGCACCGGATGACATCCCCGCTGCCAAGCATGTATTGTTCAATGGGGAAAGCAAAACACTTCCTGATTTACATTTAATCGTAGACCGGGCGCACTGCGGACTCGCTCCAAATTGGATTCGCGTTCCTCGAGCTGTTAAATTGGTTTGCTCAAATTCATTTCATTCCGGCAGCATTTTCCCACCGATCGACAACATGGTCTGAACACGTACCATCCAGTTATAATGGATCTCCTAAACAAATTAAACTGAACAAATTAACCTGAACAAATTAAGCTGCCGGTTCTCTGTGGTCCTCTTCTTTTTTGGTGTGTGGGGACTTCTGGATGTGGGGAAAGTGGTTTGAATATTCAATATCGGCGTTTCTTCCACCCTGGTTAATAACCCAGAAGAAACCGGCCGTGCCTTCCTAATTGGCTTTTAATTGCTGCCTGTTTCCTTGTTTGGAGTTTTGAGGGTCACATGGTACCAGTGGCGAGAAATTAAGCCTGAGGTTTTCCCGTTCGCGGAGGTCAGTCAGGGGGAACAACGGGGACAGTAAATAAAACGGTAACATCCGAGATATATAGCTAATATTGCGACTCGCTCTCTCACAAATAAACTGGTCAAATTCACATCTTACAGACACTCTAATAAGTGCTCGAGTATAATTAGAAAATAAAATTGTAAAAAAAAATATGGCTTGAGAATGTTCAATATCTTATACTAAATTGTCTTCAAGGTTTAGTGGTGAACGCTTTTAATTCCTAGATGAAGTAAAATGAATCAATGAAGTCCAATGCTGAAGATATTTTAAAGGGACAGCCTTGCAATGGAATTACTATATCAAAAAGCCCTCGGAGTCAGCCGGCTGCCCCGAGCAGCTTGCTACGTGTGTGATGGCGGCAGGGTCCCACTTTCACTATTTAGGCACATACTGTTCTGAGTTATTAAGTAAAGTCCCCAACTGAAGCAGGAATATAAAACTTAATAAAGGCTATTCTCAAGCAAAATAACTAATGCGTCCTCAAATTGAAGGAAGTCATGACGTTCCAAATATGTATTGAGAAGCAAACATTATTATTTAATGAGCAATAGACATTTAATATTTTTTAACATTGCTATATTTTTAAACTATGATGACAGCCCATTACAAGGCAATGACAAACATACACACACACACACACAGGTTTGTAATTATATATAATATATATATAACTGGTTAACAGACAGGAAGCAGCGAGTAGTTATTAGAGGCACAATGTCACAGTGGGCCTGTGTTCATAGTGGGGTACCGCAGGGAATTTTAGGACCACTATTGTTCCTAATTTACATTAATGAAACTGACACCAATACATACAGTAAACTGGTTAAATTTGCAGACGACACCAAGGTGGGTGGTGTAGCAGATACTGATCTAGTAGCACAGAGGCTACAAGGAGATCTTGATTTAATTAGCGACTGGGCTGATACCTCGCAGATGAAATTTAACAAAGATAAATGTAAGGTAATCCATGCAGGGAGCATAAATATGAAATACAGATATTTTATGGGTTCCACTGAAATAAAGGTAGCTGATTATGAGAAAGACCTCGGTGTGTATGTGGATGCTTCCATGTCCCACTCTGGCCAGTTTGGGGAAGCAATAAAAAAAGCGAATAGGATGTTGGGTTACATCTCTAGGTGTGTGGAGTCAAGGGAGGTGATGCTACAATTATATAACTCCTTGGTAAGACCCCACTTAGAATATTGTGTGCAGGTTTGGTCATCATACCTTAAAATGGACATTGCTGCCTTGGAAAGGGTTCAATGTAGGGCTATAAGAATGATTCCTGGTCTTAGAGGAATGTCTTATGAGGAGAGGTTAGCAGAGCTGAATCTGTTTAGCCTCGAGCAAAGGAGACTAAGGGGGGACAGGATCCAGGTATATAAGATTCTAACAGGTCTGGATGCTGTTCAGCCAAATGGCTATTTCAATATTAGTTTAAATACTATAGAACTCGTGATCATAGGTGGAAATTAGTGGGAGAACATTTTAAAATGAATTTGAGAAGACACTTCTTTGCACAGTGTGTAGTTAGGGTATGGAATAGTCTCCCTGCCAGTGTAGCGCAAGCTAAAACCCTAGGTTCCTTTAAATCAGAGCTAGATAAGATTTTAACAACTCTGAACTATTAGTTAAGTTCTCCCCAAATGAGCTTGATGGACTGAATGGCCTCCTCTCCTTTGTAAATTTCTTATGTTCTTATGGGGATTCTCCATTCATTTATATGGGGAAAACTCTGATACCAACTTGATGACCTTAATCCCTATCCAGCCTTGACCTAAACCTCAAGTAACCAAACAAAATACCAGATGTTTGGCATTTTTAGTTATTTGATTGCATTCACATATCTTTGTGGGGACCTGAAAAATGGTCCCCACAATGTAAAAATAACAGGTTTTTATTACATTGTGGGGAACATTTGGTCCCCACAATGTGATATAAACATAATCCACACACACACACACACCAAACCTGGGCGTGTTCCTGGAGGTGTGCAGCCACTGACCAGCTCCTCTGCAAATATGCTGGATTTTAGTAAATTTACTGTGCTTAAAAGGCATTTTGCAGGCTATGGTTGGCACCTCAACAGTGCCAGTGGGCTATTCCAGTTCAGAATACCTTATGTAGCAATTACTGGAAATTCCCAAACATGGGAACGGGGGTGGGGGGCTCAATTCATCCCCCAAACTGCCCTGGAGGCCTGTGGAATGTACAAACTGCAGGAAGGGCTTCTGTCTTCCCCTTCTGCCCCCAGACTCTACAGCAGCACCAGAAAAACTCTTTAAACCCCACGACCTCAGAAAACCATGTCCTATGCATTTCTTCTTGGTTCGCCGACTCGTCGATCACTTACGTGACCCTGAAGCAGTGGCGGCTCCAGATTATTTTCAAGGGAGGGAGGGGTATGGGGGGGCATCAGAAGAGGAAAAATGAAGGCTGTCACCGACTTCTTTCTACTAAGCGCACAAAATCGAGAACACCATATTTTCTTAAATTTCACAACACATATATGGGTTTGGGGCAAATGGCATTCTATGACTCACATCACTCAGAGCCAATGAATATGGGGAAGGTAGGCATCTGATGGGCCAATCCAGTTCCAGGGTGAGCCCTCCCCACACATGCAGGCAGATTGAGATTAGGAGGTGAGTAGACTGAAGGAGTATAAGCCATTTTCACACTAACCTCTGTACCAAGGCTTTGGATGCCATGTCAGCCTTGTTTTGTTTCCAGATAAAGGCAGTGTGCCAGGTAGGGCATTCTGGGAAAAATATTGTACACAAGACTTACACTTTACACACAGATACCCACATTTACAACAAGTGTGGTCCTGCATACATAAATTACCATAATTCTCCACAAGCCCTCTGACCTGATCTTCACAGGCACTTGGCAGTAAACGACTAAAAACATGAGACCGATCGCAGATGCTAGTAGGACAAAAAACCTTTTGATTTAGGACTGAGGGGCAGGGTATGGATTTTAGGAAGCCGTAAGGTGAAATCCCATTAAACACCCTCTGTGTGCCTAAACTGTATTCCAACATAAATAGAGTTCAGCTACCACTGAAAATTAATTTGACACAGTAAGAAAGTGGACATTTACATTTAAATGAAATCCGAGAAAACTCCGGAGATTCGTTGTGGAGAAATCTGAATGACTTTATTGCGAAATCAGCTTGCCCCTTCATTCTCGACTGGCTCCAAGACTGTGTTTAATCCCATCCGATGAAAGGCAAAGCTGCCTGAAATCAGACAGATCACTGTGGAAAAAAGACGAACCAGCCCATCCATCTAGATCATGACGGTTCGGTGTTCGTATGCAGAGTTGTCTGTTCACATATGTGCGTGTGAGTGAACATGCGTGCGCACATGCCCTCCAGACAATTGTTAATGTCACAGTCCTAAACTGTAGTGATCTTACAAATTTGGTGAATCTAACAGGTACGTAGAAGAGATCAGTCACAGGCCCAAGGCTGTACACATCGGCCCTCGAAGTTATGAAATTGTGGCTCCACCCTCCACTTCTTTCCTGTTTCAGTGTTCAGTTGTTCTTAGAAAAAATTGTTTTTAAACAATTTGTTGTAAGCAGTGTGGTTCAGATGCCGTAATGAGCTCAAAGGGAATCATTTTTCAATGGCAGTATGATCAAAAGAACATTCAGCCTGCATTAAATATATACACTTTTATTTATTTAGCTGACACTTTTGTCCAAAGCAATGAACAAGTGAGTAGGATCAGAGGGTAGGATCAGCCTGTGTCCCGGCAGCAGTTGGGTTTAAAGGCCATGCCCAAGGGACCAATGGTGAAGTCAGTCTACCGAACACAGGATTTGAACTGGGAACCTTCTGATCTTAGGCACCTAGGCCTAACCCACAGAAAACCTAGCACAGATACACAATGCAGCTGGTGATTTTACACCAGGAATCGCATACCAGCGAGGCCATGCTAACCGATTTTAATTACAATCCGAGGACATTTAATCAGCTTGCAAAGCTACTCGCTCACCTAAAAGGAAGTTGCAAGTGGGCAGTGAGACCCTGCGGAGCTGCACCTGAGCAATACCAGTGATCGTGGGAAGCAGAGGAAGTAGGCGCGCTAGCGAGAGAATGCGCTAATGAGGTAGTGCAATCATGAGCAGTGCTGCAGGCAGCAAAAATGCCATCTTGATTGGGTGGATGTTTGCTCCAATCCCACCTCTACCGGTCCAGTGTGATCTACTCTGTACCTCCGCAGTGCAGCCTGCAGCACAGAAGCTATTTCTCAGGATGTCAGCTGCTGATAAAAACTCAAGCTCCAACTGGAACAAAATCTTCATTTGAACTCCCCCCCCACACACACACACACACACACACACTGATGGCTGGATCTGTGTAGGTGCGCAGGTGTGTGGGTTTGTGGCAAATGGGCTTGGATACATACACTGACAAACCACCATAACCACAGCGTGACAGAAACGGAAACCAACTATCGCATTGTCTGCTCAGGAGAATGAATCCTTGTGTCTTTTTAATAAGAACTGAACTGGTTATCAATTAATAAACGGCCTACATTGTTTCACCTGTTGAACAGGTTACTTAAAAAAAAAAATCTAATTTACTGTTTGTTGATTGCTGAAAAGGTCACAGACCCCCAAACTCAGGGGTGCATAATAAATGTGTCTGGTAGAATTTTACTTAAGCAAAGGTCAATACCATTCAGACCGAAAGTGTAATTGATACGTTGACCAAATCCTTATTTGGCTGTTTATATGCATCTTGCTCCGTTCCACTGCTGTTAAACTATTTCCAAGCCCGCAGCATTATAGCTGAAAGAGCTTCTCAATGCTTCTGAGGAAAACACGATTTCCAGCTCGGATGTGCATTTTGCGTGTACGAGCGTGGCGTTTACATGCGTGTGTGCAAACCAGATAAACGGGCAGAAGGAAGTCGTCATCGTCCGCCTCCAGAGTGGTTATGATTAAGCACTCTTGGTCCCGCTCGCATGTCTTATCTTCTGTCCTTTCATCTCACACAGAGTAAAAAAAAAAACAAGAAAATTAATCTCAAAATGTGCATCCCGAAGACAATGGATACGAAACACTCAGCGGTGGGAGACGGAAGATTTTACAGAAGAATTTAATTGAGTCTGGCTATATGGTACTTTCTTTGTAAGGATATAAAAGTTGTTTTTCCTTTATTAAAATGGATGAAAATCAAAACGCCTGGCACAGTGCTAGCCAGGCTCCGCACAGGAACGTCTGCCTTCAATTCACCAGACCTGTGAAAAATTAAGATGCAAATTTTGTGAGACACCAAAGGATCGTGGCCGTCCAGGGCGGTACCAAGTACAAAGATGGAGCTTTCCGGAATTTTATTCTGACAGGGATTTAACCTGTGGGTGTGTGTTGGGCTTTTCATAATGGTTACGTTTATTTAGCAGATGCTAAGTGAGCACCAGAGAGGAGGGTCAGCCAGTGTCCCTGGAGCAGCTGGGGTTAAGGGCCTTGCTAAAGGAACCTACATTGATATGATTTTCTGCCAGCTAGTACCAATTTGTACCTTTGCGTGTCACTGGGCTGTACCCCCAAAGGTCTACCAGTTGTACCCCTAACTGTAGCAAATTGTACCTTTGCAGGTAGAGAAATGAACTCTGAGGAACATTGTTGTACCATTGGGGGTACGTTAATGTTGTTAGTACCTTAGGGAGTCCATTTCTGTACCTTTAAAGGTACAGAAATGTAAGGTAGAGCTGCAGTGACAAGCAAAGGTACAAACTTGTAAACTCTTTTTTTGAACAGGATTTGAACTCACAACCTTCCTATAGGTACAGATCATCAACCTAATGAGCTACCGGCAGCCTCAAACCTCAAAACAGTATGCAGTTTAAAATAAATCTGCAGCAAAAGAACTCCTCATCAGAGATTCAGGATGTACCAAAACAAATATTTTTTTTGTGCAGAATGACAGGCAAAGCATACAAATGCACATGTAAGAATCCCTCTGGTCACGATGGTGAAAAGAAACAAAAGACAAAGAGACTGGGCAGGGAATTGCTGCCAATTAGATAGGAACAGGTAGAGATTTTAGGCACTGAAATATTGTACACAAGTGACATTGGGTGACATAAAATATGTTGTCAGGGTTACTGGAGGATAAAATAAAACACGCCGATTTATGTCGTTTCTGGGGTCGAGGGACAATTGTAACTAATCGACACAGCAGCCCCAGTTACCCGGCCGTCCCTGCCACAGCACCTCCTCCTCCTGCAATATAACACAGTACGAGGACAAGTGCGGTAGGATTTCAGCACGGTAGTACAATGCAACGTCCTTGTCAGTGATGTTCCACCATTCAGCCCCCCCCCCAGCCTACACCTCAGTCTTTCTATAACTGAAAGCCTTAGTATACCTGGTTTAATTAACCAGCATAAGTTAATACCCCTCTGATCCTGACATAATCATAGATATGAAAACCTCCCAAAATGCCAGTTCAGCCAATAAGAGGATATCGAGAGTCTTTAATATAAGAGAGAGCCACCCTGAGCTGGCCAAGTTCATTAAAGACAAAGACATAAAGCAGCTGAATGGCAGACATGTTTGAGCTGGATGGTTCCTGTGCTGGCACTGAGCTGCCATGATTAATACGGGTTTATTGAGTTAAACTCATTTAAAAAGCAAAGTCCGTTTTAAAAAGCACAACAGAAGAACATCCCAGTCTGGGTGTCTCTCAGGTTTGTCCAGAGATACGTTGCAGGCCCCTGAACGAGCACATATGGAGCATGGATGACAATATGACAAATATGTTTGCTTTTCCTGGTGAACAACCCTGAGAAATGCTCTTCATTTAGTCAAACAGTTTTAAAGAATAAATAAGAATTCATGCTCTTTACTCACAAAAATGCACCAAGCTGTCATTCAGACGGTTTAACGTGTTAGATACTTCCTTATTACATTTTATTGTTATTATTGATTATACGTGAAAGAAGTACTGGCAAGTTAGGGTTACAAAACCAAGATGCAGAAATAAATAGGCCATGAAATGAGAGCAAAGAGGCGACGTGCAGCTCAGTGATTCAGGGATCTGTGGCCATATCCAGAAGGTTGTGGATTTCAAATCCTGTGTTCAACAGAATAATCATATACCCACCTATGATATTGCTCTGTCGGAGTGGGAGGGAGTCTCCTCTGGTGTGCAGTCATATCATTGTTAGGCCCTTGAGTTATCTTCCCCAAAACCAGCCAGCCACAATCAAAATCAAAGCAGACAAGCGACTCTCAGATGAGCAGGGCGACGCTAAGTGTGTGTGTCTCGTAAAACATGCTGCTGACTGTAGACCAGAAGCCTGCCCTTATCGCAGCTGTGCATCCAATCCTCTGTGCTACAGCATTTTCGGTGAGGACCCTAATGTGTGTCTACCAACAAAGCACAGAGCTTTCACCTTGTGCCTCGACATGTTCTCCTTTCACAAATGCTTCGATTATGTGCACCGGAAGCCGGACATGAGCAGCAAAACTCAAACTTGGTATGTAACTTGACTGGAAAAAAAGATTATTGTTTATTCAATTCTAAAGGCAACTAAATACATTTACAGCTGCACTCAATCAATGTGGAATGGACTGGCTCATCCTGTTTGAAGGCCTGGAACATCTCTCCATCACGCGGCAGACTGTTCACGCGTGTGACTCTATCAATCAAGGTGTCTGTATGCCACTTCCGGGCTGTAGGATTCATCTTCAACATTTCCCAGCATGACACATATATGGTGCGTGCAGTTTAATTGGTCGGAGAGGGGTGGTAGGTGGCTCTAGTTGGGAGTTGTATAGTAGAGTGTGATAAACGGCCTGAGCTTCTGAGCCTGGGCCATGCAATTTATTTGTTAAATGTTCTGCACCCACAGTACAATAGTGATCACCCAGGTGCTGAAACTACATTTGTTGTGGTCTGGCCTGATGCGTCCGTCAATGGGCACGGGGTAATAGCAACACACGTTACTGCACATCCATTATTTATCAGCCGTGTGCCTGCTGATTGCTTATTCTGTGCTGCTGAAACTGGTCAGGGAATTCTTTTAACTTCGGGTAAGAAAAGTCTACATCTGCCCCGCTTACGAGCAGGTGGCAGTCTCCGAGGCCACAGGTGACGCGCGTGACGCGATAACAGCGGGGTTAACAGAAGCCGGGACCCGTGTGATGTCATCCCTGCTGACCCGCCAGTGACAACGACTCAAGGGTAAGAGTCTTGAGCCAAACAGCAAATGTGACATTTAATATCACGCTTTCTAACTGTCTGTATGTTTATTAGGATTTGTGCTTTATGTTGCAATTTCCTTGGGTTTATTCGCTCGTATCCCATTTACCGCTCGCTGACGCTTACGACGCCGCATCTTGCAAACCAAATCGGGTGAAAACTGACGTCTCTATTTTCCATTTTGGTGCAGTCACTTGTGATTTGCATAATAAATGAAGCCAATTGAATTCGGCACGCCTATTTTTCACTGTTTAGTTTTTGCTGCCCCTTTGCAACAGTTGGGTTCTTTGTACGTAAGATGATGTTGTGTGTAACGGGTCAGAGTATTTGTGAAAAGCTGTAATTAGTAAATTTACTCGGGGGGAGAACTGTTAGGATTCGCACACATTCTCGTATATCGCATTTCATGGCAGCAGAAGAGAGTTACAGTCGATGGGAAAGTGGATCTTGGACTGAGGGCTCTCATTTGTGCAGAGGAGTACAGCCGAGACGATGAACTTAAAGCGGGGATTATGTCCTCAGCAAATCAGCTGTCAGGATCGCTACACTGTAGCTTTGAAACTCAAGAGACCATTGTCAGCTGGAAGTTAAACGCACATCAACGACAGGAGCACACAGTGAAATCACAATGAGCGACGATCTGGCGGCGCGGGGCTGGAATGGCTGGGCGCCGCGGGTCGGGCAGTATATCATCCCGAATGAGGTGCAGTGTAAGCAGCGTTGCCCCGGGAGAGGGGTGGCTTCTATGCAGAGCTGCTGGCCTCGAGAAATCCAACAATGGCGCAGGACAAATCACTCAGGGAACGTGTTCCATTCCTTGCATGCCTTTCACTGGAGATGAGAGCCAAATCGGCTGCCCTTTGAAAGACTGAAGAAAAAAAGCAGGCTGTTCTTCCCCCTCTTTTGCCTCCGGGCTGGTATCCAATGGTACCATGGGGACAGAGGTTCACAGCCAGACTGCCTGACTGCTGTCAGGACGCATCGGCCCACCGGCCAACCCCAACCGGCTCCCTTTATCCAACACTAACGAGGGCCGAAAAGGGGAGGCGGCCATACATATTTCATGGATACACAATTTCAGGCCAAAGGCTCAAACGGGCAAATCCAGATCTTTGGGTGGACATGACCATGGAGAACGACTGAGAACCCAACCTACACACACAGACCCTTCCCTAAGGTTCTGAACTGAAACATACCCAAAAACCACCCTTTGCCAAATATGGGACACAGCCTACTGCTGCAAAGCCAGCCTTGATTAACCGCTCTTCTTCAAATGCACTGATTAATTACACCAGTGCTACTGCTACACCAATCCTGTCCTCAGGGACCTCCAGACAGTCCGCGTTTTTGCTCCCTTCCTGCTCTGGGCCAGACAGTCCTCATTTTTGCTCACTTCCTGCTCTGTGCCAGACAGCCCGCATTTTTGCTCCCTTCCTGCTCTGTGCCAGACAGTCCGCATTTTTTCTCCCTTCCTGCTCTGTGCCAGACAGTCCGCATTTTTGCTCCCTTCCTGCTCTGTGCCAGACAGTCCGCATTTTTGCTCGCTTCCTGCCCTGTGCCAGACAGTCCACATTTTTGCTCCCTTCCAGCTACTCTAATCACTACTAATCACACCATGGGTCTGACAAGCACTTGATGAATCTTTTAGGGCAGCGTTTCCCAATCTGGGAAACTGGGAGAAAGCAAAAATGTGGACTGTCTGGAGGTCCTCCAGGACTGGATTGGGAAACATTGCCTTAAAAAAAAAAGATAGAAACGTATAAAAATATATACATTACCATGTCTACAGTCTGATGTCAGATAAACATTCTTATTCTGATGTACACTTACATTTGCATTTAAGCATTTGCCAGCAGCTTCTGTCCAAAGGGATACACGTGTAGATAATACCTCCTTAGCAGACATACACATACATATTTATGGCCCACCCTTCAGACGCAGGTTCTGTGCTTCAGATTTCTGAAGCTGGGCTCTGTCCCAAGGCTGCTGAGGGGTCACTTACACATTCAGCACAGCTATAATCAGCAGATAAGGACACTCAACAGGGCTGATTTCAGTGACGCCCTCCGTGAAGAGTAAACACTCCTTTATCTCTGAAATATTACCGCCAAGGGCCCGCCCGGACCTGTCAAGATGTTTTTTTGCTTCTTTCTGCACCATATTTAACAGAAGATGGGGTCATGGGTAAGTTGGGCCGAGAAGGCCCTCCCCAGCCCATGGGGCCTCTATAATGTGGGTTCTGCGCCAGGTGAGGCCAGCTTGAGGGACAGAGCAGCTGCACACCACAGGTGTCTGGCAGTTTAGCTCACAGCTACCTCACGTGTTTTACCTCACAGCGCTGCGGGCCCCAGATAGACCAGGAGGTGGCTGAAAGGTGACCTCTACCCCCACCTCAGATCCATAACGAAGGCCGCTCCGGCACAGAGAACGAGCTGTTACTCCTGAAGGTCTCTTTGGGTCCTTTCCTCAGGAATAGGGAGCGGCTTGGGAGAAGTTTCGATAAAACACCAAAGATCACTCAAGCCCAGCAAACTGTAAGCAGTGGCGTTCATTAAGATTTTATGAGATGCTCCCACTAGTGTCTCTCTGTCTTCTTCAGAAGAAGCAGAAACTGTGGACCTAAGAAGATTATTTGAGGCTGTTTCCTCCCTCTGCTCTCCCCCTGGCCGTCCCAGCGATGCGAAGACGCTGGGCGCATGAGCGTAAATGGAGAGTCTGTCATGTCAGTGGCAGATCCGGTGGCCATCCGCTGCCCTCGGCTAGACGCAAGATGCAGTGAGGGCCTGCCTGACTGGCGGCTTGACAGCTGGAGCTGTTTGATGGGTTTTAACGATTCTCCCATTGCCCTCCCCAGCCCATGGCGAGGTCAGTCCTCCTTCCTGTGTCCTGCAGTGCGGTCTGCTATGGAAGGTACCAGAACACAGCCAGCACCAGCATCGCCCACCTGCCTGCAGTGTAGTCTGGCCACTACCCCGCCCACCTCTCCACTCACAATTAATGGATCTGAGCTTGCCCGTAGATGAAAAACCCACAGGCCAGAAGGGGGGGGAGGGCGTCACGGTCACAGAGCGATTTCAAAGGGCGATTTCACAACCGTGGCATGCCATCAGCAACGAGGTGAATTCATCCAGCGGACAGTCGTCCTCCACTGCGGAGCCAGCAAGGCCAGTGAGGATATACGAGGAAGGGGTTTTCAACCCCGCAAGATATAGATCAGCGTCTGCACGACTTAGCGCCTGCCGGAGCCACACTGCATCACACCTGCTGCATTTATTTGTTCAGCAGACGCTTTTGTCCCAGAGAGGATCAGAGAGCAGGATCAACCAGTGTCCTGGGGCAATTGGGGTTAAGGGCTAAGCTCAAGGGTCCAATCGTGAAATCACTGCCAGACACAGGATTTGAACCAGCAACCGTCCAATCAGGGTCCACTAAAGGCTCATCACTCAGCAGTGAAAATGGGCAAGCAACTTGACACCAGACCTCTGTACCTGTAAACAAAAGCTACACTGTAGCACAAAACATTAAAAGAAAAAATGCATTACATTATATATAATTATATTAAAATATGTGGCAGTCTCTACTGACACTGACAGAAAGAAAATGTAAATGTCTGTCCAATTTCAATATTAATTGCCATGAATATATCCCCCTCGTGGTTTTAAATGTAAAAAAGGTCACAGTTTAAAAACGTGCTTTTTGTTTGCTTTAAGCGACTTCCATGGTGGTGAGGATAGAGGGATACAGCTATTCTGTCACATCTGTATGAAAAACACACATGCTGTTTATTTCACCACTTGGCTTTTCGTCATTTGTCCTTTTATTGACGGTACTTGCTAAAGTTGGACAGATGCGAAAGTTAGCACAATTGCACAGTTTGTCTTGCCTTTTGTTAATGAATCAAAATAACATTTCAGATCGCAGCAAGGCTCGCTAGCTAGCTTGGAAACATGCAGTAGTTTGGGGAATTAGGTGAGAGTGAGTGATATTTTAGTTTTAATTATAAAAAACTACTTTTTTTTTTGTATTTTGTTTCATGTTTACTTTATGTTGTCCTTTCTGTTTGTCTATCAGGTCGTATTTCCTTGCCTGTTTAGCACTTTGGTCAGGTCTTATTGTTGTTTTTAAAGTGCTTTATAAATAATCGTGACTTGACTTGACTTGACTTTGGTTGTGAGGTTCACCTAGGGGCAGACTTACCCTAAAGTAAGGGTAGGCAGCGGCCCGGGGCGCCCAGAATTTACAGAAGTCACATTAATGGATTTAAGGTAGCATGATCATTCAGCAACACGTCTGTCATTTGGATTTTAGTAACAGTAGCAACAATTTGCCCCCGGCTGTAATGGACTATCCCTACTTAGATACTTAACCCTCTCCAGCTTTCTTCTCACACTGGAGTGCAGCACTAGGCTACTGGTCGTTTCACTACCAAGCTAACCGGCTCAAAGTTGCTAAACAGAAGAAGAAAATGGTGGAAAGATACAAGATTAACATTGCAACTCCCGTATCTTTGATACTATCCCGCAAGAGTGGTGGACAAGCTGTAAACAGATGTGGAAAGAACACAAATAGAAGAATGTGTTATGCAAAAATTCAAGACTAACCTCAGGCTGGTGTAAGGCCATCCTGAGCTACAGCCTAAGGCCACGGCAAAAACGACAATGTTCCACGTCTTAAATTTGGCCGATCCATCTGCCAGTGAAATATCCCCCTCCCACGATCAGCGGATTTTACCGACAGCTCTCCCGCCCCCACCGCTGGCTGCCAGGCCTTTGATTAGCATATTATTGGTGTTCCATCGTTTTTCATTCTCCCTTGTTACTCTTTCAGCTCCAAAAAATAGGCCTATGGGGGGCCCCCAGAGAAGCTAGCCCTCCCCTGGGTGCACCCCAGTTTTGGCCAGTTGATGCTGCGTTGATCTGTGCTCTCAGACGGACAGGAGCCCTTCGGTATGGAGTTCATCATGCCCTTTATCGCAGCTGTGGAGGAGCTGAATGGTCTGGTCTTGAAGACAGAGACATCCATAGATAAAATCATTCTTCATCCCCCTTCTCCTCAAACCGATTTTAAAAAGCACCAACTGGAAGCACCGAGCTGTTTGCATATTTGGTGCAGTAACAGAATTATATTTGCACAGGAGGAGTCTGTGCTACCCAATGTTGGGGGGGGACCTTTTGCTCAGATTCAGTTTGGAAGCCCAGGGAAGCAAGAGCCATATCTCAGCACAAGTAATTACATTATCTCTGTAAATGATGCATTTCTCATTTGGCAGTAGGAATAATTTATTCGCACACTGGGCCGTTTCTTTTTATTCATGGACTTGATCCATAGTCCCCACCTCCTTAATCTTGTTAATGTGTTTTCCTTTGTCTGCTTTCATTCCGGCAGAGCGTTTCAATTAAGGGGCCGCAGTTGCTACCGTGTCCGTCTTACCGGCTGAGCCCCTCCCCCCTGACCACGCCCCCACGCCGCCAACACGCAGAGTCGCCCGCTTTGCTTCCCCCCACCACCTTCCATGGACTGGAGACCCCCAGGTTATGAAAGAACCTTAAGTCTTTGTAATGCTAGAGTTTCGTGGATGGCTATGTTAGATCCACAATGTTCCGCCTTTCGTTACAGTTGTCCAGTTTTACCAGCACTGGCTTCATTGCGAGTCTGTTTCATTTTGTGCTCCGCTGTATGATGAGGCAGGCCACCACTGATTCAGGCTCGGGTGAAGTCAGGTGACAAGTCTTTCCTTTGTCTGCAGCCATTTTGCCAACCATGCAAAAGTCACCTGCTTTCCTTCTCTGACCCCAGACAGGAATTGCGACACACATATTGTTTTTGCTACCAAATTAACAACCCTTCTGTATTTATTTGCTCCTCTGACCACCCAAAGAAGTTCCTATGCCGGCATTTCTCAGCCTGTCCCCTGGGGACCCCCAGATGGTCCACGTTTTTGCTCCCTCCCAACTCCCTGCCAGACAGCCCACATTTACCGGGAGCTGGGAAGGAGCAAAAATGGGGACAGCTAGGGGTCCCCGAGGACCGGCTTGGGAAACACCGCCATATAGTACATATAAATACTGTATAATCTGAGTGTCATCAGCTTCAGTACCCCAAAGGAAGCAAATTTCCCTGGGACTTTTATTTGGAAACACACCCAAACCTAAGACTGCATTTGTCGAAATACTATTGACTTCCCGGCTGAATATCAGGGTCCGATATTTACCTCTTTGTCCAAATAAGCACCTCCCCTAGCAAACATTACCATGCTAGCCCCAGGCGTTGCTATAATCGATAATGCTAACAAGTTTCAAAATGCACATCATTCTAAATGTCATCTTATGCGCAGCGTATCGGCATCCTTCATTCAGTGCCTGCGGTGGCGATTCTGACCCCGCCCCTGCGAGATCCTCTGAGCCGCAAACCTTATCTCAAAGACACAGTCAGCGGAGGATCGCTTATTCGTAAAGCAAAGCCCTGCTCACGGAGCAGGAGAGCGATATTCGCGGCATCCCATTAAAAGCCCTGAGCCGCAGCGTGAGGTCACTTCCTTTGAGGTTTTCCCATCGCATGATGACCACTGAAGATTCTTCCTCGCAATAATCCTCAGCTTTGTCATAAAAATCCAAAGCAGCCCCCCTACAGTCCTCCCCCCGTCTTCCTCTGAGAGTCCGAATCTTTTTTATTCACTGTTCATTCTCTCCATTCCTCTCACTCTCTCCCCATCCCTCTAACTCTCTCTCCCTATCACTCCAGCCAGTAATCCATTTTCGGGTGGAACCCCGTGGTGACCAGGACCATGCAGCAGACAGGAATCCCCGGTCATAGGAATCCCTGGACTCTGCCTGTCTCTTGGTGCCGGGGGGGGGAGTTGTGACACTCATGGAAAATGTCATTGAAGGACACATCCGCAGGGGGACACCCTGGACAGGATGCCAGTCCATCACAGGCCTGCATTTATCATTTACCTCCTTTCGGTCCATATGCATGTCCAAGGTCGATAAGCCAGGCAGGGACCATCGACAGGAGTGTAGCAGGGATCTACCACTGAGTGTAATCCAGGGTGGAAACAGTATGGGTCATACCATTCTAAATGTCACTGGGAGCTTGAAACTCTGTTGCTGACAGGTGGGCTGCTGTAGGAAGACACATTATTGGTTTCACTATCCATTACTTTGTCCAGCTGTAATTAACACATACGACTGTTTGATTCTTGCTGGAGAAGGTTCAGCCACTAGCGCACTCAGAAGCTGACAGCGTCATGTATTCTGATAAGCCACCGTTCAATGCCAAAGCTGCTAATTACAAAGCAGTCAAGAATGCAACATACACTTATCGAAGCACTTCTGTTCTCCCTTGACTACAAATCCCAGAATGCATGTTGAATCTGTGATTAAGAGGTTTATGTGTATAAATAACGCTCCCATGGGTCATGCATATTTACAAGTCCCATCTACACATTTACTACATGCGAAATTTACAGTCAGGTCATGCCCCCACCGCCCCCCCCATCCTCAGTGGTTTTTCTTAAAAGGCGTGACACAGCCAGTCATCTCTGACTGGCATTCATCACTGGGCAAGGTTTCCAGGACGTCATGTCACTCCGCTAATGCAGGAAACGCACGCGGGGATAGGAGCTGTTCTTCTGGAACGTTCCGGGGACAAGTCGACCGCCTCCCCGATGGCGCTAAATGGAACGCAGCACAGCCGGTGAATCGAGGTTGACAGCGACGACGGCAGCCGTCAGGAGGATGATGAGCGATTTGCAGTACGTCTCCGAGCTAAACACCTACAGGAGGAGGACTGTCAGGATGGCGGGGGCTGCTTAAACCACCCCGGGGTGCAGCACCGTCCTCAGTCGCTCACAGTCGGCATTATTCTGAGCTTCTGACTGTGTGTCACACACATTCTCAGTTGACAAAAGCCACCTTTCTTGGTGCAAAGTGCAGGACCCAACCGCCTCGGGACAATGCTGCATTGACTTTCTGCTGCTGTGTGTACTTTTAATATCTATACAGTTTCAATATTCTTATTCTAACAGCTGAAAGGATCAAGGCCACGAGGATCTGGATGAAATTTCAACAGAAAAAAAGAGTGTTCAGCTTTAAAACAGCAAATATAGAATTATTGAGCTTAGATATTGAAGGACTGTGGTTTTGTGCAATAGGTTGCTGAAATGTTTTTATAACTGACTGGTAAAGATAAGAAAATGATTCGAGGGACCCAAGTCATTTTACACAAGTCAAGACAAGATTCACGGAGAAAAAAACAGCAGTTTGAATTTACAGGTCTGACTAGTTCTAAGTATTACAGATTTCAAAAAATAAAATCATTCCATATTGTGTCACGAAAACAGGAAGAAGAAACAAGTGAGGACTATCATTGGAATAGGTGGAAGAAGCCATTGGCTGGTCGACTGATCACATGACCAGACAGATCACGTCAGCCCGCCACACATGGGACCTTGGAATGGATGCGGTCTGGGTTGTGCTGTAGAGCAGCTGCACGGGGTGGGCGGACTGCGCAGGATGTCAGACACCCGAATCTCCTTACACTCAAGTGTTATCTGACAGCCCCCCCCACCCCATCACCAGACCCTCGGGGGCAACAGAAGACCAGTCAGAGGTCGTCTCCAGCCATTGGTTATTTTCCCAGTGGAGTGACATGATTCATCGAAGTTCTTGACAACCGATTTCCTTCGCATGCGTTCTGTCACGCTCCCCTGTGGCAGGTAAACCGGCCGGGGGAGAGGTGCTGTACCGACGTCAGACAGCCAGATCGGAGGCGTTAGCCCCCCCTGGAGGGCTGTGGTGGCAGCGCGGGCCGACAGGGCTCTCTGCTTATCTCGCTTTATAATCAGTCCTCTGCACTTACATGTGCAGCCTACTCTGCTGTATCAGATTGACATTGGGTCATGCAGAAATAATTCCAATTAAGCTGAAAAACCCCCAGAAACACCTGTCAACATGCCAAGCTACCTGTTGGGCCGGTGGGTTTCAGCTGCTGACGTTTTTAGCGGAGTAGCTCTTCCTGAAGGCAGTCCTGCCTGCGTATGGCTGGATAAACAGCGTGACAGACGCTGCATCTGCCGTTGCTTGCATTTATGGACTTCTTAGATAAGACTTAAGGCGCGTGTCAGTCGTTAGCTGAGCTGTAGCATACAGTAGAATAACGTGTTAAACACGTCTGTCCGCGCAGGCCATCTGCTGTTGCGGCCTCAGAATGCCCACTTCAGCACCGCCGCACCTCATACCAGGCTGTTAGTCTGCATCACTCTCTCCTGGGGGGGTTCCCGTCAAGAATAGGGAACCATTTGGGGGGGCGCCCCCCCGCGCGCCCGGGCCGCCCCCGGGCGGGGGGGGGGGGGGGGGGGCGGGGGGGGGGGGGCCCCGGGGGGGGGGGGGGGGGCGGCGGG
>JAODLD010000049.1:17111589-17126532 GCA_026781065.1 Mormyrops boulengeri
CATTAGCCATTTTGCTAGCAGCAAGTGACGATGGCAGAGTACTGGCAACATAGGACAGGGAAAAAAGAGAATCAATCAGAAATAGGAGAGAAAAAAACTACCATTGGGGACCTTGCGGGACAAAATTGCTGGAAAATGTGTAAACTGGTTTAGAGTGCACTGGGCGTACACAGGCACCATCTCACATACACGCATGCTGTCCCCATAAAACCAAGTGGCCCCCATACCTGAACATCACCCTGATGCCTAAGGCACATTCATACACTTACCAATCCGGGGTCCAGCTGCAGTAAACCGACAGAAATATAGATTAAAAACACGTTCATTACAGCGGCTGCCCACCGTGGAAAGAGTGTAAATAAACGAGCTGAAACAGGAGGAAAATGAAAGAGAAGAAGAAGAATGGGACCAGAGAGAGGGGGCTCCGTATATCACCACCGTGCCGCAGCAAAACAGTCCCCCAGAGCCATTACAGACTCAGTAAAGATTTCTGTAAGGTGTGGGGGTCAGCGGGAGCTGGGAGATTCATGGGACCCCCCTCCCCCCACCACGTTTGTGAGTGAAAATATAGCCCAAGCCGGCTCAGGCGTCACCACCCATGATTTACGGCTCCCTGTGATCCTCACCTCCCTCAAAGGGAGCTTTATGGGCCCCCGCACCGAATGGGAACTCCGCCACAGTGCCGGCCAATCAGAACGCGACAGTAGGGAGCGCAAGGCCCCGCGGGTCATCCAACAGCTCGCCGTGGGAAGAACCCGCTTTTAACGAAAACAGAAACGCTTGGGCCGATAAAATGCAACGTATTATCGAATCATTACATTTGCATAATTTCAATCATTTCAATGAATATGATCATGCACGGTGGGTGCAGAAGTTAACACTTCTTGCCGGGAAGGTTTTTCATTCTCCCAGAATTCCCGGCCTCCCAATCTGCCCCCTGCATTCCCGCCTGCCATCCCATCACCACGTCCCCCCTTGGCAACAGTTGTCAACACCATATGCCTGTTATCCCACTTTGCGTCTGGGTATAATTATCACATTACCTACCAGAATTAGAAGTGCTGTTCATCAGGTATAATTCCTCACACATAAACACCTCTTTTCTCCTGCGCTCTCTCCCCTTTTCTAACAGACACTCACAGCCCCCATCGTCACATCGCCACCCCATTTTCTGCTGTCGGTTTTCCCACAAAAGTGTCAGGTTTCAGGTTTTCATCATGAACCATGTGCCATGTGTGTTTCTGGCCAGGAGGGGGCACCGAGGGGAGGAGGGCGAGAGCAGAAGCTTCTCCCCATCGGACGCCGCTGTGCTTTCACTTCTATCTCGGCTCATCTGCAGGTGGGACCGGCAGCAGATGACTGACCCCTGTCACCATCCATTTATATACCTTTCACCAAAAAATAGATAAAAATACAATATTATTGACAGGAGACCACAGGCCACACAAGCCTCTGCTCAACACGGCACGGCTGATCCCACACACACACAGAAGCGAACTCGCCTCTGCAGTGGCACAGAGAATAATCTAGATGTTCTCCAAACAGCAGATGGGCCATGGAAATACCCCCCCCCCCCATATCTCCCTGGGTCTGAGGGAGAAATCGCAGCCTCACATCGCTTCTGTGGTTCATATTCTGTCATTCATTCTCCTTGGCTGCTCTTTAACCCTCTCATCGAGACAAATCTGCAACAAACAGATCCTCTTGCAAGGTCGTTTATACCGAAACGGTCATGCTCCTTCTTGTGGGTAAAAGTGATGCAGCCCAGCCCAAGGGCTCGACCCGACAGCTCTCTGGGGTCCAGGGGCCAGCTTTCCATCCTGCTGTGCGATTTGGTGTCCAATAGCCTGGCAGAAACTGCAGTGCAGCATTATGGTTGCACCACACTGCTGATCCCCCATCCCAGCACACCGTGTGCCGGCTGGGCGTGCTCGGTCCCTAGCATGTCGCTTGCCTCCCTCTGCCTGGCGGTAAAATAAAGGAACATTTACAGACATCTGGTTGAGTATATCGAGTCTGAGCCAGACTTCCTGTGGGGTATTTTCTTAAAGAATTCAGACACTGTCCTCTGCTGAGGAGGACAAGTCAGGTGACAAGATGTGTGTTTAATGCACATCAAGTTTAGTCAGATCTCTAAATCCAGTCTTCTGCACCACTGCGTTTCCCAGTAAGCGAGGAGCTGTTACTTTTCCCTGCCCCGCCCCACCCCACCCCAAAAATTACTGGAAATGGCAAAGCCAGTCTAAGATAATCCAGGTGGGAGTGGTGGTCAGTCATCAATCACATAGAGGTTGAGCACGAGACCAGCAGGTGAGGGAAATATCTGCAGGAGGGTCAACACACACCAGCACCCCCACACAAAACCTGTGTGTTTGTACTGCATGGTACAGTGACTACTCCATCCATCTTCAATAAGTTCTTGTCCAGTGCAGGGTCACAGGTAGCCTGGAGCCCATTGCAGGAAGCTTAGGGCACAAGGCTGGGAATTCCCCGGACAGGGTGCCAGTCCATCGCACCATATACGGTCATTAGAATTTCCCCCCAGAATCAATAAAGTATTTCTTATACACACATACTAAAGGCAATTTAAAGATACAAGTTGACCGAATCATTATTTTGTCCGGCTGGCCATTTTTGTGGAATGGACTGGCTGACCAAGAGGCAGTCCACACCAGGACAGGGAGAGCATCCACACACTCACGCCACTACCCTCAGCACTGGAGGTGCAAGGCCCCAGCACCAGTCGCCATGGAGCCCAGATGTGCACCAATTACTGGAAATGTATTACTGTTTACAGCTGGGGCCAGTCATGAGTTTCCAGGGACATCTCGCTGTTTACAGTGTGATCTGGTGTCCCATTGCCCAGGACACCATGCCTGCTCTTTTCTAGCCTTACACGCAATTTCAGTCCTGTACTATTGGCAGACCTTCTAGAAATTTCTAAAGATTTAAGTCTCAAAAGCATCATTGACACGTAAATAAAAAACAGAGCAGCATTTTAATGCAGATATTTACTATTTGGGTAAGCAGCAGAGGAGTAAAAAAATAAATAAAAGCCACGTTATTTTGAGAATCACACAACCATCCCCTGAACTTGACCGTTTTTGCCCTTGAGAAACTATTAGACCTGCAGCATCCCGTTAATGAAACACCTCCAGCTGGCCTTGCAGAAGAGCCCGTCGGTACAGACTCACCATCTCCTGCCGGCGTGTGAGACACGCCATGGGTCTGCTGGACATGGATTGGGGGGGAAGCTAAATGCAAGTGACAAGCGCTGATTGGTTTTCTCCAGCGAGCTCCTCACACATAACCTCAGCAGAGATCAGGTTAAAGTAGAACAACACACTTATTTACACATTATCTGCCTCACTTTGGACAAAAGCCTCTGCAAAATAAATAAATGTTAACGCATACAGAAATGTGTTTTGGATTGTTTCCAATGAGCTACCTTACCCTTGTGTTTTATACATACATTAGGAGAGAAGGTTTTAAATTGTTTCCCTCTGATATTTTTCCCCTTTTTGTGGCCAGACAGTAAAGGTACACACACAGGCACATACAGGTATTGAGGATTTCACAGGACACACAAACCAACAAACCACGAATACGCAGGAACCACACTCACACGACACATATACGCACGAAGACACAACCGCAAGCTGACAATACTCCTCATCTTTCAGATATCAGGAACAGCTTTGGTTGTAGTCTGCTGCATTTAAGCGGAGATGGCTCTGCTGGAATAAAAAAGAATGCAGACCAAGTATTTATAGGTAAGCGGATCTTTACAAAGTAAAATATAATATTCAAGACAGCTCTTAAGCACCTGTGGTCAATAATCGTTTCTGTTTACGGATTGATTTCACGGGCGGGGGGAGCGCTCGCAATTCTCCGAGGAAAAAAAAATGAACCTCAAGTGGGTTATTTTAGTTTTGTTAATTACTTTTACCTCCTCGAAGGTGAGGGGAAAAGTACAGATCTGTAGGGCGCTTTCCGTTGGCTCGGAGCTGCGCTCGCCTGCGGAGACGGGGGCGGCAGACAGCTGTCTGCGCGCAGGTTTGCGCATCGCTCTCCGCAGGTTGCAGGTGAATAATGACCCACGCTGAGAAATTAACACCATTAATCAGCAGTAAAATATATTCATATATTTTTTTTCGACGAGGAAGGAGGGAAAGGCAGGATATATTCTCCGATCTCTTGGATGTCCCCCGTCTCCCATCTGCTCCCTGCACGACACCAGTGAAACGAGAGGCATTAGCTAAATTTCCCAGGCTCTGTTTCTGAAGGCGCAGTATGGAGACTTTAAGTTATGTGGCCATTTCTGTCTCTCGCCGCGATTTATGCGCGGCCCGGATAATGCGGGCCTCCTATGAGGGGAAAAAAAACCGCTGCCATAAATCTGCGGCTCATTTCATTGTTGCCTCCACACCCCCTCTCACCCCCTCGTTTCCCCAGAGGCTCCCGCGCTCGCCTACTCCTCCCGGCCGCTGCCTGGGCGATAGGGCCCCCGCAGAGTTGCTGTGCCGGTGGAGGCGATGTTACCGCCGTGCACGGGGAGAACGGAGGCTGATGCAAACCAAAGCAGGGACACCTTCTCTGGACAGCAGACACGCAAGCCGGGACGTGGAGGCAATCTGACAGCACACTCAGAATGAAAAAACACCCGGCATGACACTCTCACAGTTCTACATTTCCAAATCATCCTTTTTAAAACAGATCTGGTTCTTCAGACTTCTGTTTCATTTCGTTTAAATGCTGTTTCCATGTATTTTGGGAGACAGTTTGATTTAAAAAGATGCCTGATCATTAATGTCACATACTATTCACAGACGACTAGTTTAGTAACCAAATTTAAACGGCCACGCCTGTCCTCAAGCCTTTCCTTCTTGTTAAGGTAAGTCATACAGATTGTCCTTCACGAAAGCTCAGTTAATCATAGTGGGGAGCATGCAAACATTTCCTTCAGGACTAAGACGGAAACGTGTTGTTGCTTCCAATTATTTGGGAACCATATCTTGAAAAGCACTCTCGGGCATAAACTCTGGGGACTTCATTAGGACTTTTTCATACCTTCTGGGAGATCTGTTTACTCTGAAGTGAGGACGCCAAAAACAGCCGCTATTGCACACAGTTTTGCGTGCATATTATTTGGCAGCGGATGATCAGCAGCGCAAACACAAGCGTTAAAGTTCAGTCAGTCCTCCACCAGATATCTAATTAGACACGATGCCGTAAGTTTCTGGCATACTTCAAAAAGCTCCCAAAAGCCGTGCTTATTGATTAAAGGCTGCAAGGGAAGAATCGATTATTAATAAATAAACGATCTATTAACCGAACCCAAACACACCTGTACTCTACAGCGTTTTTCTTATAGTAGTGGTGCGCTAATGTTAGGAAAGCGCTCTTGTGATCGAAAGGTCGCTGATTCGAATCCCGACCAGCAAGGCAGCACTGGGGTACCCTGAGCAAGATACTGCTCCGCGGGCGCTGAATTAGCTGCTCCCTGCTATGTCACGATGTCACATATGGGTTAAATACACAGGACACGTTTCGTTTTTGTGCTGTTGTGTGTCGACAATTAATCACTTTCACTTAAAAAGTATCCGGTTCCACCCTACCCCCCCCCAAATAAAAATAAAAGAAGCACCCCAAATAACATAATTCTGTTAAAAACATCACCTAGGATGTGATCCTATTTATCAACCACCTACTAGAAACTTAAAACCTATTCAACAAAATTATTGCCGCAAAACGACGGTGCTCGTTACAAGCGAAACACTGCACCGCCCCAGTGAAAATCTCGCCGTGTTTTATAACTAAATGATGATTTCGCCCCAGTCGGCATAAAAAATAAATGAAACGTAAAAAATGAATGAAACTTACTCTTTCGACCTCTTGTGAATTATAACAAGAGGCGATAATAAGATAATATGCCAGCAGAAGATAAATGGGGGGAAAATCTTTTCCAGCTCAATAAAGTCATAAAGGTGCATGTCTGGCATCTTCTCCATCCTCGATACGGACTTTTTTACTCACCTTTCCCAGCAAGGACGCTGCGCAGCCCCAGTGCACCCAGAACCAGAACCAGCACCGGCCGTAATCTCAGCATCTTCTGCGGCCAGATCTCCTCCAGTCCTGATCCTTCCTCCTTTCTTCAGTATCGGTAAATCTGAGGGAAACGTAGACGGATCAAGAGTCCCCGGTATCGGCGATCAGGGCGGGCACACACTGTACTGATCTGATGCCTTGGGTGCCAAGATGAGGTGGCACTGAATCTCAGTATAGCGCCCCGCGACTACGTCACTCCGAGAAGAGCTACTAATATAAATACGAGATCCAGCTCCTCTCGCTCATTCTCTCTCTCTCTCTCACTCTCTCACACACACACAAACACACATTGTTCTTCACCTTTTTCCACTAGCGCTCACAAAATATTACTTTTTACACCGTATTAAGCGAAGCATCTACGTACAGGGACGTGCATATTAACAGTACACGAGCTCTCGATGAGCTGAGTGCATTATGTTAATATGCTTGCATTATGTTAATGTGAAGTCAATAAGTCACTTTTAGCAGGCGACTCGGTGATTCCTGGGTTGGTTTTGGTTTTCACAGCAATTGGTTACATATCAAGGTACACACCTTTACAAGTTACAGAAACTGATTTGCTCCCGCGCATTTGCTGCGTGAAGGCGCTTCGTTACCAGAAGAGGGCGCTGCATTTTCCATCAATCTTTAGTCTTCCTTATATAAATCTTTCTATGGGCTCAGGTACCCTTCGGTTTCATCTTAAACTACCTATAAACATGTACCGTAAGACAGGGCAAAAAACTATATGTAACCTAAAACAAAAATCACATAAATATTTGTAAAATCCATTCTTTTAAAAAACTACATAAAGCTTTTATAATTCACAATCATGTCAAAAAGAACAATAAGCTTTTCAGTTTTAATTTAATTAGTAATATATCTGGCCCAATCAAACGGACCACATTTGGCAAATGCTGTTTCATGCAAATCAAGGCACAGCCACCTGTTTGATCGTTAAATGTCCCCAGAGTTTTTCTGCAAAAGAGATGTGTCTTTCGTATTTTACTGTTAGTTATTTTGTACCACGTTCTTATAAATTAGGCAAGGTTTCCCCTGGGGAGGGCTGTTTTCAGTCACTTCAGAGATTCCCTATAGTGTTGCTCCTTGCAGGAGGGAAGTACAAGCAAATATTCTCCTGGAGACGGAGTCCCACAAGACGAGGCAAGACATGCAAAGAAATGAACAGCTAGTCTCATACTGGAGCTCATCTTCCTGTGTTAAATATGTATTATTCCTGTATGTGTCCATCCATTTTACTGACGTTTGTTAAACATTACTTTAATCCTCTTATATGTTGCTGGAATTTGTGTAATATCATTGTAACTGGCCTTTAATTTAAGGGAAAAAACATTTGTCTATATTAATTAGACTATCTGAGGTAGTTATCCATCTACACAACACTCAGTGATTCTTTTATCGTCGAACAAGATGGAGTGCAAAAGCAATTTGTTTTCAGTGTAGGATCAGGCTCTGTAAAAGGTTTAGTGGCCAGTATTCACATAGTGTTGCTTTTTTTTAGGACAGAATAGCGATTTTTTTCATGACTAAGGATAATAGACACATTATATCACTGCTGTAGAAAGAAATATCACTGTTTTCAGCTAATTTCAACCACTTAATGAAGCAGAGAAGAGCATGAATTTTATGTTTTGACCTTTATAGTCCTGCTCAGATTGAAGCGTAGTGTGCAGCCTGCATTTGTGCATCGGTCTTGAGTACACGCGAAAAGCCTCTTGTGCTTGCAAAAAGTCACTTTGCCTCGTCTGTGGTGAAGGGCACTTTACAGCACAAATAACAGAAGAAATTTACTTTATTTATTTCATGCAACCTTTCTTGCGTCAGGTTCTTTGGACTGCCGCAGTGGTGCAGAGCTAAGGATTTGTAGGTGTCTGGAGCAGTTTACCTCACTTGTCACAGAAAAGAGGATGCTGGCAAAATTGGAGAACAATTCTGCCCATCTCCTCCAGGGGGCACAGTCTTGGAGTACCTTTGCCTACTAGCTCATTCCCCCACATTGTGCTAAGAGGTTCTGTTGGGGAATCCTGCCATCAGGCACACAACATCTCCTCCTTCCTTCCTACCTAATCAATCAATCAGTCTATCTATCTATCTATCTATCTATCTATCTATATAATTTGTGTTACCTTGCACAGCTGAACGGAAGGAAAAATCACATGAAATATCTGGAACCTTATTGCAGCATTACAATGCAGGGACATTAGTTTGCTTGGGTATTGTATTTTAATAAGTCCTTAAAAATACAGTAGTAAGTCTTTCTTCTGCCGTTTGTTTGAATAATCAGCAATTCGCCAAGTCCC
Organism: Mormyrops boulengeri; assembly: GCA_026781065.1. Classification (NCBI taxonomy): domain Eukaryota; kingdom Metazoa; phylum Chordata; class Actinopteri; order Osteoglossiformes; family Mormyridae; genus Mormyrops; species Mormyrops boulengeri. The sequence goes on from JAODLD010000049.1 coordinate 17,119,998, forward strand.
TTTCCTTCTGCTCTGTCGAGGGTCATTTTTTCTTTTCTAGTTAAATGTCAGCTTCCAGGAAGCCTCTGGAGAATTCTGATAATGGCATTACTTTCCCATAACAACCGGCTTGGCCGAAATCCAATATTATTTGGCCGCCCTTTTACCTTCAGAACAAACGGATTGAAGAGCCATTTGCACTCAGTCCTCTTAATCACTGCACTAGTTGTGTTTCAGGGCTGTCTTCCATTCATTTGTCCGTTCGTCTGTTTACATCTATTCAGTAAGAAGACATTCACTGTGACTTACAGCACCCTCCCGAATAGACACAAAGAGCAGGGATGACAAGACGCATGCAACGGTGCTGCAACCATCTCTGCAGGAGGACAACGGCAAATGTGATGGGATACCAAAGCAGAAGCCAATGCATGGTGCAGCTTTTTGTCATCCGTATTGTGGATGATACTCAGATAGATGGATAGATGTGCTGCTGGAAACAGCCGGTGGTGTCTACACCCTGCAGACGTCCCACATGTGATGCGTCCTGGCTAAGATCCTGACCTTACTTCAGTAACATCTTTATATAGAGATGGCAGGATATGATTTTTTTCTGGTGCGATACAGATATTTAAATTTGGAGTAGCTGCCGATACTGATACCAACCCAATATTCTTTTCCACTTTACCAATTGCTAAGCATTAAATTAAATATTTGTATCGATACATTTCACTTAACATGGCAAATTATCTGTCTTAGTCTTATGGCGGCACTGAGCATGCAAAGAATGGGGAAAAAATAGCGGTCAGGTTGCTCAAAAAAAAGCTGCCACTATGTTAGAGGATGAAATCCACAGCCAATGTGATTTAGGCAGGTCTGCTTCTTTATTTCCTTTATGGAGACACGGCACCAGGCGCTCACCTTTGAGCTCCCGCCCCAAGCCTGGCTCCAGAGTCTCGAGTACATAACATACAAAGCAGCACGGACAAAATTTTTAAGTAGTAATTAACCAAGCTTTAGAAAGAATACAACTAAGATCTAATCTGTAGAAATTTAGTGTTCAGACCTAAGAAAAATCAGCACTAGCCTTCCATATATTGCAGTCTGCAGTTTCGCTGTTTTCCATCTTCAGCGTAAAGTAACTGTATTTCGTCACAGCCGACATGACAGCCCCGACGCACACGATGCTGAACAGCTAGCCATCATGAGACCCTCACTCCTGTTTACGGTATGTCATGCTACAGCTACAAACCTTTTCAGAATATTTCAGGTTAGACCTCTCTCTGATTGAAAATCGGATCGGTACCCGACCCCCCCCCCCCGCCACCCCATATCTGAGCTAGCATTTTTTGCCGGTATTGGCCCAATACCAGTAGTGGATAATGGATTGGTGGCATCTCTTCTACCTTGATACAGGTAGAAATTTGCAAGTTTGATGTTTGAGTCATGCAGAAGGGAAGAATTAAAACTGAAACTTAATTGTCTTTCTTCACCTATCTCTGCAGATATTTTCTTGCAAAAATATCTAACAGAACATCCATCATGCAAAATCATGTACAGCTCTTCCCACGGTCTATGAATAGTAGCTATAATAGCTATTCTATTTAAGGTCTCCTGAGTGATTGACCAGTGCCTAGTGTCTGCTAACTGCTTCAGTGAAGAATTGGACTTCTGTTGTATCCATTTCTACCAGGTATGTTTCATTCCCAAATACCTTTCTTGCTGGTTTTTGCAGGAATCTTTGTTTTTCCTCAGTATTGCAGGTAATCTTCTCAGACAGCAGCGGCAGCCATAAGGACACTAATTCAGTGCTGCCCTTTGTTTCATTTTCATGTATCATGTCCCTTCGGGAACATGAAGGTGGAACATGAACCTTCAAAAATATCCATGAGTCTCTGCCATAGGAGTCAAACCATATCAAAGTTAGCCAGTGGGCTGTACATAGAAAGGTGACACATTCGAAGATTATCAGTCTGCATAGAGATTACTCAGGGTAAAGCTTTACAGCTTTGGGTCCGAGAAGAGAACAGCCTGAATCACGTCGTTTCTTTGGTTCTTTGGTTCTTTGGTTCTGGCCAAACTATTTTGGGAAAGACATCACAGTCAAGGAAAGAATTCCCAGAGAGCCTGAATCTGGACTATGACCTCATGTGCCTAAGCCTGCTGATTGGGGCAGAACCTTGATGACATTTCCCAAGACTTGCTGTGTCATGATAATAAGAATAAATGATAAAGTAAACGTAAGATAGAAACAACAAGTTTCCTAAATACACAGGAATATCCTCTGAAAAAAACCTGTACATTATTTGGCCAAAATTATGTGGTCAACTGCTGGCACTGGTGTATAATTAAGCACACAGTCACACAATCTTCCACAGCAGACATTAGCAGCAGAATGGGTTGTACATGAGAGCTTAGTAATTTTCCACTTGGCATCTTCACAGGACGCCATCTTGCCAATAAGTCACTTCGGCACTTTTCTTCACCGCTGTATCGGCAAACTGCAAGTGAAGTAAAAATCTGGGAGCAAGTTCAGCTGTGAAGTGGTCAGTCACACAAACTCACAGAAAGGGACCTAATCACTCAGCATTAATACCCAACTTGAATGGCAGCAAATCCCACCAGCCATGTTTCAACATCTAATGGAAAGCCTTACCAGAAGAGCGGAAGCTATAGCAACAAGGGGCCGACCAACTTCACGTTAATACCCTTAGTTTCAATATGAGATGCTGGACAAGCTGGTCTCCGCTTACTTTTGGCCATATAGTGTATCAGTAACTTCAACACTGCAGTTCTACCTTATGAGTTAGATCATTTTCCTGTTATCTTTCATCGTCTTTCATTGGATTAATTGCCTTTCATTCGTTTCGTTGTGCATGTGGACCAGGTCTTTCATGAAAAGACGTCATCGTGCCAATAACATACAAACCAGGTGATTCATGCAGAATCACTTCAGAGAAGATCAGCAATCATTGGCGTTGCCCCACTAGCTTCACGGGGGTGATCTGTGCTCTATCATCTATCTTTGGGAGAGAGACAAGTAAGTAGCGAATAAACCATGCAGCAAAACGCAACAAATTCAATGTACCCTTTCAAACTATCACCCAAACATGTGCTTTGATGTCTCAAAACTTGAATAAAAGCAAGACATTTTCTAACTCCATTAAAAGAGTTTATAGTGTGTATAAGACAGCTGGAAGACAATGGCTTGGATGCAACACAACAAAAATTAAGTAGCCCTGTTTTTTAACCTCTGCCATCTCTTCCCTTCTTCTGCCTTTCTTTATTATCTGTTCATTCAACAAATGCTCTTACCCATGACGGCTTATAGCACATACAGCCAATACCAATTTGGAGAACAAAACACATTACGAAGACTAATGACAAGGCAGAGTGCCTCAGAAGCCACGAGGAGGGTGGACAGAATATAAATGCGCCATATAATTACTGTGAATCATCAAAATCATCTACTAAAAGCTCATTGGAGTCAGGGAGCTGAAACTTAGAGAAAATCGGCCATGTCGTTTGTGCGATTCCCACCCACTATCAGCTCTCTCTCTCCGCTTCTTCTGCTCCCCTCCAATCATGCAGGCTACTTGCAGTCACTCAACCTCAGTTTTCGCCCTCTCGCTCACTCTCAGAAATCAATTTTTATAACTTTGACAGGAACACCATAACGGTATCATACTACAGCACCTCCCAGTCCAAGCAGACGCTCTCGGGAGGGGGAGGGGCGCAGGGGCTGAACGTCGTCCTCTGGGTGATGGAGCTGTGAAAAATGTGTAAAAGCTTAAATTGGAAGGAGACCGTATCTGTCCTTCACAGCACCCACTTCTAAAGAGGTCCCTGCCCACAGCAGACACGTTTGAAAATGAGCTATAAAATGAACTGGGAAGCTGATTATATTCTTCCGGCCGATTTATCCAGAGAACAAAGATTCGTGTTGTTCTTTTGTTACATTCAAATTCCAATAACAGACTGCATAAGTACAATGAAATGAAACGGTATAGAATGAATCCCCCTAACTACATTTATATTTAATGCCGTCGTGCCGCGACGATCACATTATGCAGGGACTGTTATACCTACAAGGTCTTGGAAATTGTCTGCGCTTGAATAGTATCACGCTACAGAAATTCTGTATGCGTGTATATGATTATCTTCATAAAACTTGAGAACATCTCATATCATAGTGCATTTAAATAACGAAGGGAAACCAAATTCCCGCCAGGGGGTGTACTATACGTAAAAATGTCTCTTGCGTATCCTGAAGGGTTGGTGTCCGGCGGAACACGGAAGGTGCAGCACGGCGGCGGAGGAAGGTGATCCGAACCGCGGCCGGTGGCGTCCGGGCTGCCGAGCGCCGATCGCACCGTATATATCACACTGGAGCCCGATAAAACATTGTGAAACAGTTAGGTACTGTCTCTAAAAAATGAGAAGACAAATTTATCATTGTGCCTTTCCGGAATCTAACCGATCACGTGTATTTGATATTAAAATGATATATTGCTATCCAAAACAATGCAGGCTAGCTAGCAAAGGGTCCGGTTAATATTTTACAAAAAAAACGCAGTCGACAAGTCATTAGTTTAAGTGATTATATTTTCGTTTTTGAATGAGCACGTATATTGCAAGCTGTCCAAGTCGTTTTGGGATACGGCAATATAAAATTATTTTACCTAAGCGTTTATAGCATGGGAAATCATGCTCACCGACGAGGTATTTTTCCATATTATATTTTAGGGCAGTGCTAGGTCAAGCACGATCAAGTAAGCTCGATCATTTTACCGACGATTAGTACATCAAGGCTGTCAGTCCCTCGGTGTGACGACCAGGACACCGACATGTTGTCTAAATACGGAGCCGAGGCTGGGGACGTGGTGGTTATATCCAGATTATAATGCACGTTTTGTTTTTGTGCCAGTAAAGCATTTTAGTAACATGCAGCTTATTTGCACCTCATCACAGGACATTACACCACAAGTTTTCTTTTACTTGCCCTACGCAGCGGTAAATCGGAAAAGCATATTACAGAAATTATTAGGCAACTGTTAAATGCAGGATTGTTGCTTATAATTAACGTTTCATTGCGGAAAATACAGATTTGCGTGTTTCTGCTGACGGTAAGATTTTGCCACGGTGGAATTGAAGAATATCACGAAACTCCCCTGCCTGTATAAAACGTCGTGTGCCTAAGATACTGCTATTTCTGTGGAGCATGTTGCACTTAAGATGGGCAAATTATTTCAGGCTCTAAATCCTTGTCGATGGTACAGCTCAGAGCACCCGGCGGATATTGTAACAAGACACACCGCTGCCTGTACAGTACTGGGTCTGGAGTATAATAATGAGCCGTTTACCTGCCTGCCCCTTGACCCTCGTAGACATATATAAAGCAAGTTAATACCTTATAGCAAAGTAGTCGCTATGAATTCGTAGCTGTAGGCCTAACAGGCTATATATTTTTGGTCTCCTGCACCCCTCCTAGCCGTACCACCCTTACTGTTTCATTAGTTCTGGCTGACCCACCCCGCTTCTGGTTCCAGTGCTATGGGTCGGATCCCTCTGGTTCTGCTGGCATGTGGGTCCTTCAACCCAATCACCAACCAGCACATGAGGCTGTTTGAACTGGCCCGAGACCACATGCACCATACAGGTAGGCTGTGCTCATACCCCCTGCTGGCAGGGAGAGGTGCAACAACCAGTCATGTAGCTGTAGAAATCATAAACTATCCAGATGGTCTCGTATGTCTAGAAAACATCCATCAGTCTTAAGGCAGGGAACACCATGGGCGGGATGCCAGTTTATCGTAAGCACCACAAGAAGAATCACACACTAAAGGAAATACAGACACCCTAAAATTCACCATGCTCCCTTTTTCAGTGTTGGAGGAAACCCATGCAAACACGGAGAGAATATTTATACTCCTCACATCTCGAGGCAGGATTTGCCCACCTAACCCAGGAAGTGAGGGGCTGCAGCATTATCCGCTGTTACCTGGGAAACAAAACGTTTGTAGCCAAAGATGTTGCTCTTCTCGTTGCTTCAGATCTACACTTAGCAGTCAGTTATTTCATGGTGTACGTTTGGCTGTTTGAGTATTTCAGCCTGACGGTGCCTGGGTTCGAAGCCCTTCCACCCCCGCCGCGTTCTCCGTCTCTTTCCAGATCGGTTCCAGGTCGTGGGGGGAATAGTGTCCCCTGTAAGCGACAGCTATGGCAAGCGCGGCTTGGTCCCAGCCCACCATCGGGTCGCCATGGCAAGGCTGGCGCTGCAGACCTCTCGCTGGGTTACTGTGGACGACTGGGAGAGCCGACAGCCAGACTGGACCGAGACCGTCGTCACGTTGAGGTGGGGGTGGGGCAGTTCTGTGGCAGAATGAATGAGGCCCTTTTCAAAGTAGAGAATAATCCACAGCTTTAGAGATAGGTAGATGGATGGATGGATACATGTATGTATGTATATATATATACAGGTACTGGTCATATAATTAGAATATCTTCAAAAAGTTGATTTATTTCACTAATTCCATTCAAGAAGTGAAACTTGTATAAT
>JAODLD010000049.1:17130109-17148855 GCA_026781065.1 Mormyrops boulengeri
ACTAACCTCCCTGCCCCCCCAGACCCTAGTTTAAACATTCCTCAACTACTCTACACATACGCCTCCCCAATACACTGTTTTCCCTCTGGTTCAGATGCAACCCGTCTGGCTTGAGCAGGTCCCACCTGTTACAGAAGGTCTTCCAGTGCCCCATAAACCTAAACCCCTCTTTCCTACACCACCCTTTTAGCCACGCATTTAATCTCCCTGTCATCTTAACCTGTCATGTTTTTTTGGCATTCATGGGTTGTATACCCTGCTTAGTCCCTGAACTGATGGATTATATGTTCCAGGATAATCTAGCACCTAACATGAATCAAACTTGAACGAGTCCTCGTCCCTTTCCTCTTGTGCTTGTGGGCAGTATGCGGCTCCATGGGCTAGGATGCTGTGACTACGATCTGAACGTTCCTGATTTAAATCCTGTAGTCAGCAGTGTTATATCAGCATTGGGCCCTTGAGCAAGACCCTAATCCCTAATAGCTCCAGGGACTGGCTGCCCCTGCTTTTACATTTGTACGTTGTTTTGGATAAAAGTATCTGGCAAGTAAATAAATGTATATAAGTAAATGCAAATAATTCTGCTTTTTAAACCCGTCTTATATACAGATCATTCCACTCCCCTGTGCAGGTTAAGGCACTAGTGACCCACAGCTCTAAGCTGTCAGCAGAGAGTCAGTGAGTCATTATGTTATGGGTGAAATTTGAACAGAGGGGTGTGTTTCCTGAGTGAGACAGCTGCACATCTATAGGGTCTTGGCTGTGGGGCTTGCGTGTTCCCCCTGTGTTCATGTCACTAAAAATTTTCAGAAAGGTGAACTGGTGTTAGTTAATCGGCCATATTGTGTGTGTGTGCCCTGCAACGGACTGGCGTCCCATCAAGGATGTCCTCTGCCTATGGCCCCAAGGTCACTGTCACCCTGTCCTGCCTTAGTGGTTGTAGATAATGGATGAGTGCGTGCCCCTGTGTTATTTGCTGAATGATGACTAAAGTGTCAAACCCCTAGAAGGAAAATCACGAAAACAACATTCATGTTTACTAATTGTCCAGGGAATTTACGCAAATTTGCGCAGGTTTAGTAAATCTAGTGTAAAATACTGAGAAGAGGAGGGGGAGGTGGGAATGTGAGAGGTGATAATGGTGGGTTTGGGGGGGTGTCAGGAGTTCAAAAGAAGGACAGCTTTAGGAACAAAGGTGGCCCTCCTCCTCTGTGTCCTGCAACCGGGACATCGGAGCCGGCGTTTGGAGGGGAGCCACTCAAAGGCAGAGTTCAGCGGGTGTGAGAGGTCTTTAATGATTTTGAGTGCTAGCCTGTGTGTCTACTGGTCACAGATGTGTGATAAGGATCTCAAGGGCAGACCAATAATCTTAGAGCACACGCTGACAGTGCTCTGTAGCCGGTTTCTGTGCTGCATGCTGGTGGAATGGAACCAGCAGATGATGGAGAATGAGATGACATTCTCTATGAAGGAGTAGTAAAATGTCTTTCCTGACTCCAAAGGAATTGAGCTTTCTAAGGAGGTATTGCCGCTGATGACACTTCCTGAGAATCTCCTCTGTGTTGGAGGAGAATTTCAGCAGGTGGTCAAAGATGGTGCCCAGATATTTATACTCCTCGACTAGCTCCACTGACTTACCATGGATGAAAGTGGTAACTACTGCAGCCAGGTCCCTCTGCTTGTCGGTGTAAGTCACAAACAAGAGTAACTGATGAGTTAGGCTGCTCCAGATGTTTATGCATGGTGTCTATAATGAATGACTGGAGACAGCTGAGTTCACAGAGGCCATGGTTTTCAGTCCCTGCCAAGCAGAGCAGAGGTGCCCCTCTGAAAAATTCTTCTCCACTTTGTTTTTATACTTCAGTTTTGCTGTTTTAATTGCTTGCTTGATTTCCTTCTTGTCTGATTCAGAGCCAGTAAATAAAATGCTTTTCTTTCTGTTTAGTATATCCTTAAGCTCTTTGGTAATCCAAGGTTTATTGTTGGGAAAGACAGTGACTGTTTTGGATAGGATGTTGTCAACACAGAAGGAGATGTATGATGAGACTGTGTCTGCCTGCCTGTATATTGTTAGAGGAAAGGAGATTGTCCCAGTCTGTAGATTCAAAACATTCTTGTAGGGTTTGCTTTCTACTGTCCACTGTTTGATGTTTTTAACAACCTTCTTTGCCCTTTTGATGATCGGTGTGTATGCTGGGGCAAGCAGGATTGCATGATGATCAGCTGAGCCGAGGGAGGGGAGGGGACGAGATCTGTATGCATCCGGGACTGAACCATAGCATTTGTCCAGAATCTTCCCCAAGTGGGTGGTGCATGTAACATATTGCTGGAATCCTTTGAGGGACTTGTCAAGAGAACAGTGATTGAAGTCGCCAAAAATGAGTTTGTGGGAGTCCGGTGATAACTGTTCAAATTTATTTAGTGTTGATGATGTGCTCAGTAGAAGTGGCGGCGTTGGCTTTGGGGTGGATGTAGACCAGGATGAGGAAAAGTTGTGGAAATTCTGAGGAGATAGAAAGGGCGGAGGGAGACAGCCAGAAGCTCGATGTCTGTGGTGCAGTTTTTCCCTCACCACGACTGTGGAACACCAGCGTGTATCAACACAGAGACACACGCCTCCTCCGTGATGTTTACCGGAGAGCTCACTGACCTGGTCAAGACGTACCAGGGTAGATGAGCCGCGATCCGTCAGGAAAATTGTTTCTGATAGCAGACGCACAGTCACGGATAAGCAGCCAATACGTGCATGCTATTGTCCATAAAATTGCACAATTCCCACGGATATTCATGCTGGGGTATGTTCCAGGGAAAAAAAAAAAAGTGTGCAGAGTAACAAGCAGAAATATGCATATAGTCTGTACTGCAGGGTGCAGAAATGAGCACATCACCAACTTTAAATGTTTGTTGAGTGAAAAAATCAAGGCTAATTTTTTTCCTGACCTGGCAGAAAGTACATGATGGCTGTGCTTCTGTTCATGTGATCCAAAGTGAACCAGTCGTTGTTAGTTTTGGTGCCTAACCGGCTGTGTGTGCCACTAACTCATACACTAAATGGTCAAATTGGTGTAATATTCCTATGAATTCCTTCATAATCTGCAGCAGTGTAAGACTGAAAAATGGTAACTGGGTAAATTTTAGAAATGCTTTTTCAAGTAATGATCAGCATTAGTTTAACCAGAATCATTTCACCACTTAGCCCTTGACAACAAACAGAATGGAAAACATGTGCACCTCTGTGCCACTGAACGATGCCTAGCAAAGAATCAGCACAGCAGTCTCCGATATAAACCTGCGTAGGACAGCTTTAAAATTTCAGACTGCAATACAGGAAGTGTGCCAAATGATTATGTATCAAAAGCCACCCCTCCATAATGCAGAGTGACAGTCTGACACCTATTTCAGCAGACAGCCCACCATAGACAGGATGCTGGAAACACCAACTCAATATCAGACAAAGGGAATTTAGAAACTTAGCTCAGTTCTTTGAAACTGTCCCAATGCCCAGGAAAAATATCTTTAAGTAGGTTGTACATTGCTTTGAAACCATTTTATTCACCTTTGTACAGGTACATAGGAATTCTTTCATTTTTGCAAATCCGAGCTTACTCTAAGAACACACACAAACACCAAGGTGAAAGCGAAGCTTAGATCAGAATGGGGGGCTGTCGTTTATCCAGTTCCCCTAAACTTCCTGGGATAAAAGGACCTTTATACTCAAGGGCCCACAAGTGATATAATAACCCCCTCAGTCATAGGATTCAAATTGGTAACCATCCAAACACAGCACAGACACATAGCACAACATAGTCACACAAATCTTATAAATGGAAAAATTGTACATGCAAGCATTCAGTACCATCCAAGAGAGCGACAGACCAAAACAGCACAAGAAGTCAGCATACATCAAATTCATTTTAATGAGAGCAATTGGATTTCCGAAACAAAATACAACACGGAGAGGAAATAAAAAGTATATGTCTGTCTTTTGAGGACTAAATAACAGTCACAATATCAAAATTTAAACAGACAAACCAACTCAACAGTACAGTCACCAGATAAGCCCAGGATATAGCCGTTTACAACAATCAACCATCGATGACTTTGCCCTCAAGTGAGTTTGTACTGCAATCCATTCTGGAGTCTGTATGAAAACCTCATCTGTTAATGTTAAAGTGTACGTCATTTCAATATCAGAATCAAAAAAAAAAATTTCAACAGAACACCATATTCTCTGCTACCTCCTCTGACATCCTTGTGTAATCTTGTCACATGAAGAAAAAAAAGGGAAAAAGGAGGAAACACAAAAGCAAATCCAATCGACATTTGACAGTCTCACTGACATAGATTGTGGTCCTTGTGATAGAGAAAAATCCAGCAGGTGAGTGAGAGCAATGGAAAAGTATGTGTTCCTCAATGCTATTGCTATGAAACTTTTTCCAAACTGACATAGGACCCCCCCCCCCCACAGACTATTCCTGCTACTGATTCTGCCACCCCAGTGTCAGCTCAAGCATTCTCTAGCACTACACTGCAACCCCCTCACTGGCTGCTGCTTTGTCTCACTACACTGCAGATCTAGTGGCAAAGTTTAAAGATGAGCACAACATCATTACATAAGGCAGTGGAGGAGTTATGAACTCATATCTGTACCACTTTGCATTCCAGCTTATGGGGATCTTTATTTGCTTTAAGGTGTAAAAAGATTTTAAAACAATTTTTGATAAAGCGAAAATTTCTGCCCTGGTTTAAACTGCTTAATTTTCTGACAAAATAGTGCTTTTTGGAAATGTATTCAAAACTTACGAAAACATCAACCTGGAGATAACCTCTGCCATGAACACAGTATGGCTGAACAAATCCACAATTTAGCATTTGAGATGTTTGTATAGTTATCTGCTCTTCTAAGTTAATGGGAATAAAGCTTTCTGTCAGAGTTAATATACACTAAATGCACTACAATATTACATTTTAAAACTGGGTCTTTGTAGTTCTGCAGGGTACCTGGGGAACTTCTGCAGCGCTCCACATTGTGCTGCCCAGGAGTGCCCAGGTACCAGCTTGCAAAATAGCAGCCAGCAGAGAGAGCTGGCTCATGAATGAGTACCTGCTATGAGAACTATGAATGTAAGTAAGCAGGAGAAAAGCAAGGTGATCTGCACTCATACAGACGAATGAGGTGAAGCTGACATGTACGAAAGCATACAGGTACATACATGTATAAAGCTGAAACAGGCTAACTCTCTTCCATTCCATTTCTGTTTTTAAAGGATTGCCGCCATGTTTTCTGCTCATCTCAACAACAGCTTGTATATAATCGATCAGATGCTTGTTAAAATTTCCTCTATCCATAATGTACCCAAGTACAAAAAAAAAAAAAAAAACAAAAACACATCCTTCCTGACACTGCCGCCCGCCCCACCCCACCCGAAACCCCAGCTATACCCAGGTACAAAAAACAGGCCATGAAGCAGAGACCCCTCTTCATGGTGACAAAGTAAAACCAAAACTCCTTCCCTGACAATTTAAGCCCTTCCATTAAACACCTTGATATAAAGACCCTCCCCCCATCTAAATGTGAAAAGGTTCCTACATCCCCAGATTTATCCCATGCTTCTTTTCAAACTCCCAGGTCTCACCATCCCCCCCTTGCCACCCACCCCCCAAACCACATCTCTACCAGAAGTCTCGGCGGTGATAGGCATCAGGGTCGCAGTACTTTGTCACCACTACCCTGTTGGCGAATTTCCTGCCCGTCAGCCCTTGCATGGCCTTCTGGGAGTCAAAGACCGATGTGAACTCCACGAAGATCTGAGGATGACACAGACAGTTAAGGCTGTACCTATTACTCTGGGATAGTCCAGCATGACTGAGTAGTTCTGCTTCAGGAACACTCAGAAGAAACAGTAATTGCCTTGCCGCTTACCTTGCCAGTGCCAGGCACCTCCAGGCCATCTACAGGTCGGGGGATCTCAATGCTCTTCACCTGGCCATACTTGCTGCATTCGTCACGTACATCCTCAACGATCTCCTCATACTCCTCATCATCTAGGAGCTCCTCGGGGGCCACCATGTTCATGAGACAAAGCACCTCAGTGGGCAAGCCACCCATCTGCACTACAGAGCTACTCATCAGCCCTGGAACCTGCAGTGTCACTGGAGTCTGGTTCATGCTACTCTGTGGGGGGAACAGGGCAGAACCAGAGACTCAGACATGGCTGAAAGGGCCACCCAAGGTGTTTATAAGAGTGGGCGGAAGAAACCCAACCCGGGACTCACCAGAGAGGCGTTCTTCGCTCCTACACTGGCTCTCTGCACAAGGAGCTTCTTGTCACCCAGCTGCATGCCATTGAGCCCAGCAATTGCCTGTGAAAGCAGATACAGGCTTTACAGATGGCCTATACACCCAACAAGTGGGTCTGAGGAAGAATCAGAGCCACGGAGAGGCTGGTATAGCGCACATAAGCTGTAAAAAAGGTCCATAAACAAGGAGATACCCAAGAAAAATCAGACCCACAAAGTAGCCAAAAAACTGCAGATATTCATGTAGAAACAAAGTACTCACTACCACCCCCTACAAGAACTCCGAGAGGCCTGACACCAGTCAGCCCCCCCGCCCCATACTGAGGACCCCCAATTAATGCCAAACAACTGCAGACCACATTATTAAACACACACTTAGGGCTACTTATCCTAGACGTGTGTGCCATTAGAATACAGACAGTGAAGAGAGTGTCTCACCATCTAAGCGCCACATACCTGGTCATTCAGGTTGGTGTCCACGTACTCACAGAAGGCGTAGCCCTTGGACAGTCCAGTGGCACTGTCCTTCACAAGGTTAAAGGCCTTCAGGGGCCCAAATGAGGTCAGCAGCTCCTTTACCTGGGAGAGTGCAAAAAACCAGACCCACAAGTGGTAACATTAGGACACATGCCTTCTGTGTAAATATTCAGTTCAATTCAGTTTTATTTATATAGCGCTTTTACCAATGGTCATTGTCACAAAGCACTTTACATAAAACCGGCCCGAACCCCACCAAGCAAGCCTGAGGCAGCTGCAAAGCCAGGCAACACAGACCTGATCATCATTGAGATAATTGGGCAGGCCACCAATGAAGAGCTTATGGGCTGAATCAGGGACCACAGTAGACACCACTCCTGCAAAAAGAACAAGAGAACTTTACACTCATCTGGCACGCTTCACAAAGGCCATCCATACAAGTACCAGGATCAGTTCTTCATAACTATATCAATTAAAATGAGAAAACACCCTGTAGGGCAGGGGTCACCAACAGGGTGCACGCAGGCACCAGGATGCCCCCAAGGACCACGAGTCGCCCGCAGACCTGTTCAAAAAATAGCACAACTCACCAGTGAGCAGCGTCTAAAATTTAATTTTATCCTGTTGCTATTCTCCTTTAATTACATTTGCATGTATATGTATTTGAAAATTACTGTCTAAAAAAAGCATCTAAAACATGTTTATTATACATGATGCTGAAATAGGTTTAGGAGGGCGTTTCGAACTGGTAGCCCTTCATATGGCTCAGGACCCATAAAGTAGCTCTCAGTTTCAAAAAGGTTGGTGACCCCTGCTGTAGAGGATGCCGGGTCTAAATACCAGGTACAATTTGTCTGGAAACACGGAATCTGCATGAAGGTTACTGAACATTCTGAAAGCGACGACTCAGATCCGTAGAAGACTGGAACCATTTTGCAACAAGAAAACATTTCCCACAAAGCTGCCAAAGCCTCATGTTTAGAAGGGCTCCACACATAGAGTGATCTCACCTGGCACATAAACACTGGGATTCTCACTCATGCCAGGTAGGGGCTGGTAATCGTGAGGCCGGCGGATCTTAAGGCTCTGACCATGGAAGATAATTCCATCAAAGGCCATGGCCTGGGTGGTTTCATCCACTGAGCGAAACTGCAGAATGAAGCGGACAGCATTAGCCGCACACCGCATAGTAGCATCGCGATGAGGTACTACAACCAGGATTCAGAGATAAAGAGGACAAGGTATAAACCCAGAAATGAGCAGTCAAAGAATGTGGCGAACCTCAAGGAAGGCAAAGTTCTTGTCTTGATTGATCTGAACAGCAAGGACTGGATTTCCCGGGGCTTGGGTGAGACCACCCAGACGCATCTGGGCATTGAAAAAGTCCATCATGGACTCCTGAAAGCAAGCACACAGCATCCATGTTCCCACATCTGTAACAGGTTACAGAGAGCAAGTGGACATTTCTAGAAATTAGAACTAGTAATTATAAGCATTAAAATATTAGAAATTTAACACTCAGTTTGCAAAGGAATCAATACTCATATATGTAGCCTTCTCACTAAAGGGCCCTTAACCAACAAGCAGAGCAGCCACCTCAGTGATGCCAAAGGGGATGTTCCCCACGTAAAGCCGGCGTGCCTGCCGCGTCATCTGGCTGCCCACCACGGGAACAGGGGTGGGAGTGACTGCCAGACCATCTGGGGTCATGGTTGGCAGCAGGGCTGTGGCTGGGATTTGCCCAGCAGCTGTGGTTAAGAAAAAAGGCAGACAGTGAGAACGAGATGGGGAATGGCCATAGGCAGAAAGGCTCCAGTAGGGAGGCCAGGGTCAAAAAACACACTGAGAGGGCTCAGAGACAGACACTATGTTACTGACCAAAGCAAAATTAGGTAGATGGTATGAGACACTGACCCTGCATGGCTTTGTACTGCATAGGAGTGATGTGCTCAAAGCCCGGAGGGGGCACATCCCAGTACTTTCTGACTTTCTTCTTCTTCTCACGGTGTGGGGAGCGGCTGTCAAGACAGACAGGAAATGTTAAAGGCAGCAGAGAGACCAGTAAAAAGAGGCGCACAAGGCACATGACATTAAAATGGGTTTTAAAAGCAAGCCACATTAAGGACATCTGTCATCCTATCCACTGAAATTTACAACAGTGTAGCACATATCTGCTTGGTGTCAATATGAGCAAAAGCACACATTCACTCAAACCTCAAGGAAACAAGGAAATGGGCCTGTGTGCCGTGCAAGAACATGCTAAAAAGCCAATATCGACCAAAAACCCCAGCTTAAGGGGTCACAGACAAGCTACCACTTGGGATATATACTACACAGGTATACCGCACACATTCAGTTCCTCAGCCTAATGCAACACAACCAGATAAAATGAGTGATAACTGAAGGTCTAGAGCACACCACACTACACTTCCTGCCACTCAGCTTGGGCACAGTATGTGAATCAGCCACCCAAGTCTCTGGGCTTGTGAGGGGAAGATTTGAGCCCTGGCCTCAGCAGAACAGTTATATGTCTGTGGGCCCTTAAACAAGACCCTTAACCACCAGCTCCAGGGGCATTGCACATTGGCCGACCCTGCACTATGACCCCCCAAGCACGCTCTCAACTGCATGTGTGTGTTTCATGCAAGATGGGGTTTCCCCAAGGGGATTAACAAAGTATTACTATTCTATTCTATCACCAATCAAGAATTTCCTTGGAATACTCATATTTCACTAAGAGGGCAGCATGTCAGTTCTAAACATATGACCACTACTGTGTTCACCAACTGAACAGTTTGAGCTTTGCTCACACTGGAAGGTATGTTAGGGCATCACTAGTGTCCAAAAGGAGTTCCCAGCTAGGCAAACCCATTTAATTACCAGGATGACTGACATGTGCACACAGTACAATGTGCACAGTAAAGACTTACTACACAATTTGTACATGAAGGAAACAAGAGAACAATTCAACAAAACCCTCATCTGTATTCTGTTTGTGCATGATCTTTGCCAATACACCTAGAATTACTACCTAGTACTTGTTTTTTGCAAGCAACATCACAGAACTGAGTCAAATTTACAAGGCAAGAATGTCAGACAGGTGTGACAAGAATAAGGGTTTATGACTCAAAATTCCACTAATGCTTTTGGTACAGCATAGAACAAATTTGCTAAAGACTAAAATGTTGGTTATTGTGAAAAAAACAGTATTCAAATGTACACTATAAGGTAATAGAATGGCTCTAAAAAAAGTAGTATAAAGGCTTGAAAACTTTGGGGATCTTTCTCAAAAACTATGAAAAACTAACCAAGAGAAATTCTCTGCTAAAAGTTTGAGTAACTCGGACGTGCACACACCATTAAGCCAACCCTCTCCCTGTATATGCATCAGCCCACCATACAAATAACCCTACATTCAGAGAAATATAAAATTGCTTGAAAGCAATTTTATATTTCTCAAAGATTTTTAAATAAGAAAATGCCTAAACTTAGTTGACCATGCTTTCTAATGTCGCATAAAGAGTTGCAGTAGTGACAGTATTATTGTGTATCCTTAAAAAAAGATTTCCAGACGCAAACAAGCACACATACTGGTTTTGGGCTTGCATGTTAGACATTTCTCCTTCCTTTACTTGAAAATTATTTGCACTACCAATGTAAGTCGTATTGGGCACCGCATTACCTCACAGCAATCTCTTGGGGTTGGTTTTGACTCTGTGCGCTGAAATGACAATGGGAAAGGAGGTTGCATTTACAGACGGTCAAACTAACAAGTTTCTGTACAAAACAGTTGATCACACACAGAGCTGCAACCCCGAATCGCTGCACTTTTCCGGCCTAAACGCCAGATAGCGAAGTGGAGCATAACACTCACCTGCGCCTCTGTCTACGATCCTTGCTGTGGCTCCGCTGATCTCGGCTCCTTCTCTCATGGCTTCTCCTCTTCCTTTCCCGGCTCCGGCTTCGGGACGGGCTACGACGGCGGTGCCGATTCTCTTTGTCCCGTTCTATGGTGGACGGTTTAATTAAAGCGGACACCAGAGTACAAACAAACTTATTAACTAAATTCCCCCAAACAGAGCACATGGCGAATTGATACTGAATCCAAACCCACCCCCCTCTCACCCCACCTCTTGACCCGCAGCCGGACACCGTTTGGCGGATTTCGGCTACCTTAAACCTCGAGTGCCAAACTCCCCACAGCAAAAAGCACATGGGCCGGCGGGGCAAACTCCCAGTCTCCCAAATAAGTGAAGAGGTGGCAGGGAAAAAAATCAAGATAAAGAAAGCAGCGTGTAAAGACAGCATTTGACGACCCACCGTGCTTGTTTTCGGTCAGCTGCCTCTCGAATTCGTCAAACTCCGACATTTTGGATCCGTGGTGGAGCGGAAGGTCGACTGGCCTGGGAAGAGTTAGCTAAAGCAAGCGTCGTTTATCAGGAGACGCAAGTCCGCTGCTATGTGTTTTAAAACTGCAAAATAACTCTGAACGATCTTCGCAAAATTAGCTAAATCGGGGAAGGTTGGGGAGAAACGATTCAATCAGAAGCGGTTATCAGAAAACAACCGCTGAAGTACTGGCGAAGCGAGCGTTTTTTTGTCTTCGACGTTAATCAACTATCCAGTCTTACTGATCCCCGGCAAAAGCCCAAGCTCATTTTACAACCTCCGAGTCTCGGCGAAAGATATAAACGCCGTCGCTAAAGCCGCGGTCGCTCCCGGTCACTCAGTCGAACGTACACTTAATTTTTTTGTTTCCTGAGGGACGAACCGCGGCCTGCCGCCTGAACTCGCCGTCTGCCCCACTGGCTCCCGCGTTGCCGGAAGTTTCCGCCGTAAAGCACCTTTCCTGTCTCTACCCGGTCTCAGGTGAAAACGAGCGGGCGCCACCTGCTGCCTTGGATGACATGATGCAGGTCCCCGATGACGCTACACAATCGTTCATTTTCCGCGAAGTGCCGTCTGTTTTACGCACCACCCCCCCAATACACAAAACACACACACCGACCCACCACGTGACACAAGAAGAGGGGAGGGGGGAAGGGTAGAAATACAGGTGTTATAATAGGAGGCACACGAGGTTTAAGTTTATGTTTAATACTGATGAGCAGATAAAGCCTCATGATACACACGAATTGTCGAGAAAAGTATTGCTGTTTTGATACATTGAATAGCGACATCTGGAGGATTGCAGACGTTATAGCAGTGAGTCTGGATGAAGCACGAACACCACATCATTGTGTTATGTGCAGTTAGGTATGTGGACACTGTTACAAATCCACGTGTTAGTATGAATTTCAACGTTAACCTAAAGTAAGCTAACCTATCTCTACACATTGTGTGTATATTAAATTTATGCTTTACAAATAGAGAGCAGTTTTTGGGGATAATTAGGGAAATAAATTATGCTTCTGAAACTGGAATTGAAGACTGCTTTTGTATGAATGAGGCAGAGGCGGAAAGTTCAGGTTCAGAAATTACAAATCCAGACCAAGATTTTATTTATTAATTTATTAGCTCTTTATGTATGTTTTTAATGGTTCCAGAGCTAAAAACAAAAAAAAAACAGCATTAGTGTAGAATTTAGTGATTAATTGTCATTGTTGATACAGCACACAACAATGGAATGTGTTCTCTGCATTTAACCCATATGTGACAATGTGACATAGCAGGGAGCAGTACCTTGCTCAGGGTACCTCGGTGGTCGGGGATTTAAACCTGCAATCTTTCAATTATAAGTGCGTGTCCCTAACCATTAAGCCACCACTGTAGTAAAAGTAATGAATGATTTGCCTGTGAACATGGCTGCATATCTCTATTGGTGTTATGAAATCTAACTGCAGTATTCAATATTGTGAACCATAATATTCTTTTGGACTCGCTAGAATCTCTGGTTGGCATTAAGGGGACAGCTCTATTGCTCAGATGTAATGGATTGTTATCAGTTTGTTCATGAGAATTCTAATCATTAAAGCACACTTAAGTTAAATATGGTGTCTCAAAGGGATCAGTGCTGGGCCCATTACTCTTTACTTTACAGCGCCCTCCACAATTATTGGCACCCCTTGTAAAGATTTGTAAAAACGGTTAGAAAAAAATCCACCTTTTGGTGAAGCAGCTTCATGTCACACTGAAAAACTGAGAAAAATCCAACCTTCCCTTAAAATAAATTTATTGAAAGAAAAACAAATCCTAATTTAGAAATAATTAAGAAAATAAGAAATAATTATCTTTAATAAGATACTAGTATTGGCACCCCTGTTTTTAATACTTTGTAAAACCTCCCTTTGTACAGTATATCAGCACTGAGTCTTCTCCTATAACATTTTATAAGGTTGGAGAATACCAAGCAGGACATCTCAGACCATTCCTCTTTACAGAATCTCTCCAGATCATCCAGGGTGCTAGGCCCTCTCTTGTGCACTCTCCTCTTCAGTTCAACTCACTGGTTTTCAACGAGGTTCAGGTCAGGGGACTGAGCAGAAGCTTGATTCTGTGGTCAGCTAACCATTTTTCTGTTGATTTAGACATGTGCTTAGGATCACTGTCTGGCTGGAAGATCCAATGACGGCCCAGTTTTTGTTTCCTGGCAGAGGCAGTCAAATTTTGATTCAAAATGTCCTGGTATTTCATGAAGTCCATAATGCCATGTACCCTAACAAGGTTTCCAAGGCCTTTGGAGGAAAAACAGCCCCACAACATCACAGAACTTCCACCATATTTTGCATTTGGGATAAGGTTAATTTCATTATAGTCATCCTTCTTTTTATGCCAAATCCACCTTATATTTATTGCCAAAAAGCTCCATTTTTGTTTCATCAGACCATTGAATTTGGTTCCAGTCAACGTTGTAGTAGTGTTTCGCAAACTCCAGGCACTTACGTTTGTGGTTAACTGACAAAGAAAAGTTTTTTGTGGCATACCTTCCAAATAATTTGTTAGCAATAAGGGGATGTCTTTTTCAGAGACGTGGTAACCTCAAGATTTTACTTGGTCTTGTAATTCACCAACACTGATCCTTGGGGATTTTTTTGCCTCTCTTATGATCCTCCTCACTGTACGTGGGGGAAAAAATAAACTTGTGTCCTCTTCCAGGAAGGTTTGTAACAGTTCCAGTTGTTGTCCACTTTTTTACTATTGCCCTAACAGTAGAAATGGGCATTTTAAGGCGAGTAGCTATTTTTAATACCCATTCCCTTACTTATGAAGGTCAACACACTTCTCCCTCATTTGGTTTGTATGTTCTCTCATTTTTCCCATGTTGATGGATGACTAAGGGAATTTGGGCTCTATGTCACCTCATATTCGTATCCCTGTTAACCAGGAAGTCATGGATTACAGCTTGAAGGTTCCTATTCACTCCAATCAACTCAAAGATGTACAATTTACATGGGAAACATGCTTCAGTTATATTGTGTTCACTATAATTTCCAGGGGTGCCAAAAATCGGGGGACATGTGTTTTTGTTAAAGATAATTATTTCTTTATGAAGGATTTTTTTTCTTGGAATAAATTTATGTTAATAAAAGGTTGGATTTTTCTCAATTTTTCAGTGTGACATGAAGCTGCTTCACCAAAAGGTGTATTTTTTGTAACCCTTTTTACAAATCTTTACAAGGGGTGTCAATAATTGTGGAGGGCATTGTATGTACTGTATGCTACCACTCGGTAACAATATTAGAAATCATGGTGTTAATTTTCAGTGTTATGTTGATGATATACAGTTATATATGTCTGTAAAACCAGATGCTGCATTCCTGCTCTCTAGGTTAGAAGACACTCTACATGTTCACTATATGTTGTATAGTTAAAGGCTGCTGTTCAGAGATCTTGGTGTCCTGGTTGATTCAGATCTATGGTTCGATGGTCATATAAGAAGTATTAGTAGAACTGCATTCTACTGTCCACACAGAAAAATCTTACTTCTTGTCCTTCTAGATCATTAGATAAACTTCAGCTGGTACAAAATGCAACAGAATGAGAATCAGCAGAATCACTTCATTAATCTCAGAGGAAATTTGTTATGTCACAACTGCTCAGAAGACAGGAAAAGATGCAAAATTAAGGGTACACACACACATCTTTATATATATATACACAGGCACAAAAAAATTTAAGAGACCACTCTATACTTTTAAGCAAATCTGAATTTTTAAATCCTGGTTTAATTGTGGTTCTGCTGGCTGAAGACTATGCTGAGCAGGAGACACTGGGAACAAGCAGAAACCAGCCAGGTAAAGGGCAGAAGTGACATTCTAATGCCGGAGATGGCTGTTAACTTACCCAACAGTTTCTCATCAATCGCAGGATGACATCAGGCGACCTTAAAAAGGAATAGGAAATATTATGTGCAGGTGTGAAGTGCATGCTAGGACAGGTCGTATCAGGCCCTTAAAAGCAGGACTGAAGTCCCATAAAGCAAGGAAGCAGCCCTTCATTAATGAGAAAGAGGGAAGAACCAGGCTTCAGTTTGCAAAAAAAAAAACTCTATATTATTCACAGACGCACACCCATAAATTGAGAAATGAGTGAAACAAAAAATTGTGCTGTGGTCTCTTAATTTTTTCTGTGGCTGTATAATATCAGTTTACGCAAATATTTACATTTAACGCTAATTCAATGCTAGTTAAAGTAATTAGTATTTAAAACAACACGTGCTAACATTCTCACTTTAAGTGTTATTTTTGTTTGTTAATATTCATTGTTTTCTTAGTATTAGAATGGCCCAGCCATTCTCCATCTTGCCTTCAACTCTGTCCAAGCCACTCCTTGAAGCAGTCTGAAAAGAAATACTGACAGACAAGTATCAAATATGGTCTAAAAAGATTTATCAGTCCACATGAACATGATCAAGGCTTCAAACAAGAGTTTAATCGGTTTAATTTTTATGTATATGCGTTTGTAAAAGAGGATCATTTTTTACATTTATCTTCAACTTGGGTGTAACTTTTCACTTTAAGTAGCTTGATAAATACAGGCCCTGGTTCTTAAGTGGACGTGAATGCAGTGACGCTTCTGTCACAACAGAATAAAGACAGCTTTAATACTACAAATCAAATAACATATAACCCAGTCCTTGGTATCCCATGCCATAGCTACTGCTGCCAACAATGCCTTACCTTTAAATGTTTCTGTGGCGTTAAAGGCTGCCTGGTGCTTTTTGTGGTGGTGCACTCCTTCCCTGTGAGGTTTCATTCCAGATGGAAACATAGTCTGCACAGGATGAAGAAAAGATGGCACAAACACAAAGTAAAAACAGTTCTATATTTAGTAAAGTCCAGTGGGAAATATCTTCGTGCCCCAGATTGCCACTGCCAACTCCTTCACAAAGGATCTTAATTATTTTGTTTTATCTTGAACTTGAACTTTTCCTCCCAAGTAAATCTGACAAAAATACCTAACAAAAATAATCAAGGTATCACACTCAATGCCAAAAAATTTTACCACCCAGATGGAGTTAAATGAATCTGCACGTGGTGAAAGGTCATGTGACTGTATCACAATGATTATAATATCAGATCAAAAATGGACAACAGAGTTGGTAGATTTGGTTTGCAGTGAATAGTCCAGAAGATGTCCAGATCTCCCTCTCACCAGCCACCTCCTCCAGCTTCATCAGGGGAATACCAAGGCATTCCTAGGCCAGCCAAGAGATATAATCTCTCCAGATAGATGCCTGAACCACCTCAACTGGCTCTTTTCGGAGCAGAGAAGCAGTGGCTCTACCCTCCTGAGCTCCTCCCTGTACTCATATCATTGTGGGACTGTCCATTCAATTCTGTGGGCAAAATCCTAATCGCAACAATGATAACATTAACCCCTACCTAGCCCTAACCTTAACCACAAGTAACCAAACAAAATACAAACAAAGTCTTTTGGAATTTTTAGTTTTTTTATTGCAGTCACAGACTTTTATAAAATTAAATTTCCCCTTGTGGGGACCGAAAAATGGTCCCCAAAATGTCAAAATAACAAGTTAAATGTCCCCACAATGTAATGTATACCTGGACCACACACACACACACACACACACAACTGAAACCTTTCCCAATATGATTAACAAAAAAAAGCTTCCTGTGTATGAGGCTGACTGAAATGCATGTTAAAATGAATCGTGATTTTCATTTTTACCTATCGCTCTGAAGGAAAAACTCCAATTAATGGATAAAACTGATTTGTCTCTCAGCTCATGAGTGCAAGTTTGATTATGCAAGTAACACCTCAGACTCCATGTTAAATAGTTAAATTAATGTTTGCAATTGTGCAACTCTTTTAGTCACGGGATAGCGGTCAGTGATATTAATGTTCAATTGAATTATTTGCTGGTGTTGTGTTTTTTCTTTATTAAAAACCCTAAAATTTGAATGTGTGATGGAAATCGGAATAATAATATGAGACATAACACTATACGCCATACATGAAGCGCAACGAAAGGGTGCAGGCATTTTTTAAGTTATAAGAAAATTCAGCTTGACTTGGAAGGGTATGTCAGAAACATTTTTGGGACGTACCGGCTAAATTATGTTTTTGGGACATACCTGCTCAATTATCAGATTTATGGCAAGGCCTATTTATAAACAGTGATGTAAACAGCACTGGTGAAGCCTTGCTTCCCCCTCCTTAGTTTCCTAAAGGTTTGCCAGATCCTTTTCAAGGCTGACCGAAAATCCTTCTCCATAGCCTCACCAAACTCCTCCCACACCCAAAGTTTTGCTTCAACAACCACCTGAGACACCTTCTGCCTGGCCAGCTAGTAGCTGTCCGTTGATTCCGGAGTCCCACAACCTAACCAAGCCCTGAAGGCCTCCTTCTTCAGCCTAACAGCTCTTTGTGCCACTGGTGTCTACGACTGGGCTCGGGGATTGCCACCATGACTGACACCAAGAACCTTTCAACCATAGCTTTGCACTGCCGCCTCAGCAATGGAGTCCTGGCACATGGCCCAATCAGACTCAATGCTCCCTGACTCCATCAGGAGAAAGAGAAGTTTTGCCAGAGGTGTGAGTTGAAGATCTCCCCAGGGCACCCTCACTATGTGTTTGGGTCTACCAGGTCTATCCAGCATCTTCCCTCGCCGTCAGATCCAACTCACCACCAGGTGGTGATCAGTTGGCAGCTCTGCGCCTCTCTTCACCTAAGTGTCCAAAACATATGGACACAGATGCAACAATACAAATACAGCATTAAACAAGGCGCTCTTATCCAGACCAACTTACATTTTTTTTCTCAATTCAGGGACAGTCCCCCTGGCGCAAATTGGAGTTAAGGGTCTTGCTCAGGGACCCAATGATAGTAGTGCCAGAGGTGAGTCCAGAGGCAAGCGTCCTAACCACTAGGCCACCAACACAAAATCAATCATCAAGCTGCGACCTAGGGTGTTCTGGTGCCAGGTGCACTAATGAACACTATTATGCTTGAACATGGTGTTCGTTATGGACAAACTGTGATTAGCACAGAAGTCCAATAACAGATTGCTGCTTGGATTACGATCTGGCAGGCCACTCCTATCAATTACACCCTTCCAGGTTTCATTGTCATTACCCACATGTGCATTAAAGTCCCCCAGTAGAATAATGGAGTCCCCAGAAGGGGCACCTTCCAGCACCTCCTCCAAGGCCTCCAAGACAGCCAAATACTCTGAACTGGTGTTTGGTGCCTATGCACAGACAGCCATCAGAGTCCGTCCCCCGACACAAAGTCGAAGGGAGGCGATCCTCTCATTCACCAGGGTAAACTCCAATGCACTGGCACTGAAGTGGGGGACTATAAGTAGGCCCACCCATGCCCAGTGCCTCTCACCATGAGCAACTCCGTAATGGAATAGAGTCCAGCCCCTCTCCAGGAGTCTGAGCCATGCATTGAGGTGACCCAGACTACACTCACCTAAAGGAGTATTAGGAACACCTGTTCAATTTCTCATTAATGCAATTATCTAAGCAACCAATCACATGGCAGTTGCTTCAATGCAT
>JAODLD010000049.1:17158196-17205849 GCA_026781065.1 Mormyrops boulengeri
GGCTAAACAGATTCAGCTCAGCTAACCTCTCCTCATATGACATTCCTCTAAGACCAGGAATCATTCTCGTAGCCCTAGATCACTAGACAACAATTCTCCTGCTTTTATCTCAAACAAACATCAGTTGTTTGTTTATTTATTTGTCTGTGTTTGTTTGTCTGACTCTAAGTGATGTGCAGACGTATCAATAGGTGAACAACTGACGACAGACTGTTGGCAAACTGAAACTTTGTAATTTTGTAAGAACTTTGCGTATTTTCTATCAGTAGTTTGGCACACCAGTAATAATATTGATATTTAAGAGTCTAAGTCTGGCAAATCGGTCTCTCTCTGTTACCGGGCCGGGAGGCATTATTTTGTTTGGTTTCTTTGTTGCCCTTTAGATGATTGATGACATGCAGTTCATTTATGCTCAATATGCCTGCTGAGGGGCAGCAGACTTACTAAAATCTCTCTGAAATATTCCACCACTACACCGATGTATTTTGCAGAAAATTGCTCTGCAATAATGTAATTTAGATTGCCTGTAGATACCCAAACATGTCTCATTCGAAATAAAATTATAAGCATTTCTTGAGTCAAATGCTTTCATATGCAGAATTTAGATATATAGTGTCATTTTCTGTTATTTTACCCTATGTATTCTTTGGTAATTTGAGTTTCATTTAGTCTGATAAAACCTTTGACCTCTTACAGGATAGACGCCGCATAAGGAAAAAGGCTAGCCGTCCTCTTCACCATGGTAACCGACACAAGCCTGAAAGCATGCTTGACCTTCCATTGACTAACAGGGTGCATCCTCACAAGCACAAAAGGTTTTTTTTGTATATTTAGCTGATGTTTCTCTTAAATAAGACCCTCCACATCTGGCCCAGTGCCTTTCAGATTAAGCCCTTGACTTTCCAAATCAAAGCCCTGCCAATGGACAAGAGAGGAATGTGATGTGGGCCAAAGCCTCAAGCCTCCAGTTAAGGATGCCAACTGATTTTATTCTGATTGCTAGTGTCCATGTCATGCGATGTGTTGTTACATTTTTAGGCAGAATAAATGTTAAGGGAATGGACCTAATCTGAATGTTTGCTGGCTGAAGTCCCGCATGGAATCTGCTCTTGAGCAAAGCATTTAAATATCCAGCAGTATAAATGAGAGACTTTGTTGCAGACCGAGTTACAGAGTACAGCTCTATTTTGATAAGGACTGGGTCCATCTTTGTGTTTATGCAGATGTTAATCTTTTTTGGATGTTTCAAGCACATGCTGAACAAGACCATAAACCCCATGCTAACAGGTATGTAACTGAGGTAACCAGGTTTGTGTTTATGATGCTGCCACATCTAGCTCTTTCTGTTAGCAAACTAAAGGTCTTTGCGCTCTTTGAAGTTCTTTCCTTCTCGTAGAATCTAATTGTTGCCCAATCTCTAAATAACGACATACCCTTTGCACTGAATTAATACCGGGAACACGATAAAGATAAAATAACATGTATTGTTTATTTATATAGACGACAATCACATTGGAGCCCTTATACGTCCAGTAAGTGTTTGCGGACGCGGGGGTTTGTGTGGCTAGGTGGGTGCGTATGAGTCAGAGCCTGCATATGTGTGCTACTTAGGTTTGTGCTGTGAGTGTCCGCGATGCATTACAATTAAAAATTGATCTGCCGGCCTGACTGACCCTTGCCACAGCAGTTACAACGCCACTTTCAAAGCCCCTGCCCCCAGGAGAAATAAATTATCTTATCTAGCGTACTCTGCCCCAGGTCTCAATGGACAGTGGTTATAAAAAGGCCCAGAGGGGCCCAGCACCCCTCCTCTGTCTCTGTGAACATCCTGCACAGGCTTGGCACCTCAGCGTCACCATGTCCGCAGACCTCAGCGGCCGATGGGAGATGATGAGCAATGAGAACTTTGAGGACCTCATGAAAGCTCTGAGTAAGCCAACTCCTGAGCGCCACTCCGTGTTAAATACAAACAAATAAATAGTTAACTAAAAAGAAGTGAAGTTGTAGTGGCAGCGTGTGGATAAACTCCTGCTGATTTAATTTACTCGAAGAGAAGGATGGGGAGATTGTATCACTACGTTAATGTACCGACAAGAAGTCAAAGAACCCTTTGGAAAAGGGCCTTCAGCAGCGATATGGACTCTATGTGGGAATTTTTGGAGTAGCCATTACAAATTATTTTTATTCATTCAACCCTCTGATAAACAGAGGTCTGATTTTGCTAAATGTTTACACTAATATAGTCTGAGGTTGATGTGATCGGTAATACATAGCAAAGTTTCCTATTTTTTTTTTATTTTCATTTTGCATTTTAGTTAATTGTTAGATATTCAATATTGATAGAATATAGCACTATTGATTGTTGAAAATGTCAAAAAACTGTCAGAGCAAGTCTAGTCTAATGAGAGTCATTTTTTGGTTTGGTCTCTCCTTTTTCACCAAGACATTGACTTTGTCACTCGTAAAATTGCGCTTCACCTGGTTCAGACGAAGGTGATTATCCAGAATGGGGACCGGTTTGTGATCAAGACACTGAGCACCTTCCGGAACTATGAGGTGGCCTTTACTGTGGGGGTTGAGTTTGAGGAGTATACCAAGGGCTTGGACAACAGGGTGGTCAAGGTGGGTCCTGTCATTTGATACCTTCAAAGGACTCTGTTCTTTACATTTTCCTCCCAAATAATGTAATGGTTGAGCACCCTGCATTGTTTTGTATACGCTTATATAATGTTGGTTATTTCTTAGGAAAAACATCAGAATAGTTATACGCCAACTAAATATTTAACAATAGATTGAGTGAACAAAATGTATTCAGGCTTGACGACCAACACTGAGCCTCAAACATCTCAAACTACTTCGTTAAATCCTCTTTTTTGCCTGTATTTTAGACTCTGATTACCTGGGAAGGGGACAAACTTGTGTGCGTCCAGAAAGGAGAAAAGGCCAATCGAGGATGGAAGCACTGGGTCAAAGGAGATATGTTATATATGGTAACAAATTATGAATAATTAAACACTTCTTAAGCATCACTTCTTCCCATTTTTAAATGTATGCATGATCACAGAAGATTGCAACAAACGATGTAACTTGCGTCTATGTAAGTTAGAAAGGGATCTGTTGCCATCTACTGGAAATGAATGCAAATTCAGCCAAATTATTAACAGGCGCTAAATCCTGGTTTTTCTCTTGCATTTTCAGGATATTACCTGCGAGGACATAGTCTGTCATCAGGTGTTCAAGCGGAAAGAATAAAAGGTCAAGTGTTCTATTAAATATCAATTTAATTGATATCAATAAATCAGTTTTATCCAAAGGAACTTAAACAGGCTCCAGATTTCCGCAGTTTACTCAAGCAAAGTGAAGCACTTTAGGTTACATACCTTGTCTTTGGTAGCAGTGACAGGGCCATACTTGCACCTGAAACCTTTTGAACTTCTGTTCAGAAGTTTAACCAGACTCATTACTTGACTTGTTTTGCTTTTATCCTCAATTTTGTATCCAAAATACAAACACTGACATACGTTACAATCTGTTCTTAATAGCTTATAAATGTCATTTAAGGTCAATATAATACATTTTAATACAATGTATTTCTCATTCTTCAATTGTATACCACATTATTAGGCAACTTTTGATAAATAACGCATGAACAGATCTGGTGACTCGTAAATATCATTGTATAGGCCTACATTACATATAGCTTACATTGTACAGAATTGCTGTTTATCAGAATAATGGTTAGATTTCCTTATAAAGAGCAATGTATATTAATGTGTGCTTTTGTTGGATTGTGCTGGGTGATACATTAAGCAATGTGGTTTAGTTTGGATTATATATGTAACAGGGATAGTACATGACGGTTAGGTCAGGAATGCATCTGACTGGTTATCACAGTCATTCACAAATACTGTAAACTGCCCTTTGCCCTTTGATCAGTCTTGATTAGGAGTAACGAGTGAGTTTAAACAGATTGCCACAGACCCCTCTAAAAAAATCTATGAAAAGGAATGAATAAATCTGATTGCTCACATGATTGAGAGTCAGTGTCGTACATGGTAAGCAAGTCACTGGTGGACTTTAATATACATGACCTCCTGTACACATGTATTTATCTATGCATATGTTTAATGTTTGTTTTCTGATTCTGTGAGTATGTGCAGTGCATAGCTGGGGGTGCCTGAGTTTCTACCCTTCTTGCCTGAATGAAAGTGCCCTGCTTTTGAGGTTAGAACACCCCTTTTATACTGAGGATCAGGTAAAATTTACCCCCCCCCCCCTAATTCATGCATCTTCCCCCTTTTGAAGTCTCTGTAAGGCAGTTATTCAGCATTGATTATCAACTGGATCAAGCACTTTTTTTAATTGGCTAGAGAAAAAAAAACAGCTTTGATAGCGATGGTGCCAGTCATTGAGGTGAGGTTAATAAGGACACGGAGAGTGCAGCCCGACTATGGTCTGGCCATCACATGTCTGCTGATGTCAATAAGTCCACCAAAGGTAGGTGATGTCCTGTGGGGAACAGGATTACACGGGCATATCATGACCCTATTAAAACACAGTGAGGTAATATTATGATGCATACCAGTATTAATAGAACAGATATATTTTGAAACTGGATGCCTTGATATTTTCTTACCAAACTGGTGTTGTCATTGATCTATAACAAGAATGTTGCTTATGTCAAGCTTGGTACTTAAAGTCTCCTTTGTAACTGTACTAGTTTTTAAAGGCTTTTCCTGCACAATATCATTTCAACCAGTTAGATGAGGCATAACTATTTTATTACAATAATTTGATGTAGATCTTTAAATACATATTAAGAGCACTGCATATATAAAATTTTGCAGGCTTGCGTGAATTTGTATTTCATGTAGAAATAAAGCAAGTAAAAAATTTATTTCCCCCCATTACATTTTACAAAATGATTTACTGTTGCCCCGACTGTGTCAATTTATTTGAACATTAAAACAGTGATAAAATACTACAATATGTCATTCAAAATGCTTGTTGTATCAACTGCTGCTAAGAATATAGATATTAGACATTTGCCTAAATATAAATTACAATTACTGTAATCAGGCCTGTAGCCATGGGTGTGCGTCTGTTATCAACACTGGTAGGGAGAAATCAGCGCCAAACCCCCGTAACCCCCGAATCACACATAATACTCCCACAGTAGTGGTAGGGACATGTCCATCTACGCCCCTGCCTGTAGCCAGAAATAAGTTTCATTACAACCCTACCGCGAGCTCTCCCTCATTAGGTTTTGTGGTGGGGAGTTCAAGCCTGCAATTCTACTACCTGTCCACACTGTCAGAAATAACATTAATATACCGCAAATGGTACGAAAATGCTCCTCAGAGTCCATTTCTGTACCTTAAAAGGTACATCTGCCTACAGCTAGGGAACAATTGGCAGACCCTTGAGGGTACAGCCCCAGTGTCAGGTAATTGTAGCCTCAAAGATGCAAACTGGCACTTTTTTCTCACAGTGTACATACGTGCAAATAATTGGGTGAGGAACACGTATGGTTTTGGGATAGCCCTTACTGCCGACATTTATCTCATTAACACGTTACTGTAACTCACAAGGTATGCGATGGATCTTTTTCAAACTTTGAAGATAAATTTTATGGGTGAAAGTCTGGGATTGATAAAATTTTAATTTGCACCAAAATTGAAACAGCCAAGCAAAGTGGTACCAAAGAGAAGCGTAGCCACAAACACTCAAGAAATATTTTTCAGATCTTTTTAAAATTTCACAGGTCCTTTGTATGGAAGAGGGCCTGGAACTGAATAGATTTTGACATAAATTGCACCAAAATGTGATAATTATTTGCGAATGTGGTAATTCAAAAAGTATTTGAATGATTATATAACCACTTCACAAAAACATTACATGGATGAAGATCTACACCTGATTTCATTTTGTGACAAATCTCCTCAAAACGGAAGCAGCAGCACTCGATCAGAGCAAAAGATGGAAAGGGTGTCTGTAGAAGACACTTTATCTTGTGAACACAGTATCTCCAAAAATTATTTTATCATTTGGAGACAAATCACACAAAGATAGGAGCAGTATCACATAGCAGTGGCACATGAAAGGACAGCCAGAGAGACAGATCTGGTGAACCTGTTAACACTGAGACAAGTCACACAAGGCTGGGCTATTAAAGAAGGTTTTTTAGACAGGTGGAGAGAGTGGGTATGGGGTAGAGATTATAGAGGTTCAGAGATCATGGTAGTAGGGATTACATGTGCAGAGGGGTGATGGGCTGTCTGGGGAATACATTGTCGTTCCAACAACATCTAGTTTTTATATGAGAAACTGGTACAGAAGATTATTGTACCTAATTTTTACTACATCTTACTTAAGCTTATATTTAACACCAGCTAAATACTTTTCATACTTAAGTACTATTAATATCAGATACTTTTACTCAAGTGGTATTTCAGTGGTTGATTTTTAACTTTTACCAGAGTCATTTTCCTAATAAGGTGTGTCTACTTGTACTCAGGTATGGTTTTCAGGTGCTCCATCCACCAGTGCTGGGAAAGTACTTCCTAATGTGACTGGCAGATGTAAGGTGAGCTTGCTATGGCTCGGGGGTGTGATCTGCTGGTGGTAGAGGTGAAGTTTTGGGCTGGTAAAAATGAGGTCATCGCAAGGGAGGTAATTGATTCTGTCCATGTCCCAGCCTTATCTGTGACAGCCTCAAGTTCAGCAAGACTTAGTGATGTCAGTAGACTAAAAAACACATATATAGAGTATTACAGCTCTGAAAAATTTAAGAGACCACTATATATATATATATTTTTTTTAATCTGTGTTTTTAAATCCCAGTTTAATCCTGGTTCTGCTTGCAGAAGGCTACATTCCAAGGCAGGCTGCTTCCAGGCTCAAAGTTTCTAAGAATCAGGAGACACTGACAATAACCAAAAGCCAGCCAGGTAGAGGACAGAAGCAACTTTCTAATGGCAGAGATGACCGACAATGCCTCATAAATCGGAGGATGACTTCAAGCGACCTTAAAAAAGGAATGGGAAACATTAAGTGGTGTGGAGTACACTGCTAGGACAATTCATAACAAGCTCCTAGAAGCAGGACTGAAGTCCCATAAAGCAAGGAAGAAGCCCTTCATTTAATGAGAAACAGGGAAGAGCCAGGCTGGAATTTGCAAAAAAAAAAAAAAAACGTGTATTTTACACAGGCGCATACCCATAAACTGAGAAATGAGTGAAACTGAATTTTGCCGTGGTCTCTTAATTTTTTCCACAGCTGTATAATAAAACTAGGGGTGGGACTCGATTAAAAAATTAATCTAATTAATTAGAAGCTTTGTAATTAATTAATCGAAATTAATCACATTTTAATATTTCAATATTTGACACGAGAAATAAAAAATGTTTGGTTGATGAATGAATCGATATACATAAGCTTAAACTTCAAAATCTTGTTTATTTTCCCAGCAGTCTACTACACAGACCAATAGACGAGTGCAGAAAACACAGAGCAAACTTTTCAGAACACTGGAGATTTTTTACCAAAAATGCCAAAGTTCCGATTGACAGCTGCTCCCATTTTTCAAACATCGTGTATGAGAAACTAGAAAAACCAAACGATCCCATTTCAGTCAAAAACTCCCTCAAGTATCCCTGGCCAAAAATAAACAGACCAACAGTTAAAGATAAAGTGCTATGTCTACCATCTAAAATGGTATAATTACTTACCTTAAATACTTACCTGATAAGCTGGTAAGTGGATCGCGATTTGTGAAAAGGTAATATGAACACTTAAGTGCTAATCGCGCTATCGCGCAAATGGGATTTACAATGTTATATTAGCATCCCGCTAGTCGCTAGTTAATTTAACAGCTTGTAAGTGCAAAAAAATTTTTGTGTATTGTGAGTTGTAATATATGTATTATGTGTTCAGTTTCACAGTGCCTCTTTTAGTAAACATCTCAAACTGCAAGATTTGCTTCCCGGATGTTTATTGGAGGAGCCTGTTAGCTATCTGTCAAGCTAAAAACTGCGCACTCACATTAGCAAGGACAGAATAGTGCGAATAAAATGCATACATTTTTTTTATTCATTATTTTTTCTGTAATTAATTAATCGAAATTAACGCGTTAAAGTCCCAGCCCTAAATAAAACATATTCTAATAGGGCAGCAATGAG
The DNA here is from genome assembly GCA_026781065.1 of Mormyrops boulengeri. Classification (NCBI taxonomy): domain Eukaryota; kingdom Metazoa; phylum Chordata; class Actinopteri; order Osteoglossiformes; family Mormyridae; genus Mormyrops; species Mormyrops boulengeri. The sequence continues at coordinate 17,166,377 of JAODLD010000049.1, forward strand.
TTTATTTCATTTTCTAAGTGTTAAAAATTTTAGAAATACTGTTGCCGTCAACCTAATTTTGTTCACTTTTGTTGTCTTCAAAAAAAAAAAATGGTGATGCTGAAGAGAAAAGAAAAAACTATTTTATCTATTGTTTACAAGTGTCATATATATTCATATTTACCCAGATTAACAAGCTAATTTCAGCTTTTGTTAACTTTCTGCTTTCCTTTCTGGAACGGGCTGCCATCACAGACTATAACAGGATACTAAGAGACAAACCACTAGCATCAATATGTATATTTTTAGTGAGTGACCTGGTTTACCAATGAGGTTTATCTGGCATGTGAAATGTTTTATGCTAAGCTAAGCACATAGGCATTAAGCAGGGACCCGGCACAGGTGATATTATTATGAAAGGGGAAGATTAAAACTGGTGAAACAAAGCACCGACATCTTTATTTACAAACACAGGAGCTCATCCTGGAACACTGCTAGACAAAATACACCCGACAAGGCCAGGGTCGCACTTGCGAATCCAAAAGGACAACTGGGCAAAGGTCACCCAGTCCCCTGGTACAGGGTACTCAGGCTCACGATGTGTCCATCAGTGTCACACAGCAGGAGGATGGATCCTGTGTCACCACAAGCAGACCAATGGCATCTTAAGGCACCCATCATGCCTCTATAGGGTGGCTTACAAGGCGTTCTCCTGGAGCATCTGCTGGTGGGCTTGCAGGGCTAGCTCGATGTAACCCCCCCGCTGAGATTCCGTGCTGGCGTAGACCTTCAGTGGAGAAGCATGAAGATGATCAGCATCACCGGAGTATGGTCATTAAGCTTCTTGAAATCAGGAGATCTCATCAGCTCATCTCACCGGTATGGATCCTGCTAATGGTACAACTGGCACGCAGTCTAACACCGGACTTTAACTGTTCCCAAAACAGATCAGCTCAGTTGTCCAAAGAGTCCGTTAAATCACAGGTGAAAATTATACTGGAAATTGCTACACATAATCCAGTAGAAAACCATTAATGTTACAGAAACACAACGGTCTTTCTTCTCTTTAGGCTACATTCTACACACCCCTCCACAAGGAAATATCCTAAATAAAAGCTGGAATTTCTGCTTTCCTGTATCAGTGTGAAAACAGCTCATCCTCGATCAGTCTGGGGTACGAACCTTAAGGAGTTCGATGCCCTTGGCTTCCAGACGGGCCGCCTCTTTGGCTGACTCGCTCCGAGGGTGAACCATGTGGAAGAGAGTGACCAGGCTCACAGCGTCGTTTATGCTGCCGGGGGGACAGTGTTCATTATCACGACACACTCTGCTACAAGATGCTAGGCCATTGTACACAGGGCACACAATCACATGTTATGGGCGTCTTAGATATGCCAGTTAGCGTACACATGTTTGGGATGTGGGAGGTATCAGGAGGAAACATGGGGAGATCAGACCAACTACACATACACAGAAGTGGGGGACTGGAGGGGACACCAACCCTGGAGGTGTGACCCGATAGTGTTACCCAATCAGCCACAATGCTACTCTATTAACCAGCATCTAAAATTTAAGTCTAACCTAAAACCATGCTCAACTCGCATTGGAAGTCTAGACAGGTGACACACAGTACAGAGGATCCATGTTAACTGGAAGCACAGCTGTGAAACCATGTCTTAAGATGACTAAACAAAAAGGGCTAATCGCTAACCGCTATGTGGCAGGCAGGCAGGTGGGCGTGGGCGGCACTCACAGTTCCCTCTGCAGCATGTCCGCCAGCAGGCCATCCACGCGGCGCGCCGTCATCAGGTGCCACACCAGTCCACCAAAGTGACGGGTGGAGCGCAGGAGCTCGTACTTGGCCTGTTTATCAATGTCCTCGTAGGTGAGCTGGTGCACCTGCAGAGACGTGACAGACCGTGCTATGACTGGGAGGGGCTTCACAGCAGATGTTCCTGATGCAAAAGAAGGGGGACTTATGGTTTAACGCAAACCTTGTGGTACTCAGAGGAATCGGGTTCGAACTGGGCGATGCAAAGGTCCAGAAGGTCTTCGTGACGGTCTTGCTGGTACACAATCTGGACAAAACAGTACAAAGGCCTGATGTAAGAGGTTACATGGGAATTGAAGCAGTGTTCTGATTGGATAGTGGATAGACATCCAAGAATGCTGTTCCTCTTGAGTGCAGTTGAGGATTTACTCCATGGGCAGGAAGCTGGCCTTACCTTGAGGTTTCTTTCCTGGAAAATGGGGGAAGGTGTGAGCTTTCTGCCTGGTTTAGGGAAGTAGACCTGAATCATCCTGTCCCGTTCCTCCCATGAAGCCTTGCGTAGGGTTCCATCTGGCTCTCGGACCACCACAAAACGCTCCTGCAAGAAAAACCGAGTGGGGGGGCAGGTGGTAAGGGCATCAACTACACTCTAAACAACTTCACCTTTGATAGTTCAGATGGTAAATTATGCTTATTGTCCAGTGTCAGCATAGCATTTATAGGTTACAGACACTCCCCGGGTTATAATGGTCCATGTTACGATATTTTGACTTTTCAATATTTCAATGGGTATTCCAAATCTGTTCAGTTTCTCATTTACATGAGATATTCAATGCTTCATTATAAAACAGGCTTTGTTTTAATGTGTTTGCCCAACTGTAGGCTAATGCAAGTGTTTTAAGCATGTTTAAGTCAGATTAGGGGTCCTGCATTAAAATGAATTTTCACCATACGATATTTTTGCCTTACGACAGGTTTATCGGAACGTAACCCGGGGAGAGGATGTACACTGCTCCTGCGCTAAAATGTTTTCAGATAATTGAATCGGCTTTCAAAACTTACTCTGTGAGGAGCCTGGAAGTTAATGTCAGTGAAGACATACTTGGCTGTTTCCATGCCGGCTAAGAACTTGTCTTGTGACAGGATGTCATTAATGGGCTTTCGCTCAAGCAGAACCGGAGGCATCTTCAGCTTCATTTTAGCCTCCTCAATGGCCTTCTGCCTGGCCTGTGAAATTAGCCAGAGAAATACTAAATAGCTTATCACATCATCATTAAAATGCGGGTATTGATATAGAAATATACAATACACAGTTATACCCCACCTAATGACGTCTCGGTTAACGACGGACGGACTGTAAATACGACAGTGGTCCCCTAAGATTATAATGCAGCTGAAAATTTCCTTCTACTTAGTAACGTCATAGCGTCGTAATGTCGTAGCGTAACGCATTGCTCACGTTTGTGGTGATTCTGGTGTAAACAAACCTACTGCCCTGCCAGTTATGTAAAAGTATAACACATACAGTTATGTACAGTACAGATGCCGAGATCGGGCGTGCCTGCAATTATTTTTTAATGCTGTTATCTCGAGATGACGAGATTATTTTCTCTGAATATTTGCAGGGATGAACCTATTGTGATGCCACAGCGCAGTCATGCCACATGCAAGGCTGCTTGTATATCTAGTGTAGCTGTATTACTTAATGTGTGAATCCATGTATTAAACGCTGAAATTAACTGTTATACCCATGTAGTGTTTTACCATGAAATGCATGTCATGTCCTGTCCAAGCTGGACCATGGTCCTGGGAAATGTTATGTCGTCACTGTACACAAAATGTGTAGATGATAATAAAAAAAATACAGCAATTTGATACAAAAAAAACTGTTCCATCTACACAATGGCAGACATACAGAGTGACCCTGAGATAACAATGTAAACTGTATATAACCTGCAAGCCCTTAAAAATTGTAGCTTAGGCTGGCACGCTGCTAAAGTATCTCGTTATCTCGAGATAATATTTAAAAAAATTGCAAGGAAGGCCGTTCTCGGCTTCCGTAGTAGAAAACGCTGGTTTAGTAACTATGTTACTGGTTTATGTTATGTATTGTAATAATATCGTTATTTTAGAGTGTACTCTTTCTACTTATAAATTAGTTTATTGTGAAACATTATGCTATCTAGGTTTGTGTAAGTACCTCATGATGATAATGTTCGCACAACAACGACACCAGAACGTATTCCCGTCATTAAGCAATCCATGGCTCTACAAAAAAGTATGAAACCAGAAATATATTTTCAATACTTGATTGGGTCCGCCGTTCATAAATGGACACTGAGTGACACAAACAACCGAAGACAATTAGGTACCTCCCCTAGCTGTTGATCTGTCATGAGCTTGTACGTCGGTGGCTTTAACTCCTCCTTAACGGGTCGAAATATCTTCTGCAGATTCATCCCGGTGATTCTGATGAGGATGTCCTGCACTTTTTCATCGGAAAACTGCACCTTCGCAACGTCGCCATCTCCTACCAGAATACATCGAGTGTTAAACATTTACATCACTATGTCTGACTGAGGCAGTACAGGCACTGAAATATCAAGTTGGCACCAACCGCCTGGTATCTAAGACCAGTGTATCCAAAATTTATATAGGCTCTTATATATCCTAGGTGCTCAAGTTTTTACAACAATCTAACCATCATTTAGCTAGAATGCTTAACATTTAAAAGCAAAATTCTTTCTTTGGCGACATGCACAAGGTCAGTAAGTGATTTATCAAATTAAATCCGTTTGCAGAAGTAAAGCGTTAATATACACCTTTATCAGACGGTGAGCTGCACAGCATTCTTCTCGCATAAGCGATGTGCGTTGGAGAACAGGAATCAGCATTTCTCAAAAACGAAAATAATCTAAATACACCCCGTGCGGCACAGAACGCTGCCATGCTTGAAAATTACTATAGCTTCCGTGCCACTTTGCCTGCGGCTGAAGGAGCAAGGAATTATGGGAGTTTGAGTTTTCCTGTTTGCTTGGCGGTGAAGTCTAGCGTGTGTATTTGAAGCTTTGTTTAATGGATAGGGTAGCTATTTAGAAACCCGACCATTTAAAGCTTACGTGTTTTGGTGATCAAGATACTGAAAAATCATGGAATTCAAGTGTTAGAATTTTTTGAGAAAGCCGAGTTTCAATACTTTACACTGGAAATGAACTCGACTAGAAGTTAAAGATATTTTACACTGCTGGTTTTTGCAAGTAGGCTAAATAATACATTTGTCATAGCGGTAAAGATGGTTAATAGTTTTTATGGTAATCAATGAATAATTACAATGTTTCCGTGGAAATGCTACCCTGATTTAATAAGGTAACTTAAGCCATTATCTATATTCACTAGATGGCGCAAATATCACCATCTGTTTAACTGTAATGCGATTTTAAATTTTATATAGGTCTCTAATAATTTCCCCTCAAGTATTCAGAATATGATCATTACAAATCTAGTAAACATTTTCCCCACCTTGGCATACAGAAAATCGTGTTACCACATGCTAGAGTTATTGAGTTTAAGTGGCACCCTGGAATACAGTAGAGTTCTTACGTTATATAAGCCTATTAAATCTGACTGGTGACTTTCCTAAAAACATGACTCACATAACCTTCTGCTGCAATGCGCTTTAAATTTCAGGTTAAAGAAAACAGCAATGGTAACATGTCAGGTGGAACGGTGATTGTGTATACAGCAGTTTCGGGAAGTGAAATTGATATAGATGCATTGACGTGGAGAAAAGATGAACGATAAAGCATCGCACGTGCTTCTGGATGAAATATCAAAACAAATGGCAAACATGAATACGTAATTGCCATATGCAAAAAATTAAGTAATTTATAAATTAAGTGAGTTGTAGAATAGGCTACTGATGCACACCCTGATAACTTGTGGGTTGTAGGATATTCCAAAAAAATAAAAACATCCAGGTAGTTGGCCTAAGCAGTAAATGTGCGGATCTTTCATTGAATTTACAATTATCAATACATTTCTCCTTCATTCAAGTTCGCGTTGAGGGGAGCCAAAGTGTTCCGTTCGAGACTTTCATCACGTGACAGCTGACTCCATCACGTTCGCCTATAAAAATCATACTTCCAATTTTCGCAGACTTTAACGAAGAGATACCAAAGGAAAATTCAAACCCCGGTCCCCAGCGAATGCTGAGGGCGATATTACGGGAATCACTTTAACATAAATCTTGACCTATAGTAACAGGGAAGTCGTTTAAGACCTCCTCAATATCAATCAATATCCAAGCAAATCCATAATGCATATAACATATTGGTGACATGGTTGGAGTCTGGGGAGTTTGTTGGGAGGAGCATGAATGTAACAGAGTATTTGGTGGGTTGGGGTTACGGTCTGGTCAGCTGTGGATATTGCAGCACTGGGTTGGGGAGGGGGATGATCTGAGAAGTGGTTGACCCGCAGACGTCCTGTCCCGCAGCGCTGGAATTCTTTGAGGAGGACAGCTTCCGATAGGAAGCGAAGATGCAGGGAGTTTGGAGGATCCAACCCCAAGGGCGCCGTGACACGACTGCGTTTATCCTGCCTGCTTGAAATCCGGCTGGTTTCACATCCTTTCTTAACGTGGGAAAAAAAACTACTACTGCTGTTGTGTCGTAGTGCGTGAGATTAAAAGCAGGGAAGAGATTGCGCAGGCTTTAGGCAGGGTCAAGGTAACCCCCGCTGCTGAGATGATCAGGCATGCGCCTTCATAATTAATTACCCATATATCCCCAGATCTAAAATAATTAGATAACTAATTACTAGATCTGATAATCCTTCTTCTTTGTCTTCCGTAAGTCAGAATATTACTGTAAAAAGAGGATTTGTGAACTGACTAGTTCAAAAATTAGCCAAACCCTTTAACAGCGTAACTATACTCCAACCAACAGCAATGCGTGCATAATGTCTGACCACACATTATCGAAGATTTCCTTTAATTAATTATGCCCCATTTTTAGCCGTTTCATATTAATACGAATGAATTTAGTTCACACACTGTACCACTGACCTAATTTACTCATGCGACGGCCAGAAGGTAAACCACTACGGAACAGAGGATTTCTAGAAATACTCGCTTCAAGTGCACAAGGCGAGCGAATGCGTTCTTTTTCTGAAACGACACTACAAAATATGCATTCTGGTCATTTTTAGAGGAAATTACACGATTTTACGTTTGTAACATTGGGGGTGGGGGCTGTACTGTGGCTGTACCGTTGTAATTGTAGCTTTTAAGGTACAGAAATGGACTCTGAGGAACATCATAAAGGTACAAACAGAATTAATGATCCTCAGGGACCAATTATGTACCTTAAAAGGTACAATTAGCCTACCTACAGCTAAGGGTACAATTGACAGACCCTTGAGGGTACAGCCCAGTGACAAACAAAGGGACATTTTTTTTTATCGTTTTTCTAAGAGTATACTTCACCTATGTGTTATTACTGATCATTGGTTTGTATTCAAAAACCCAACGTCCATTTTCTTTCCGTGTGCTTACGCCAAAACAGCCTCTCCGCTGATATTTTTAATCTCCACTCCTCTACCCAAGTCCAGCCACATTCTTTCATTCCATCCCATCCACCCATATCTTTCAATAGTACAGTAAGATTTATTTGAGATTATTTTTTTTTATATAATTAAAATTAGCTGCTAGCAGTCAGCTATTACATATTTTGTCCTTAAATGCTTTTGATTAGTATATTTTGGCTTTAATCTTAGCAGTATATAGGGAAGCTTATTCTTGAACCTGATAAAGCATATTGACATTATCTTAGATTAATCTGTGCCATACTGTTGACTCGGTTGATAAATAATGAATAATAATGGTGTTTTCTCTCACAGTCCAGAAGGATTTCCCAGATTTCATCAAGGATTTCATCCTCTTGAAAAGCAGACAACCTGGTCCTCTGCCTTCCTGGAGCCGTAAGGCTGCATAATTGCGTTCTGCTCTCCACTCGAGCAGGTGGTGATCACTTCTGAGTCACCCTGGCATGGATCATCTGTTTCTAACGAGCAAATCTGAGCCTCTTTTCTGTGTGCGTTACTCTATCCTATCTGAAGTAACTCAGTCTGCGCTGATCTCCCTGTGGCACCCCATTAGGAATCACGGACACCCCTATTAAAAATGAGACAACATGCGCTGTACATTTTCAATATTTTTCAGATGTTCAGGTATAAATAACTGTAAGCTTATTAAGACTGTTGTGATTAAACGACCTATATTTATTAAACAGCACTTACATATTAGGCTAAATCTTTGAGATGTCTGAGATGTGTCAAGAACAAAACTGCATCATACATCTTTCAGTATAAAACTAATTTTACTCTGTAAACTAAAACTTTACAGAATATGGGATGGGGGTTGAGGTTCAAATCCCTGAGCAAGGCCCCGAACCCCCAATTGCACCAGGGAGATCACTTTGGGTAAAATCTGCTAAATAAAGAAAATGTAAAAAAAAACCATTAAACTGACTGCTACATAAAGTGCAATTTGCTGTTAACTAAAACCAGAAATGTGAAATCCCAACGCTATCAGGCGATAATGTAACGAACAAGGAAAGCACAATATAATCACATCTCTGTCTGCTCTAGTGATTTTCATTGTCTTTGGTCCCCTCCTTCATTCTCTTCATCTCTGTATTCTGTACTGTGTCTCAACAGAGAAAAAAAAATCAGCTAATGTTCCAGAGCGGGTTGTTGGAACTGGACTCACGGCAGCGGAGAACACACACAAGCACACACGCAGCCAAGAGCGGTGTCACACACCTCTGGATGGTATACCACTGATACACTTCTGCAGAATCTCTCTGCTACTGACACCACACTTACCATGTGGAAAACCTGTTACCTTTCCCAGCAAAGATGTTGTGTGCTGATAACATTGACTTGATGCCTGTGATAAAAAGGCAGATACGTGACACTTGAACATGAAAAAGATCCAGGAAAACCCATGGAATGTCTTCCAGCTTAGACTACACATTATTAATTGAAACACAGAATATTTTCTATACTTGAAGAACAAGCTTTATTAGCCAAGTTTTCACATTCAAGGAATTCATCTCCGGTTTTTCATTCTGCTCAATGTACTTGCACCGAACAGACATACAGCAAAAAAAAAGGTATAGCATAAGTAGATACAGATCGCAGATCTACAACATTGAAGTACAGTATGTACAGTGAGCACTTGAGCCAAAGGACAATAGTGCAATGGGTGCAGAGTGTAAAGATGCCGATTACTGTATATACAGGAGGTCAGTGAGCTTGACAGTATATACATATGTACAACATACGGTATATACAATATATACAACATATATACAGCATACTCAGATTCCAGTTTGTAGGTACAGTGGATGTTTAGTGTGAACAGATTTATTGTACAAGTATTGACTGACACTGTGTGCCTGCTTTAAGTGGTCAAGAGAGTGACGGCCTCTGGAAAGAGACTGCTGTGTGTGTGTTTCATCCATCCTTCCATCCATCATCCATCTATTCATCTATCAATCCATCCACCCATCCATCCATCTAACAACTAAGCAGGCTTGTGGGGAGCCTGACTGCTATCCCAGGTACAAGGCAGGGAAATAGCTCCAGGGGGATGCTAGTTGGCCTATATTGTATTGGTACTTGTGAATTACTGTCTAATGTGAAAACACACCAGCGTTACTTTTTTGAAGCTGCAGACAGCGGGAAACAGGGGGATTCTGGGTACAGAGAGTAGCCTACAGCCTAAAGCCGACATGCAAAACAATGCAGGCGGATGTGTCCTACACATTTTTAAGCCCATTCGTCTGCAGTGAGCTGTGGAGACCCGGGGGCTGGACGTGTGCGGCTGCCTAAAAAAGGTGAAATGTATGGTGTCAGCAATGCTTGGAACAAGGAAGAAAGTCTGCATCTGATGGGTGCTGAGATGAGCGATAGTTCGCTTATGCAGGGAGCTGTTCAGCTCAGTCATTACGTTACCTCTTACGCTCTATTTTTAAGGTCAGCTCAGCTTCTGCATTCAAAGACGTATTTGGAAAGGAATTTACCCGACTCTCCTTTCTGTGAGTGCTTCCATGTGCCAGATTTATCCAGCATTCTGCGCAAATTAGTGCATGATGTACATACAGGAATAAGTAAAGGTGGGATGGGGTGGGGTGGGGGGGCAGAGTTCCTTAATATTTGTGTCAATACCTCCATGGCAGGAAGCCTATGAAGTGGTTAAATCACAGGTGGGGTGCCCTCTGGTTAGACCACCATATCTACACTAACCTGTATTTAACTTCATCTGGCATCCACTGTTTGCTTCATTTTGCGCGGTTGTGCAGAGGGACCTGGGTCGGGTCGTTCTGAGGCCGGTTTTGACCTCGCCAATCAAAGGGTCCATCATTCCCTTTTCGTGAATAACACAAGCATGCTTTGCAGACCGGCATGTAACTCAATGTAAAGCAGCTTTTACGGGGTAACAAGCCTACATTTAAACTGAATTTCTTTTGCACGCATAGGTAATTAGTAATATGGCCTAAGTTTATTATTCTCGGCTTATAGGGTTTTTGGATATACAGTTGTCTCTGGGGGACTAGGACTGACGCTCACTGAGCTTTAATTATTTTAATTCTTTATTTTTTTTGCGCGGGGAGCGTGCGCTGAAACGTCGCCCACCGGAACACAGTGAAACGGGGACCGCACATCGCTATTCTGGGCTTACGGAGATCAGGTGATAACCACAGGACAGTGGACGCTTTGATACCGGATACCTTTGTCCTATCAGTGACACATAATCATTCATGTGCAATTATCAATTCGTGCGCAAAAGCAGCTGAATTTCTGCACAGCTCTGCCCACTGGTCAATTGAGTCAAGGCACCTAATTTCGACCAGTCTCTCAGGGACATTATCAGATAAATGCTTTAATGTCTTTTATTTAACCGTGAGTAATGTACTGATTGTTTTTAAGCTCAACACGTCGCATAGGCCAATTACATGAGGCGGCTGATTAAGTGAATTAACCAAAAAGTCAATCACACAAACGCTATTCTGTGTTAGGAATGATTTCTTGTCCCAGGTCTTGCAGTTTCATATAAATTCCGTGGGTATTTTAAAACCAGCTCGATGGGTACGGCATGTTAACAAGTTAACACTGTGTTATAAAATTAATGGCATGGATGTTAGTAACACCTTCCGCGCCCTACACTCCTCTGCTGCGTGACAGTTGTTATTTAAAAAAGATTTAAAAATAGGTGGATACTACATGTTGTGTAATTACTGCAGAAAACCTTAAGAGTAAACAAGTCCAATAATAAAGTGACGCCTGCGCCGCGAATGACACCAAGCAAACAAAAAATGGTCTGTTTCTCTTTACTTCGTGGAAACCCGGCCGTTAAGGAAGACAAATAGAACTATTAAAAAAAGTCTAATTCTTTCTTAGGCCTCTTCTGGTTTTATTTTTATTGTATTCGCTTCGTAGCATTTACTGCTATATGAGCTGTTTAAAGTTTAAATAAAAATCTGTTCATGAAAATCTGTTAAATCCTATTTAATCGTAGCTGAACCTCTTGATTTAATCGTCTATTATACCTTTGTGTTTTAAATTTACACCCGGATCCAACTCCACAGGGCATAAATCAGAGCAACCTCTTGGCTGGTATTCAACTGGAAACAATCCATTTACCACAATAAATGATTTACACCCTTGCTACCTTATTACTCAACACGGCAATTTACTTAATTTGTCATATTTCTCATAATCACATGATTTATAACACATAACCTACAAATTAGTCTCATAAAACGTGACCAACAACTCCCGATCATAAACAAATATTAACACCTTTTCTTGAGAAATGACAATTTTGAACAGATGTCATTATCTCCTTAAGTATAACAAGATATATTGTTTATAATAACTTGATATTTTGAACAAACGAAGCAACTTGATTTGCCGCAGGTCTAGGCTTGAGCGTAATGCATAGTTTTTAAGTCTAACGAAGTCGATAATAAATAATAGAGCATTCTTGCTCAATACGTAATTTCTTTATAGTTCAGCCTTGACAAAAATATCCCGTCAATATATCGTTATTTCGGCAACACCCTAGTATATCAACTACTAATCATAATTACATACATCAAGGCTGACGAATTTTTATGCACGAAGACACTTTAGAATCGCTTTAATTCCTAGTTTCTCAGTTTTCTAGTGTCTTGGTGAAAGTGCCGAGAAAATTATATCAGAATTTCGCATGTAAAACGCGCTCCCTGTTTTTATGACATTTATTATGCGACCCTGCGTGTTCTGCTCTACAAGGAAAGTCTACTCTATATCGTTTTAGAAAGTTTTGCAATATGACCATGTTAACTTTAACAAATCCAAATAAAAAATGTAACGCATTCAAACAATTCTGCTAGTAAAGGGATAGTATATATGTGCATTGTTTGAAAGATTAGTTTACTAATCATTCTTTGTGCAGGACATTTAACTATTTTGATTCAAAGGGAAGGAAATATTCTCCTACCTCCGCAAATTCGCATATGCAATGAGCATGCGTGCCCTGAGCCTACGTCTTTTTTATGTCTTCACCGCAAAAAAAAAAAAGAATCTGGTCAACTTTCATCGGACGCTTTTGCTCAGTCTGCAGCTACGAGATACCGTGGTGACGAATGCGGAACAAGGTCTGGCTGTAATTCGGATCGTGGTACAGATCTGTAAAGGGTGTAAGGGACAGGTGGACCTAAAAGTAGGCATAGTAGTTCATAGTAGGCATAGACACAGGCAGACTCACCTAAAACCGGTCTTAAGCGAGGGCTTTCTCCGCGTTCAGATCCAGTTCGGTATTAAACTTGTCTTTTGTACGCGCCGAGTAACCCCGACAGTCAACTTTTTTTTCTGGCGTCTTATATGAATTGTATATCTAGAGTGTTTTCGCATAAGTTTTCAGCGTGTTTAAATATATACTTCGTCGGTGGAAGATCACGGTTTTTTATGTCTGGATTTGCGTAACGATGGTCACTTACCAAAACCATGGAGATGACGCGATACATTTGAAGATCCGAGATGCCAACACGACCACGGACAAGCAACGCATGGAAGAGGAGGCTGTAGAGGAGAATGGCTCGGAGAAGACGCAGAGATGCCAGAAACCCCCATACTCCTATGTGGCACTAATTGCCATGGCCATTCAGGAGAGTTCGGAGAAGAGGCTCACTTTGTCAGGCATTTACCGATACATAATCACCAAGTTCCCTTTTTACGAGAGAAACAAGAAAGGCTGGCAAAACAGCATACGCCATAACCTGAGCCTCAATGAATGTTTCATCAAGGTACCCCGGGAAGGCGGCGGCGAGAAGGGAAACTACTGGATCATAGACCCCTCATGCGAAGACATGTTTGAGAATGGGAATTACAGGAGGAGGCGGAGAATTAAGCGGCCCCTCAGATCGTCGCCGACCCACTTTCAGTCAGGGAACTCATTTTTCAGTGAAGATAGTTATGGCTGTTTTGCCCCTTCGGGGTATCTGCAGTCTGGGTTCATGAATACTCCCTCGTCGATCGGGCAGCAGTCCAGCCCGATATCCTACACTTCTTGTCAGATGGCAGGTGGCACCGTACGTCCAAAGCATGCCGAGGATGTTTCTCCTAATTCCGCATATAATCCCTACTCTCCGGTGCAGAGCATGACTCTGTCCGGCATGATGAACACCTACAACGACTGGGGCTATCCTTATCACCCTCACTCTCATCACCTGCAGCAACTGAGCCCAGCCACGGCGGCATGTCCGTCGGTCCCCTGTGCCGGGGCTCATACCTTTAACCTGCCGACGCCTGTCAACCTCCTAAGTTACCCCTGAGTCGTATTCGGGATTTTGGCAGCGCATAAAAACATTTAAATAAACGAAAAGCTGTCAATACTCACCATTGTATGGATTTTCACTCAAAACGTATCTCATAATACTTGATTTCAGATCATGTAAACAGCCGTGTCTGTATTGAACATTTCCCGGGGTATGTTTGAGATGTTTCATTCTTCGTTTGTGCAAGGAAAACATCGAAAGGGAACGATTAACAGAGAGAACTATATGAGTGTCTTTGAGTGAAAGATGCACGCTTGGGAGGCAGTTCGCAATGACTTTTTTAAGATTCATAAATCGACATGGATGCTGCTCATTGACTTGGTGTTCCGTTTGCAATTTGTACTTTTTCTGTTGTGTTACGCTTGGGTAAGTCGATTTGGCTTTGCCATTAGGGGGAAAATTGCTCAGCAACCAAGCGATTTGTTTAAAAAAAAAGACAGTTGACATCATTGCTTCATATTTTTGTATAATTTTCAAATACATAACCAAGCTCAAAACGAAAAAAAAAACATTTCGTTAAGAGTAACATTCAGAACCTTATTGCAAATGCTTTCCAACTTGTTGCGTTTCGTTTGCGAAGTAAGACAATAAAGCTGAAACGAACAAATAGATTGATATTGGTGCTCAGAATGGCAATCATCATGTGTATTCTAGAGCGATTCAAAGGAATATGCATTTAAAATGATTGACTGGCATATTGTGATATAGAAACAATTCCTAACCTAAACCCTTATTTAAAAAGCTATAGTGATACTACAAGAAACTATAAGATCTCTGTAGCCCTCTATAATACTTAAATAATAATCTGTGATACTTTTACCTACATGTAATATTCTGTCTATACTAGCACTGTTTAGTAGTATTCTACAATACTTGTGTAGTATCTTATTGTATTTAACAGTACTGTGATAGCATTCAGTCTCAGTAGTAGTTCTGTGATATTTTTGATAGTTTTACTATAGGAATTGAAATATTTGCGTAATAAATTATGGTGTCCAATAACTCTTATAACATTCAGTCTGTGATATCTATGATATTTATACGTGAATGTCTACAGATGCCGCATACCAAACTAATGTTAAGTTCAAGTCTTGTATCAGCAATCATGTTAGACGAACTGTATAGGAAAAGTGATTTAGGAATATAACAAAAAGCGTAATAAAAATTACATGCATAATTATTTCTCTCCAAGTTACTGCAATATTTAATAACTTTATTCTTTTTGCAACAAGTGGTTTATTTGAAATTTTCAAAAACACAAACTAAATGTTACCGAATTATTATGCATTATTGATTACCTTTAATAGCGCTTAATCGGTAGAGTCGCGGCTGGAATTTATTCTTTGATTGAAAATTCTGTTTAGTAATTCAGTTGGCGTTGGTGAAGCTATTGACGAATACAAACCAAGGGACGTTTTTCTGTGGTTTTATCAGCATAAAATAGCAAAATTATTAGAATTGATATTATTTTGCGTTCATTTTTGTGATTATCAACATGTACACATTTTTTAAATGAAAGATGAAACAAAACTGCGGACATGCAGTCAGCTTGAACACAGGAATACGAACAGGCCTACAATCAAACATCAGCAAATGAATACGAACAGGCCTACAATCAAACAGGTCGCATTAGATGATATCATTACTGTTTGGAGTTGTACATATAAGCTACATTTATTAAATAAGTTCAAATCACACATCTTACAAACAATTTTTAGGAATCTGATTGTTCTTTGACGTGTTTAACCTGGTCTGCGGTGGGGTGCCAGAAATTATCTTAAAGACTAACGAGGAACTTTACATTAAACTTTATATTAATCAAAGAAGTCTTGTCTACCTACTTAGTAGCTTATATAAATAATTTTTGAGTTACTTGCTGTGTTATGGTCATGTTATAAGTAAACACAAGGGTTAATGTAGTCTTACCTGGAGTTTGCGTATAGTCGACCAATAACTAAAACGGTGGGTCTACAGCTATGTAGCGACGCAAAAACCAGTTTATGTTCTTAGAAGAATGATACAGGCAGTGCGTGTAATTTCCACTTCATGTCTATTTATATGACATTATATGGCATATTCATATGATATATATTATATGTTATATATTATAACAAGCATTTCTAATTTGAAGGATCGTTTACAGTTGAACTCACTGCACTTTTACTGCTGCTGTATAAACCGGACAGTGTCCATTTAGTCTGGAATGAACAGGCCTAACGACAGCCACTCTCGTTGCCGCCATGTGCTTCTTTAACAGGTTAATGAAAAACTGAGCCTGATATATGCAGAAAAAATACTATAGATACTGTGTGAAAAAAATCTGTTATTATTTTAACTGCCATCACGATGCTTTCAGAGGGTAATATCATTTGTTATGAGGAAGTTTTATTGTTCAAATCCAAATATTCAACTCTGTGTTTTGTTAGTGTAGCACCGGCGGGGCGCATGTCCCAGCATGTCCCGCGTGCAAGTTGTAAATAGCCTTTGTTGTGTTGTTATTGTTAATGGTTACATTTCCTTATTGTTGCGCGTGTGTTTGCCCGTGTCTTGTGTGTGTCCTGTCCGATCCTTGTGTGTAATTAGCTTACGTAAATCTTCCACCGTTTGTGCATTTTACAGTTCAGCGTCTGACAACCTTGTGTTTCTTATGCACAGTTGGTTTAGTGATCGTTGGGTGTTTGACGTAGTCATATTTTGGATTACCAATAAAGAGTGCGTTCCCCCGACAAGCATGTGTCCGTGTGTCACTTTGCTCCTGCGGTGCGTCCGCCCGCCCGACGCCTCAATATACGTAACAAATATATGAGCAAACTATTTAAGTTTAATCGGATCCTGATGGCCTGTCCTAAACAATTTCATCACAAAGTGGTCAGATTTTTTCCTGAGACAGCAACGCACATATTTAGAAAGTACGAATTACGTTGATTGGATAATTAATTTAATGTCCCCGCGACCCCAGTGGGATAAGCGGTTTGGAAAATGGATGAATGGATAGTTATAAGTATACATAAATGCTTAATGCAATTAGAACTGTATAACATGCTTAGGCCTAATATTCACATGCCCACGTTCTGAAATGAATTGTCTTTCGTCAGGTAACTACTTATGCAGTAGTTTCACACATGTTTTATTTTATTTGAAGATTCATATATATTTGTATTTGTTTTACTTGACCGTTGGCAGGATGAAATATGATTTCCATTTGATTCGAGATCACATTTAGAAGTCAAAATTATTGCAACTGTTTATTGGTGGCGTAAGAGAGTTACAAACAGGTGCATGTCCATGGACTTTTTATCCAATCAATTATGAAGTTTCACTTGAAGCGCAAGTCACTCGACTGAAGGCGTCTTATTTTGGGCACATTATGATTTCCAATCCAATGCACTGGAAAAGACCGAAATTCTTGGAAAAGAGAATGCAAAGGACAATCAACAAGACCGGTGGACATAAAAACAAATGTATCTTTGGGAGTCTCGAAGATCTGGACAGAAGATAGGACAGAAGAAGACAGAAGATAAGATGTGCAGAAAAGAGACTTATATGGTCGCCAGGAGGCGACACAAAATCCTACTGTAAACTAGATTACAATTTACAAACCATATACCGATTTAGGTCAGGTTGTTTGTATTGTGCTCATATAACAATAAAACTGCATTTTGCAAATTAACAATTCTGGTTCACGATTACTTCTTACTAGATCTATTACTGGGCAGTGTTACTGATGTACTAAGCACTGACTTCCGGAAATATTTAGCACTAATCTTTAGTTGGCTATTTATTGAATGTAAACACTACATTTAAAGACATTTTGAGAAATCCGACTTCGGCACGCTCTCGTTTCAAGTGCCTCTCCAGCTCCCCCTAGTCGCACAACTACTCAATATAATCTGAAAGTAATATGTATGTACTATGTAACGACGTGAAATATGCAGCAACTGCAAATTTCGTACTAGCCTCGACTATTAAACTTATCGTATCGTGAATCGCATGCAGTTAACTGAAGTTATAAAACGTCCACTGGATCTAACAATATTACAACGTGAAGCGAAACCACTTCAAGCCTCATCTGTACGGTTTTGAAATCAAGAGAACTAAGCCGTGAAACCAAAACAGTACAATTATGAGACATTCGAACCCTTGAGAAACAAGGGTTCGAACTACTTGAGAAACTTTTGCTTATTAAGCATAATCTTACACAAGAGAGTAGCTGCAATGAATAAAACTGACAGCTTTCTGTTAAAAAGTATGCAGTGCCACCCAGTGGCTAGAAATAGAAAATTATAACTTCTACATATATTACGCACCCGGTTATCTATCCATCCATCCACCCACCCACCTATCCATCCATCTTACATATTCAAAATGCTTATTCACAAGTAAGTAAGTCACACTGCATAGGCAGAGCAGGAACGGATACCAAAAGCAGAAAAGCTCAACCTAAACTCGGTTTTACTTGTAGGTCTACTGCAGATCAATTACCATTTTGTTATGACTGAGATTTTAAATTAACCGTCTAGTGAACATATCTGGGGCTTATCGCCCCTTGATGGAATAATACAGCCATTAAAGTTTCATGGCAGCCATTCTTAGCCAGTGAAAAATTAATAGGTTAATAAATAAATTATTCCAATAATAATTTATTGTGATGTTTCACATTTAATTATTTTATTAAGCGAGCACGTGAGGTTTGTTTTGGCGCCGACACTGTCCTCGACTCAAATCCTAGTAGATAAGACAGAAAGATCGTGTTAATCCACTCATCCATTTTCTGTAACCTGTTGTCCTATTCAGGATCACGGCGGGGGGGGGGGAGGGGGGTGAAGCCTATGCACAAAAGGCAGGGAACAACCCAGGATGGGGCGCCAACCCATTGCAGAGCACACTCATACACCATTCACTCATTCGCTCTGTGGGGGGAAACCTCACGAGGGGACAGGGAAAACATGCCAACTGCACACACATGCCAGAAAATCCCAGAAGTGTGATGCAACAGTGCTAACTACTGCACCACCATGCAGCCCCAAGGACGGGTTAATCTAAATTTAAATTCTTACAAACCTAATAATGATCGGAAAAATACTGCGACATACACTATACTCGTATTGTAGTATTGGGACACTCCTCCAAACCATTGAATTCAGGTGTTCCAATCACTTCCACAGCCAAATGGAATACTTTAAAAAAATATCATTGTAAAAATGCAAAAATTGTATGAAATCAAGCACCCAGGCATGCAGACTGCTTCTATAAACATGTGCATAAGAATGGGTCGCTCTCAGGAGCTCAGTGAATTCAAGCGTGGTACCGTGATAGGATGCCACCTGTGCAATAAGTCCATTTGTGAAACCTCCTCGCTACCAAATATTCCGCAGTCAACTGTTAGAGGTATAATAACAAAGTGGAAGCAATTGGGAACAACAGCAACTCAGCCACGAAGTGGTAGGCCACGTAAAATCACAGAGTGGGGACAAC
This sequence comes from Mormyrops boulengeri, assembly GCA_026781065.1. Taxonomy (NCBI): domain Eukaryota; kingdom Metazoa; phylum Chordata; class Actinopteri; order Osteoglossiformes; family Mormyridae; genus Mormyrops; species Mormyrops boulengeri. The sequence goes on from JAODLD010000049.1 coordinate 17,185,487, forward strand.
GCATGCTGAGGCACACAGTGTGCAGGAGTAGCCAACTGTCTGCAAAGTCAATAGCTACAGACCTCCACTCTTCGTGTGGCCTTCAAATTAGCTCAAGAACAGTGCATAGAGAACTTCATGGAATGGGTTTCTATGGATGGGCAGCTGCATCCAAGCCTTACGTCACCAAGTGCAATGCAAAGTGTCAGATGCAGTGGTGTAAAGCACGCCGCCACTGGACTCTAGAGCAGTGGAGACGTGTTCTCTGGAGTGACGAATCACGCTTCTTTGTCTGGCAATCCGATGGATGAGTCTGGGTTTGGTGGTCTCCAGGAGAACAGTAGTTGCCTGATTGCATTGTGCCAAGTGTAACGTTTGGTGGAGGGGGGACTATGGTATAAGTTTGGGTTTGGCCCCTTAGTTCCAGTGAAAGGAATTCTTAATGCTGCAGCATTCAAAGCCATTTTGGAAAATTTCATGCTCCCAACTTTGTGGGAACAGTTTAGGGATGGCCCCTTCCTGTTCCTACATAACTGTGCACCAGTGCACAAAGCAAGGTCCATAAGGACATGGATGAGCGAGTCTGGTGTGCAGGAACTTCACTGGCCTGCACAGAGCCCTGACCTCAACACCTTTGGGATGAATTAGAGTACAGACTGCGAGCCAGGCCTTCTCGTCCAACATCAGTGCCTGACCTAACAAATCCTCTCCTGGAAGAATGTGAAACATTCCCATAAACACACTCCTAAACCTTGTGGACAGCCTTCCCAGAAGAGTTGAAGCTGTTATAGCTGCAAAAGGTGGGCCAAATCCATATTAAAGCCTATGTATTTAGAATGGGATGTCATTAAAGTTCATGTGTGTGTAAAGGCAGGTGTCCCAATACTTTTGGCAATATAGTATACACACATCCATCCGTCCATCTATTTTCCATAACAGTACATATTCACTATGAGTCTAGAATCTACTCCAGCACAGTAAGCACAGGACGCGAGGCAGGGAATACCTTGAATGAAATGTAACTGAATTTTTCCGGAAGACCAAAAAAGTACAGGAATGTATGAGATCATAATAGTAGAGCTTAGCCACGAGGTGGCAGGGTAACTGCACACGCACGCAAAATGTATTAATAGAAATTAACTTCCACAGCAGGGAACGATCTACACGAGGAGGCGTCAGTTTGAAGAAGAAAGCGTCACCGAGTTTTAATAAATAATTTGAACTTTGGCTTTGTCATTGTGCCAGCCCTCTGCGCACCGCTGCGGGGGATACTCACATACTCACACTGCCGTGGCTGGATCTAACTAGTCTCTTCAGTAACATCTCCCGATGCGGATGTGAGGTTTACAGAGATGGGTGTGTTGTAGTGTGCAGGTGGCTGGAAATGTAGGCGCTGCCAAAAATCTGGAGCGACATGCGTCACGCTAGGAGCGTCATGATTGCAGAGCTCAAAGTGCTTTCCCGCTGGGGGGTGAAGTGCTACACCACTCACGTCATGCTACTGTTATCCACCCTAAGCCAACTAAAATAAAATGTGTTGATCTAGCAGCGCTTATGAGGCTCAAAATTACGAGATTGTTTCTTTGTTTATATGCAGAGAAGAATACGCGACAATCAGACACGGAAGATTAAAAGTTTTTATATATTTTATTATTTATAATTATTTATCTTTTAATAAATTGGTTATTTTATGATTTGGTCGTTAAATTGGGCACCACGTTGTCTTCAGAAGGATCAGACGCCTTGCACTGAACTGCAATGACCTCTAGAGTGTAATGCAATTACTGAAAATAAGTGGCAATTACTGAAAATAAATGAATGAGCGTCGTTTTTAAAAGCTGAGCTGTACGCTTGACAAAAGACTGCTGAGGAGTGGGTGTGATTCTCAGATCCTTAAATGTATAGGGAATTACTAAATGCTCACGGACGCTTTTCTGTCTTCGAAGTGGCCTTTTCATTCAGTAGAGAAGGTACTTTATTTCAGTACCCCCCCCCCAACACCAAGTCCAATCCAGGGTCCAGCCATTCAGATCGATTCTACTGCTACAGAGCGGTCATTTGCTGAAGCATGTTCACAAACTCTCAGCTGTTTACTGAAGCGAATATATTGTATAATCAATCAATCAATCTATCAATCAATCAATCAATCAAGCAAACCTTTACTACAGATTCAAGGTCCAGATAAAAGACAAAACACTACAAAGGATAAATTACATGTAAAATAGACATATAGCAAATATACAAAGCACATACTAAAAAAATCATCATTTTAACAGGGTACAAAACAAAGGGACAGCTATACCAACCTCCCCACCATAAGGACTGGTATAGTGTGGCACTGGAACTTGTGGTGGATAAAAGCCCAGGATGATTTCAGATTCAGATTCATTAAGTTGGCAAATAAATTCATACATAAGGTAACTTAACACATTATTAAAAGTATACACTCCTGTAGCCACAAACACCTCACTTGCACTCCATTACCTGGATCTTATAAGTAATATTCATCTGGCATCATTATATGTTACTTTAAATTTCTGCATGCTTGCTTTTCTGTGATTTGATCTCCAAAGCGCGGTATAGAGTGGCGTACAATGTCTGCAACTCTTTTTATTTTGCTGCTTTCATTCCTGTTTAAACCGACTTGTTAAAGGTCTTCAGAATAAATGAAACATTCATCATTGAATAAAGACCTTGTACTCATTCTGCTCAAGGCAACCTTTTTAAGTATTTCTGTGGCTTCAGTGTCTCACCAGAAGTGTCTTCAGTTAAGAACTCCGGCCAGTTTTAATTAGGAAACTCACAGTGATACATGTCAAACACTTCCGAGCGGATGATGATGAATGTGGGCCTGGTGACGGCAGCACATTCCCGACGCGGCTTTGACGCTCGGCGCCTTTCATCTGATTCAGTTGCTAACGAGAGCGGCCCGCTGTCTATTCCCAGCTCCTCGGAAGATGGTGACGCGTGGGTCGTCAGGTGCTAGGGGACCTCGTGCGGGCGGGCCGGTGGGGGGGACGGGGACGTGCGGCCTGCAGCACATTCATGGAGGTGGCTCTGTGGAGGTGGAATGCGGGGTGCTTTACGTGAGGATCAGCCTAGTGCCACCAGTAAACAATAGATAAGTCAACCAGCTATAGGGCAAAATTAGAGCAGTTTGTTGAGCCTGAAGGGTGAGGGGTGCAAGGAATGCACGATAGTCCCCCTGATTCTTACCCGAACTGCCTGACATTTCACCCTGGTGCACTGCCCCAACAGACCTCCTTATAAAGGAATAGTTTATATGGGAGCACATATAGGATTTTCTTCATTTGACCTCCTCTGCCAGCCCCAGGAGAATGGGCTCCCCCTTTGAGTCTGGTTCCTCCCAACGTTTCTTCCTCTTAAGGAGTTTTTCCAGGGATAATATAAAAGGCTTTGAGACAATGTAATGTTGTGGAAATGCACTATACAAATAAAATTGAATTGAATATACCATGATATACCACGGAACTGAGCTCTGAGTTCGGCTGAACTGCACACTGCATTTGCGCCCTTTCATGGTTTCTGAATGTATGTCTGGACGATAAGAGGGACAGCTGATAGACCTTTGTCACATTTTTATCACCAAATGGGGTCAACATGTTCATTCACAAGAACCACTTTCCAGTCATGACTTTCTGACGTTCTAAGGCAGTATAACTCGGCTGAGTGAATTTATTTTTTTTAATTCACGATGATGGGGCCAGGTGTTACAGGTTTGTGAAAGCAGGACTGACCCCAGGGCCTTGGTCGTGACTAACGGCCACCACTGTGGGTTTCACAGAGGGACATCTGCGAGAAGTCAAAGGAATGACAGAAGTAGGTTGGGCAAGCGACTGCCCCAGGAACAATAGGCAAAGGTGACTGAATCAGCCGACTGGTGAGTCAAGCTGGGAAATAAAAACAACTTTTCAATGTTTGGGATTAAGGCTGTTGACAGAAGGGTTAGTCTGCTTTTCTGGTTGCCATGGGAACAGGAGTCATCTCCTTTTTTTGTCACACACAGCCTATTTATACCATAATTAAAAATTTACAGATTCACATTAGCAAGATCTATGTTATTCAATTTACACTTTTCAAAGTTAATCTTTCAAATTACCAGACAACGCTCCATAAATCAAATGAAACTGTATTAAATAAACTGCAAATTGCTAAATTTCTGTGAACTTGTGAAATGCTAAAGCTGACGTTTCCCGCCAGGGCGTATTAAGGTTCAGCACCCCAGCGGCTGAGCCCGTCATCATGGTCTTGAGCTGGCTGCTGTTTCTGTTCATGCACATCATCTATCAGTCTGCCAGGGGTCCACATTTTTGCTGATCTTCAGTTCATCCACATTTTTGTTTTTATCTTGTTTAATTAACCTTCAATACCGCTTACACTTTTATTTGTGCATTCATTGGAAGCACAGAATAGCTGATCTTAGTCGACTTCTTGACAACTTTATGTTTGTAATGTGCTATTTGCCTCACTTTTATGTCATTTTAGGACAAAGGCGTCTGCTAAATAAAATAAACGTAAATACAACGTTTTATACCACGCTCCTCTCCCTCTTTTGAAATGCCCTGTGTGTCCGGTAGATGGAGACACACATGCAGTTATACTTTAACAATACGTTGGATAGGCGACGCGCTGGCTTAATGGGAAGCGTTGTGGTCTCGCGCTTCTGGATAGTAAGATTTCCTCCCGCTGCCAAAGGAGGCATTTTAGCTAAATTTGAGTCTCTAAAAATTACTCTCCGCCAGTGACTATGTGTGAGTGTGAGCCATGTGACGGACTCACATCGCCTCCTTGTGCCCTGTTCTTCCGCGATCCTGCAAAGGAGAAGCTGTAACAGCAAAAATTTAAGGAATACTGTACTGTTAATGGTACGCTAAACTTAATACAGGGTTCTATAACGGTAATTAAAATACCCCCACACACATACTCGAATCTTTACAAAGTGCTTGGTAACAGCATTTGACAGGCAATTAGTCTTTTTTTAATGAGTTAATCCCACAATCTTACCTTTTAGACGGCTGTTTTTCCTTTATCTAAACTGGTGCATTTTCATTACGTAACACCTGTACTTAATTCAAACCACCGAGTAAGTAATTTTAGATAATAAAAGCGAAAGTGAATGATATGAACTAGCAAGGCTAGTGGATGCCTGTGGGAAGGCAGATTTCCTTTGGCATGCAGTTGGCGACCAGCCTTCCATCCCGGAACACTCCTACTCGGAATGTGGCTAACTGTAGTATTAGCTGGTCTGTGTCTAGCTTTTAAATTTAGGGACACGCCTCTTGTTCTGTTCAGCGAGATGTTAATTTGTCATGTGGTGATATAACCCGCACATGGGACTATGGGCTCTATGACAAACAGAGGAATACACTGGAATGCAGCTGTGTACGCCCGGGACGTGACCTGCAGAAGTATGAAGTTTTGGGGGAGAACCTCAGACATTTGAATAAAATACCCCGTGAGTGAAACTTCTGCTTTTCTCGTTTGCCTGTATTTAGTGCAGTTCAATGCAGTGGGTTTTGGAACGAGTTTGTCGCCCCCATCCTCAAACTCAGGGCTGCTCATTAATTCTGCTGGTGGTCTAGCATCCCGCAGAGCTTAGGTGGGGCCATATAAGGATGACAGTTAGCCTACCATGAAAACACGATTCAAACCCCCAACCCTGAAGTCATTTAACAGTCATTTAGCAGGCACACTTATCTAAGCACTTTACACAGCTGGAACATTTACCGGAACTCTTGAGGGTCACGAGAGCTGCAGAAGCTCCCTCCATCAAACAGCCATCTTTGGGCAACAAAGCTACGACTCTCTCCACTTAGCTTAGAACTACCGAGAATTCTCTGCTGTTCCTGTATGTACCAGGTGAAGTTCTTTGCAAAAATGGGTGTATACTGTCTCTCTAACTGCATATTCAAGTTTACCCTACTCCCTGAAATGGATTTTTTTTTTAAAATTTACGTCATACATCTCTGATTATTCTCTGGCAATTAACATTCAATCTAACAGCGACTTGTGAGAATCTCTCTGTACATAAAACTCCTCCTACTGTGTGTGTTTGCCAAGGAGCCCTAGAACACACACGAATGAATCATGCTTTGGTGTCTATGGCTGATTATTCCAGGAGAACCCATGGACAACTGGGGGGGAGAGGGGGCTCGACGAAAATCCATGAGCGTAGGAAGGGAAACACTATGAAGGCCCATACAGTGAGGGAGGGGCTGTGATTGGACTTGAGAAAGTGAGTCATCTTTCCATCTCATCTACAGTTCATCTCACCTATTCGCTTTACACTTCAATATAAACACGGATCCCTGTAATATTTGCCAGTTATTCCAAATCCATTGTGTTAAAGCCGCTCTGTTCACCAGTCTTACTGAACAGAACTTGCAAAAGTTTCCAAACCGGCAGTGCCTCTAAAAGGTCTTCAGTGATATCTGTGTGCTTGTGTGTGTGTGTAGATGCGTACGCATTGGTTATTTGGGGAGCTTGTATACGGAAATGAGCCCATTTGCACAAGTTTTTGGAACAGTGCACTGGATCAGTGTTTCTCAACCCAGTCCCTGGAGACCCCCCAGATGGTCCATGTTTTTGCTCCCTCCCAGCAGTACCAAAAACATGGACTGTCTGGAGGTCTTTGAAGACCGGTTTGAGAAACACTGCTCCGGATGAGTAGATAGTTTGACTTTCTTTTGGATAAATCATAACACATCCTCTGTGCCCCCTTTCGCTGGCTTTGTGGAATCTGGGGAGGTCTGTCTCAGGCGTGGAGATAAATGCAGTTGATCTTTACTCCCATCTTTATTTTCAGCCCTATCTGCTCTTTGTAAATAGCTGCAAATGCAGTCATTTACAGAGAACTTCATTCACGTATATACTGCTATTTTCAATTTTGATGTGTTGTGCGGCCTTGGCATGCATTATTCAATGATGGGTGAGAGAAGCACCGGCGCTCCTGGGGTTTCCAAGGCAACTGCATGAGAAAACAAGGAAGGGGATGATGAGGGTGAAGTTTGAGGGTCTTCGATATTAGATATCCTTCAAGCCTCATTGTAGTCCAGAGAGGTCAGATTAGTCTGTTAAATGGTGACCTTCTTGCTAGAAACACTGCCTTCAGGACTGGGGATACTGAAGTACACAGGGTGGCCCGATCTGACCTGAAAAGGGGAATCAAACTCACCAAGACTACTCAGAGAAAACATACTGAAGACCACTTACACAATGGTGATACTCATCGTGGGTGGTGGGGCATCCAGTCTATTATCAACTACTGGAGCAAGAATCAACACCGACCCAGTGATAACACCTCATTAGCTGAGGAACTAAAGAGCTCCTGGGATTTTTATGTACAACAGTCTTTAGGTCTTACACAGAATGGTGTGAAAAACAAAACATCCAGTGAGTGGTAGTTCTGTGGATGGAAATGTCTTTTTGATGAGAGGTCAGAGGAGAATGGCCAGACTGGTTCCAGCTGACAGAAAGCTCCTGTAACTTAGATAACCACTGTGTACAACTGTGCTGAGAAGAACAGCATCTCAGAATGTGCAACCTGTCAAACCGGTGGGCTACAACGGCATAAGACCATGTTGTGTTCCTCTTCTGTCAACCAAAAACAGAGAGCTGAGGCTACATCGGGCACAGATTCACCAAAACTGAAAAGACTGGAAAACATAGCCAGGTCTAATAACTCTCGATTTTCTTCTGAGGCACACAGGTGGTATGGTCAGAATGTGGAGTCAACTGAATGAATCCATGGGCCCAGCCTGCCTTGTGTTAACAGTCCAGGCTGCAGGTGGTGGTGTGGCGAATATTTTTTGCCACGCTTTGGACCCGTTAACACTAATCGAATATCGATTGAATGCTACAGCCTATTTGAATATTCTTATTGTCTATGTGCCACAATATACCCATCTTGTAATAGCGGCTCCCAGCATGATAATTCACCATTTCACAAAGCAAAAGTCATCTCAAACTGGTTTCATGAACATAACAAAGAGTTCAATGTCCTTCAGTGACCCTCCCGGTCACCAGATCTGAATCTAAAACGTACACCTTTGGGGTGAGGTAGAATGGGAGATTCGCAGCATGAATATGCAGCTGACAAGTCTGCAGAAATTGCACGATGCCATCATGTCAGCATGGAGCAGAATCTCAAAGGAATGTTTCCAGCATCCTGTTGAATCCATGCCATGATGACTTGAGGCTGTTTTGAGAGCAAAGACAGGTCCGACCCCAAAGTCATAGTATAGCATTCCTAATAAAGTGAGTGTCAGATGTGAGCTTCATAAAGTGAATGCAAGGAAATATGAAGGATCTACCGGCATACCAGGACACGTCCTCAAAGACCATGCCGATCAGTTAGTTGCAGTGTTTGCAAGCATCTTCAACCGGTCTCTGATCCAGGCTGCCCCACCCCATGCCTCAAAACAACCACCATCGTTCGAGTGCCTGAAAATCAAATATCCACTGCTTCAGTGATTCCATCTGACAGCACTCACCCAGACCTTCATAAAGTGCATGGAGAAGCTGGCCCAAGTCCACATCAGAGAAACCCTCCAGCAGATCTGAACCAACATCAACAAGCCTACAAAGTCAGCTAATCACCTGAAGATGCCATTTCCACTGTCCTACATATTATACTCACTCATGTGGAACATCAAACGTTGTAGGTCAGAATGCTTTTAACACAGTATTTCCAAGCAAATTAATCTCCAAACTCTTGGACCTGGGTCTTAGTCAGTATATCTGCAAATGGGTAATGGACTCCCTAACCAGTCATCCCCAAGCAGTCAGGTTACAGTATGAGCATGTCTTTCTTCCACACTGGCAGTCAGTACTGGCGTACCTCAAGGCTACGTGCTGAGCCCCATCTTCTGCTCCTCTTTCACATATGGCTGTGCACCTGTCCACTGTTCAAACTCAACAGCAAAATATGGGGACAATACCACTGTAATAGTACTGATCTCTGAAAATGACAAGGCAGCCTACAGGGAGGAAGTACAGAACCTGGTGGGCTGGTGTTCAAATAGACGAGACAATAATAAACATGCACCCCTGTATATAAATGGAGATCAAGTGGACAGAGTTCATAATTTCAAATTCCTGGGAATCTACGTTTCTGATGTCCTCGCATCAACAGTCAATATTACCTCACTGGTTAAGAAGACACAGTAGTGGATATTCTTCCTGAGATCCCTCAGGAAGGCCAGTGTGAACACACAGCTATTGCTGAACTTTTATCGCAGCACCACTGAAAACATCATCGCTCTCTGCATCCCTGTGTGCTTTTCCAGTTGCCCTGCTGGTGACAAGACATCTCTAAAGTGAGTCATCAGCACTGCACAGAAAATCATTGGATCTGAGCTCCACCCTCTGGGCAGCATTTTTTTCACCCGTTGCCATGGCAGAGCAACCAGTAACGTCACAGGCGGCACACACCCCTATAACCAACTGTTTACCCTCTTGCCCTCAGGCAGATGATACAGAAGCATCCAGACCCGCACCTCAAGAATGAGGAACAGTTCCTACCCCAGAGGTGCTGCCCTGCTGAACCAGCAGTAATCAGTCTTGTTCACTCTACTGTCACATATCGTACTACTGTGTCTTTTTTGTGCCACTGTCTTTAGCATCAGTGACTCTCTCACCTGTTGCTACTGTCAATTTATCAAAATCCACTGCTCCTGTAGGCTCTTATCCTCATTGTAAATTTCTATATATATATATACACACACACACACACACACACATATATATACTTCATTTTTTTTTCTTATGCATTGTCACTAGTTTGCCATAGCAAATTTCATTGTATACTGTATAGTGACAATAAAGGTATTTTATTCTGTTCCACTCTATTGAAAGTCAATGCAGAGTGTTTTGTGCAGCTGCCATGTTGTGCCTGTAGATGGTACGTCATTCTGCTCAGCGTGAATTCATTACAAAGATCCTTGTTTTGTGAGGCGTAAGTGCATTTAACTGCCTTCATGCATTAGGGAGCGAAACGAGCTGGTCGTCTTTCTGCCGCACTCCTCATTCTGACGCAAGCCACAGCCCCGCCCACACCAAGCACACCCCAGAACAGTGATTTTTCTTTCGTCTGGCTAAATACTACCCTCCCTCCCTTCCTTCCCTGTACTGGGCTGTGCGATGACATAATGGCGGTGGAAAGGCTCCAGAGCGGCCAACGGCCAGTGAGCAGTAGCTTAAAATAGCATCTCCCTCTCATTCCTAAACTGTCCTTCCATTTGTTCCTGTCCCAAAATGTTTTGATGTTTAGTCTGACGTCAGGGAAGTCAAATTTTTATTGTATTTATCATTTAGTCAAACATTAAGCATTATTGTAAATAGTAACTTTACTCCACATACAAAGCTGGCATCCCTTCCAGGGTGTACCCTGGCCTCGCTTCCTGTACTGCCTGGGATTGGCTCCACCCCATACTGGGATAGGATGATGGACGGATGGGTGGATTTAGCTGAACGCAGGTAAACGGTGCTTCCTCAATACTGAAAGCCTGGTTTCTAATTGAGATGTGTTGAACTCCAGCATGTTTGATGGCACAGTCCTGAGTGAAGGCATCCCTTTTGTTCAGTGCTTAAACCAGCAATAAATAGATATGGCGCCTCTACACACAAGCTGTACTTGCAGCTGTAGAATTTGGCTCTGAAAATAGAATCCCCAATTGTATTTCTGATCATTACTCCCTTCTCGTTTTACTAGTAATCAAACTAAATTGGTCTGCTACTCAAAAAAGAGAATGGTTATTAAACCTAATATTCTTTTTTGGTCAAATTTAACAACTTAATTTACACATTTACAGAATTACAGAATAGGACTTTCATAGTTTTTCTTTTAAAATGAATCCAGTTTAAATTAGATTGTATATTCAATGGATAATGGATTTCACGGTTTTTCTTGAAATTAGAGTCTAACACTCAATTGTAAAGTAGACTGTCAGCAACTGCCAACTCAACTGTAAAATGCTCGTACTATTAACTGCTTAACACATACCACTGAAATAAGCAGCATCATCTGGTGGAAAGACTACCTGAAAACCATACTTGACTAAAAGTCTTAAAGTATCTGACATTAGCAGTACTTAAGCTTAATAAGTATTTAGCTGCTATCAAATACAGGCTTGGAATGCATTTTGGTTTTTGTTGGTTTGGTAAAGAAATGTCCAGAAGTGGTTTTTCCAAGCCTATTTACAACCCTATAGTTCGGCCCTAAAATGAAACAAAGTGAGTGGTAAGTTTTCTCATTTGTTTCCTGGAACAATCTGCCACATGTAACTGTAATACCTCCACTTCAGCCAAAGCACATCAGCATCATCATCACTTTGTTTTCAGCACCATGACAAGAACATTGAAGTTAGTTTTCATCTCAGGCAACAAATGATTTTATGACGCCGGCTTCATCATGCAAGTTTTATCAAGAACTCCCTGCAAAAAGCTGAGCTTTTATGTTATGTTTGTAATGAATTTGGAGTTCTGATATTTTATTGTGGTATCAATTAGATATTTGTTTAGCTAACCAAAAGTAGGCTATGGGAAGTACAAAAGCCTCTTATCAATGTCAGTATCACAGGCTTTTTAACATTGTTTACTACTTTCCAAGCTTGTTTACTACTTTTCCCCCAAAAATAATTGCTAGCAATGTAATAAGCAACTTGCATAGTTAGTCCCCTGCAACTGAATGGTTCCAACTATGTAAGATGCTGACGGAAGCATTTGGGAAACATGCTTTGACTCATGAACATCAACCATGCCTGTTGACAGTGTGCTTTCTTGGGAACAGTGTGAAAAGTGCCGACATCCCCGTCGCAGACTCAAATGGCACTCTAGGCATACAGACTGCCATTATTGCTGCTGTCCTCCATTTCATTCTTCACAACACCTGAGGATCTATTGAAGTCTGAATGCGCATGTCCATTGAGCTTGAAAGTGGACTGGTATTTGTTAAGTTTGGGGGCGTGGTTAAGGCTGATGTAACAATCTAGGAATTTCACCTGTTTCACTTCTTTCTTTTACCTATTCAGAAATTATATTTGAAACTACAGTGTTTGAGATTCATGGTATGTCATTTCCACGTACCGAACTATTCTTTTTCAACCACGCCGAGGTAAAGTCAGATTTTCATTCTATGGCCCCTTTAAACAGATGATGGCAACAGTTAATCAATAAAGTACCATAGCCATCTGCACCAGTTTCCAAAAGCTAGATGCTGTTGGAACGGCAGTGTATTCCCTTGATTTCTGAAATATCTCACTAAGATAAGTGTTTGTGGTGGTGGTGGACCAGTCCCAAAACCAAATGTATTCCCTGTTCAAGTAATACAGTTATTTGTGTTTCTACTGTGACAATGCAGACAAAATTAGGTTACCCATGCAAAATGTAACAAGGAATGACCGCTAATAGATTAGAGCCAAAAATCACAGAATTTATTTATAATTGTGGCTGAGTAGAATGTGTGAGATGCTAAGATTATTACTCAAAGTACAAAATTGCCAAAAATATACTTAAGCACAGCAACAAAGTACAATTACTCAAGTTCTAATCATTACTGAGATTAAATTAAACAAAAGAAAAAAAACACCAAAATGTATATTTCAAGCACAATACATTTTATTCAATCATTAAGGAGAGTTTAACCAAATTTCATGATTGGACTTAGGAATTTTAAGGCAACGATGTCAAAGATGTTTGGTTACCTATATGGCAAATTACCACCTAGCCGTAACCATTCCTAATCCTCTCATTTCCTAGAAAAGTTGACAGCATCATTCACACCCAGACTCCAAATTGTGGTAGCAACAGGTGCCTGTAGTCTGGGGTGCCATTAAATATTTTGGGCCCCATGAAAGCATATCATATTGGGCCCCCAGCCAAGCACATAGGTTTGGTTTCACCATTGGTAAGCACCAAATCAGCCACAAACCCCTAGATCTGGGGTGTCGAACTCTAGTCCTGGAGGGCCGGAGTCCTGTATAGCTTAGTTCTTTCACTGCTCCACAACAAATGATTCAGCTCAAGAGCTGTGCCGTAATTGGCACAAGGACTTGAATCAGGTGTGTCAAATGAGGGGAAACACAAAAATGTGCAGGGCTCCAGCCCTCCAGGACTGGAGTTTGACACCCGTGCCCTAGATCATACAGTACTCCCGCGATACTGGTCAGGACATGTCCCTACCATCCAGAGCCAAATCTATGCCCTTGGTCCTCAACTGCAATCTTGTTCCAAAGTTTTTCTGGAATCGTCCTAACTACCCCCTCCCCACCGGGACAGTGCAGCATCAGAAATCGTGTGCAAAATCAGGAAAATATACACCCTCTCGTACGAATTCTTAGCCTTATGCAACAGGGACGCATCTACGCACCAAGCACGGGGTTGCGGATGACTGCCACCGCAGACGCCCTTTCATAATAAGCGGTAGGTGCCCGCAGCACAGCGCTTTACTCTGCCCAGCTGTCGAACTGAAACAGCGGGAAAGCACATGCAGAATGACTATCTAACAGGTTTACATGCTTTACACGACACCGCTTAAAGAATGACTGATCCGAGACCTATTAAGACACAGGATGCAAAATACAAACCTAATAATCCATGGAAGATCATTAAATTCTCGTTTATTTCCCCATTCTCCGAGTATGTTAATGTTCTGAGTGTTTTGTTATTTTTGTATCATCCGTATGTTTTATGTGCCAATAAAGATTTTTAAAGCAAGTTTCCACACACTCTTGCCCGTCAAGAGTAGTCGGCATTACTCAAAAAGCTAGCTGATGTACCTCTGTATATTGAAAATACAAGTGTATTAATAATAATAAAGCGTAACTAATAATAATAATAATAGTAGTATAGTAGGAGTAGTAGTTGTAGTAGCAGTACTGTAGAAGCAGCTTACGCTGCGCCTGGTACCTATACAGAATTTTTATATCCGGGATTCGTAATCAGACTTTCCTAACTTCCCAAGTTCAGCAGTCACAGAAAAGTGGAATCCACTGACCATATCATTCATAAATAATCGTCGTAGGCATTACAAGCAGGACAAGCTCAGTCGATGATCGGTTTGCTACCGGTAACTTCAATGTGCCGGAGATAAGATGTGCGCATGTAACCTTGACAAACACCCCTGCCCCCCGAATCCAATACAATGGTCATACACTTCCCCACACTGACCATACACACATTGTATAACTGTTTAGATAACACCCGGGACCGATACAACAGCCAGAACCAACCGCCGTACTCCTCTGCCTTACTTTCATTCATCCACGCTTCTCCCAACAACTGATTCGTCCGCGCAGCGCACAAAGCGCCTACGTGGTTATCCACGTGAGACAAATAACAGCCTTACATAAAGAGAGTGTCGGGGCTAAGAGCCAATCGGCGCCTTCCGACGGCGGTGTCGCGCGCCTTGCATAGAAATAACGTGCCTGTGGCCAATAGGCAGGGGCCGGGGGAGGGCCGGGGGAGGGACGGGGGAGGAGCCAGTATTGAGGTCACCGCAAGCGCTGAGGGATTCGGGGCAGCAAGAGTGAGAAAACGCCGAATGGTCTGTAGTGCAGTGTGTCAGTTCAGATACCGAGAAGCGCGGTGCGAGGAACCGGGCAAGACCCAACAATTCAATTCACTTTTGACACATCTCTTCGGATTTCTCTAGAAGCACAAGGATACATTTGGACAAAAAGGTTTGCATTTCATTCTGGGTTATTTAACTATTTTTTACGTTAGGAAGACAAGACTATGACAGGAATTCAACCTACGTAGAAAGGAATGTACCGGTTATTCAGTTTCTTCTGTAAAGTTGTTATTGTTTTGGTGATGGACTAAAGGCAGGTTGACGCTTGTTTCTTTCAAACGTTAGTCTTCACCAGTATAAATGTACTTAGACTGATGCGTAGTTTAATAAACGATGTAAAAATTGATTGCATAACTGTGTTGCTGTGCAGTCAGTGGACTATTTTATGGCCATACCCACTCTCATATAGAAATTTACAAGCGGTCCATTTATGGCAAGTTATGACATTTTCATTTATGCTCTTTTTCCTAAAATTTGGCACAATACGAATCTAGTACACGATTTCCTATACGAATATCGACTAGAGGGGTCAAATACAGATTGAATTGTACCTTACAGTAATAACGGAAATACTGAGTCACAGTCCCAGCAATAGAAATCCCGACATGAATATTGCTGGATGTCACTGGTGTATCGTTTCATAATATTTCTGCTAGTTAAAGCGACGCATGGTGTTGCAGGGCTCGCCTCCCACACACACCGGCAACGCAGGCTGCACACGTAACTGCCCCTGAAGTAGGTCGATCGCCGTTGGGTGAAACCAGAGGCGTACCACGTACTCTCCAAACCCACCTGCCCGAGGCTATTTCAGCTATATCCGGGTCGATCGCCGTAATCAAGGTCAGCTCGGTTTCATTCACTTGCAATAGAAACATATGGATCACCCAAATTGAGCATTTTGGTATTGTTAAGCGTCCTGCTGGATTACAGTATAATGACAACAATATGATTGCAATAATTCTTGGTGTAATTTAATGGCACGCAGCATGTTTATGTGCAAATATGCTCTTATATAATAGTTTGCTTTAATGAATAAATAATGTGTTACGGGATTGGAGGACAAATGAGCAATATAAACAATTAAATTACCTTTATCGTGTTGTCATTGTTTTCTTTTGAGTGTGACTTTCTGCGCACATTTATCTTTGGTTAAGGTGGATGATGT
This sequence comes from Mormyrops boulengeri, assembly GCA_026781065.1. NCBI lineage: Eukaryota > Metazoa > Chordata > Actinopteri > Osteoglossiformes > Mormyridae > Mormyrops > Mormyrops boulengeri. Next base: position 17,201,221 of record JAODLD010000049.1, read on the forward strand.
TTTAAAGAATTTTTCACGCACATCGCTTGAGCGTGTGAGTCTGGTCTAATTTAACCCGAATGACAGTAAGAGTCAGATGGGGGTTTGTGAAATCGTGTCAGTCTTGGAGGCTGCGCGGTTTATCCTCTCAGTGGAGGCTACTATGTGGACTGATTTGGACTGGCAGAAAAACAGGTTATTACAGCTGACCTAGTCTCACACAAAGGCGCTCCACATACTGTGAATGATGTCAGTCACACTGTACAGCTTCAACCTCAATGACAAACTTGTCACCCCCTAGCCATTCAGTGTCAGTCTCCGCAAGCATGGTAATTAATAACCCAACAATAATAATCCTAAAGATATATCAGTGATATATCGTCTTAGCTTATTGGTGAGCATTTCTCAGGTTCAGTGCTGACGAACAGGAGCCTGACTGACTGAATGACTGACTGCACGGTGCGTTTTTTCACTTGCTTTGGTGCTGTAAGGTACAGGCAGGTTACAGCACATGCAGATTAAGATCTCTGGCTTCTAACTTGGGGGTGTACAGATAGACTGGTGATTGTCCACTGGGTGAAGATGAAAACCATCTCCAGACTCAATAATGTCTCTCCAGATAACTGCTGCGACTATGTTCTTATCCCCATCGCAGCATGGATAAGGTACTCCGTGTACTATTTGGAACAGGCAGCCCGACAGAGGAATGAAGTCATTTCCCCCCTTTAAAAATGTCTCGGAGCTGCCTGGAGTTTAAACGCAGTTGAACGTTTTCCCAGGCGCTGACGTGATTGTGGGGCGGAGCGGCACGGAAAGCCCTTCCCTGCTGCTGGCCCCGCTGGCTGCCGTAACCGTGTGGGTGTGAGCCTGCATGTCTCCATTCAGAGCGCTTCATGCGTGTGACCGGTGGGTGGTGGCTGGTGACGCACGTAGAGAATCGCCGCAGGGGAGGAAAGAATGAAGTAGCATGCCTAAATGAGGCCAGATCATTAGCCTGGGCTGCGCTGCCTCCGCGGACAGGCCTCGGGGCCCGAGCGGAATGCTGGAGAGCCCAACGGGGGTCAAGTCAGGAAGCGGTTAATACCCAGCCAGCTGGCTGGGATGTGTCTGCTCTGACCAGAACAAAGGGTCAAACCAAAGGAAAAGGAAGCTTCCAGAAGCATTTCCTCCCACCACTTCACCACATTTCTTCTCAAATGGTATCTTTCGGTGGAGGAGTCAGTGGGTGACACTTTGAACTTAGACCTGCAGGGACAGGGGTTCGAATCTTGCCTTTGCTTGGTGTGTGTAGGGTCTGCGTGCTCTCCACACGCCGCAGGAATTTCCCCTGAGGGCTCCGATTTCCTCCCACAGTCCGGCAACATGCAGTTAGTCTAATCTCTGTCTGTATGTGTGTGGACTGGCGTCCTGTTCAGGGTGTACCCTGGCCTTGTGCTCTGCACTGCCTGGGACAGGCTCCAAGCCCTTCTATGACTCTGCCCAGAACAGGCAGTTGTAGGAGACATTGATGCATGGCATTATACTCACCAACAATGCATTAACTGTCCTTTATATGGACAAAATCACCAAAGCGTAATTTAAACCCAGTTACTCAACTACCAGGGCAGGGATTAAAAATGTCCCGTGTTCCATCTCATGCAATGCTAGCACATGCCGGCCCTGTGGTCTGTAACAGTTGTTCATTCTCCCAACAGCCACCCGCACCAGCTGCATTGGCTACCCGATATTGGGCAACAGTACATAGTCCGTTGTTCTTTCACCTTTGCAATGAGAGACCTTCTCATCCAAACTGGACTCTGCCCAAAAGACATACTTTCCTGGAGGGGGATCTGTCACTCTGGCTATGGTCATGAGTGTTCCAAATACGCATCTGATTTCCCTAGCCTTGTATGGACAAAAAATTATGTAACTCCTTATGTGAATGCGGCTGCCTGTGCCTTGTTCAATTATATAAATCACTGCTGTGACGCAGCATGTTCTAAAACTTAAGAGATGTTTAGCAGGGTGATTTAGATAATGTCTTCTTTGTGTAAGTTGGTTTCTTTGACTAAAACAAAGTCAAAAATAAAGTGAAAAATCTTTCATTAGGACTGGTTTTTAATACAGAAACCCAGTTCTAATTGGCATTTTAAATAGCAGCCCATGATATGTGAGGTTTTTGATTTTTGGTTTGTTCATTTGTTAGGCCACTCATTGCAAAATTTTCTTTTTTTAATAGGCAGTCTATTTTTTTTCCTCATTAATTTATTAGCTATAATTCAGCCCAGGGCAGCAGCAACATATCCTCATGCCTCCTGTCGGCACTGACGCCTGAATGTGTGGCGCAGGAGATGACTTCTTGAACCCATGGGGAGGTGGGATCGCTATGCATGTCTCAGTCGCTGGATATTTTTATCCAGGGGACCGTGGTAAAGTAGCCAATGGGAAGTGAGCTGTTTTGAAATATGTGCTCTTCTGGGTAGACCTGGAACCTTCCTTCAGATGGTGACCTCTCAGCAGATAGGGAATCTCATTTATTCCCAAACTGTTGGCGTAATGTAGTGCAGCTTATAAGTCGGGTTCCAATATATGTAGCATTTTTGCACACACACCAGTTTTTCTGAAAGTACAGGTTAGCCTTTCACATTCCGGTCGTCTCCGGTTTGTCCTTTGATCAGCCAGCGAGCCAAGGTGTATGCTGCGGAGCGTCAGAGAGGACAAAAACAGGCACCCGTCAGGCTAATCGTCGCTCTTCACGTATGTCAGCCTCTTCCGTAGTCCTATTTCTGAGAGCATCTTTTAGAATCCACTGTGACCTCTGTGGGCGTTGAGCTTGAATTATGCTCGATCTCATCCGTTTTTACCATTGAGAATGTTCAGGAGCAATACAGCCGGAGGTTCGTGTGAGTGTAATTGTATTTCCATTGATATAATTATGTTTTTTTTTTTTAATGACTATGGCTATGAGAGAAAATTAAATCAGCCCGGCAATGTTCTTTCAGGAGTGCAAAATAAAACCGAACCGAAGTAACTATGTGATCGTTGGACCTGCTGCCTCCGGGCTAAGTCGGCATATTGACCTGCCTTTCATTCTGTTATCTGGCCTGTTCCGAATCTGGCTCCCTTCCCTAATGAGTTTAGAGTGGCGGCCGCTTTTGTCCCCACAGGTCCATGCGTTCACAGACAGCATGTGCTCCCGGTGTTGCTCTTGACGTTTCTGTCTGTGACCGGTCCCGCAAGTCACGCCAGGCACCTGGTACCTTGAGGTCACCCCCTACCCAGCTTCTGTGGCTGCCTGCCCCTGTTCAGCTGGGGGGCAGGGGGTGCTGTATGCTTGCATGGTACTGTTCGCAAGCTAGATCAACTGTCTTCGGTCACCGAGGGCTTTCCCACATCACCTCCACCATGAGGCAGCCGGCATTTGTGAACTTGCAATCCTTGTTCAGTCAAGCTTCTCTGACAGGTTCAGTCCAAAGTTCAACTCTGTGACAGGCACCATCTGTGTCGGTCACCCGGTTAGGCAGCTCTATCCAAGGCGAACGTGTCTCTCTTATCAGTGTCCTGTTCTGTGCCTTATCTCCATCAGACCTTTTAAAGCTGCCCCCATGTGTGCACTCTTGTGCTTTGTGAGGTATGTGTGTGTGTTTGTGTGTGTGCGCGTGTGCGTAATTATTACATTGTGGTGGCCAGATTTCCCCACAGTGCGATAACCTGTAACTTTTTATCTTGTGGACAAACACAAACACACACACACACACACACACAGGTATGTAATTATATCTTTGTGGGGACTCTCCATTCATTTCTATGGGGAAAACTATAATTCCAACCTGACGACCGTAACCCCTACCCAGCCTTAACCTTAACCACAAGTAACCAAACAAAATACGAGACTTTTGGAATTTTTATTTTTTTGATTGTATCCACAGATTTTGTGGGGAGCTGAAAAATGGGCCCCACAACGTACAAAATAATGGGTTTTTATTACATTGTGGGGAGCATTTGGTCCCCACAATGTAATATAAACCTAATCCACACAAACACACACATACCAGAGCTGGTTCAGCTCCAAGCTGTGGGAGTGTTCCTGCACGCTGGCCGTGTCTGCATGGTCTTGTGTGTTTTATGTCTCATGTTAATCTGGTTAACGTGTGTAATGATGAACCTCGCCCAGCGCTGTGCTGAACATCGCAGTTACTAATTCACACCTGGCCTGTGTGATACTGTATAACAAATAACTTTACAAAAAGATGAGGACTCTGAAGCTAATTGAATGGTAGTTCTGATAAAATATATATTATTCAAAATATCCACTGACTATCTTGTAATATATATATGGCAGAGAGAACATAGAGTTAAATGACCACGCTAAAAATAGTTGTCAGCTGTATGCAGGAAGTGCATATGTGACCCAAGCCAGACACTAAAAGTACTTATGAAAGTACATAGCGTTGTGAAAGGTTCCCGGAATAAAGTTCTTGGTGGCACTTCATCCATCTTCATTTATGGGTAGTAACAATGCCGCCCCTGGCCAAATTGGGGCCCTAAGCAGAATTTTATTTTGAGCCCCCCCATGACGAAAAAAAATGAGTAAAAAAAAAAAAAACCACTAACAGTCTTTTGCTTTTCCTGTGCACTCTTTCCTAACAACTTTTATACAACGTTCTTAGC
>JAODLD010000049.1:17205949-17219731 GCA_026781065.1 Mormyrops boulengeri
TCTCTCCTGCCTTGGGCTGACTCGGTGCTCTACGCGCGCCTCACGGCAGCGATGCGCATCCTTTGCGCATTTGCAGAAAATGCGTCCCCTTGCGGAAAATGGGCCCCCCCCATGGATCGTGGGGCCCTACGCACAGCGCGTGTTCTGCGTGTAGGGAGGGGCGGCACTGGGTAGTAAGTAAGTAAGTACTTATATAGCACCTTTTTAGAACAAATGTCATAAAGGGTTTCACAGGTGATAAAGACAATCAAAAATCAACAGAAGTCCTGTCTGTACAAATAAGTTTTCAGATGCTATTTAAAAGAGCCCACATTGCTGGCTTTTGTCATCACCGTGCTACTTAAGGAAAGCACTGTTGCACAGCAGAATGCAATTCATGATTGATGCCCTTATTTTGGGGCTTATTTGGAGTCAGTTTGGAATGCAGTGACACACATTGATTTACCTAGTATGGAACACAGTGATTGTTTTTTTGTCATGCTACGTGGTACAGAGCGATTACATTAATAAAATAAACGGACTTTGGGGGTCAAACGTGCTTGGGCACGGTACGGATCGGCTAGTGTAAGTTAAACTTGGACCTCGAGATAATAAGAAGGTCTCAATTGGAAAACATGAGTGTGCTGATGGCTGAGTCAAAAGGTCACAGGTATAAGTGGGTGCCTGATTGCTTAGAGTCTCATAGGTAAATAAAAGAATCTTAAAATCTCTCATATTTTACTGGGAGCCGATGTAGGGAAACCAAAGCAGGAGAGATACAAGCTCTACAGCTAGTTCTGCTTAATAGTCTAGCAGCAGAATCTTGAGCCAGCTGAAGTTTCTTGAGAGCTGAGTTTGAGAGGCAGGTGGATAGAGAATTACAATAATCTGAACGAGATGAAATGAAAGCATGAACTGTGGATTCGAAAAGAGTGAGGACAAGGTGACTCGATTTAGCAAAGTTGTAAAAATCGTGAGCAGGAAAGCAACTTCACGTGTTACTCAAGATATTTAAGTGCCTGTCAAAAGAGAACGCCCAGATTTTTAGAGGATGACTTAAAACTAGAAAAGTGGCAGAGGACTCAACTGTACCTTAGAGCAGTGTTTCTCATCCCAGGAACGTGGACTGTCTCGGTGTTCCAGAGGAGCGGCCTGAGACGCACTGCCTTAGAGGTTACGCTATCTGGGCCAAGATGATGCACTGTGCACTGACCAGAATGCACACTTAAAATGATGTCATTAAACACCCTTAAAAGATGCTGTACTGTGCCTCTTACAGAAAGCAGACTGGAATTTGTCAAAAATACTTTGAGCTTACATGATCTCTAACAATCGCCCCAATTGAAAAGTACGCATCTCTGGCATCCTCAGTCATATTATTGTACCTGATAAACAGGTCTTTTAAATGGAGACGTAATTGCGGGTGCTCCATGCTGACATTTTGATTGTGGTGGTTATTGGGGGTCCTGCAAATTTCCAGGATACACCTCTTCCTCTCCTGTAGCTGTGGGAAAACAGTTCAAAGGACCTTTGGTCTGCTGCTTTTTTGCGGCTGGGGATTCTGGGTAAAATGACTGCCTGGCAGAGAACCATAAAGGATAATGTTCAGAGGTGGTCTAAAATAAATGTGGACTTTGCTGACAGTTACCAGTTAACCAGTGCAAATTAACCAGCACTTTCTTTGATGTTCCCAGGGACACTCTGCTCTATCGCTGCAACATGACTCTGGAAGATGATGGGTTGGGCCGCCTCTAGTCCTGCCAGTGTGCCTGTTTCCTCATGTCTGGAGATTCTGAACCCAAGGCGTACTTGTACTCGGCCCTCGAAGGGCAGGATGGGGGAAGCCACCACCCATTTGGGGAGGGGAGCACGGGGGGCCGTGGCTCCATGGGACAGCTGCACCTGATGAGCGGCTTTGCCGAGGGACGGGGCCGTGGGCGGGCCGGGTCAGAGCTGGGCCTCGCATCTGAGGGCAGCGACAGCAGCAGCCAGGATCACGGCGCCTCGCCCCATGGCGACAGGAAGAGAGCACGCTCGCTGCATGAGGACGTGGAGATGAAGAGCAGTGGCTCCAGCGGAAGTGGCACCGAGTCCCACGGCAACGAATCCCACAGCAACGAGTCCCATGGCGACGAGTCTCACGGCAACGAGTCTCATGGAAACGAGTCTCTGGGCAGCTCCAACGGCAACAGCAAGGACTCTGCCCTGCTAGAGTCATCTGGGAGCAATAAAAGGTCAGTGAGTCGTACCTATGCAAGATCCAGTTTGAAGTCATGTGTTTTTGTGCTTATAGTTCTGGAATGTGATGCTGAATGAATTGTTTGTGGCAGAATAAGTCTCTCCTACTTGGTTGGGAACGTTGCCTTGGCAACGTGGTGTTTCGCGTGCGTGTTGGTACGCAAGAGCAGGAACACGCGGATGGAGCGCGCAGCACATAGGCTTGTCTTCCTCTGAGATTTTGCTTGGCTCTCTCTATGAAGCCACACCCACTGTCCTGTCAGGGGAACTGCTTATTCGACTGTTGCCCGTCAATCATGGTGATGGGCGGGATGAGGAGGTTTCTGTGGCAATCTTTTTTTTGTCTGTAAAATGTATTTTGGATTCCTTCCAGACTGTACTGCCTGAACCAGGGCGTTTACATAGTCAGCATGTTCTTTTCCATTTTCGTAACGGCCGTTACCATAGCTAGTGGTAAATAAAAAAAAAAACAATACTCGTTGTGGTTTTAGTTCGGAATAAAGTGTCCTCTCCAAGCTTTGGAAGTAGTCTGCGTTCTTTTATTTGATCTGCCTTTCGTGTTCCCGGCTTTTGTCTTCAACCTGGAGGTTGAAATAAAAAGCTGTTATGACTTGTCTAATATATGTAATTATAATTTATTGGTACTTTGGCAGAAACATACATTTGTTGTGTGCAGGCTCCAGGGACTTGTTTACATAATTCGAGGTACTTATTATAATAAGCTCTTTTACTGGCCCGTTTAAGACTTACTTGGATCTTCAACGGCCTCTGGTATCGGCTACGGCCTCAGTTAGCCTGCTGGTGTCTCAGCAGCCAGTTTGCATTTACTTAGACACGCTGTCCTGCATCTGTACCTCATAAGCAGTTTATTTATGGTGTGTACTACACCAGGCATATGCTCTACTTCTTCTGGATGCCAGAGCAGAGTGACAAAAAGTGGTTTCAGGTGACATAAACAGACCGACAAAATATCCAGGGCAAGTATTTTAACCTGACCTGGTCTCGAGGGTCAAGCAGAACAGCTGAACCTTCTAGAAGATCTGCTGTTAACGGTGTATCCCTCATTATGACCCATGGCACAACATGTGGCCATCTCGGTGGACCCTTGAAAAAGCCATCTAATGGGAAAATGATCACTGTCCGTAGGAATTATGCTGAGATTCAGTTTACACTGAGTAAAATGTCAAGGCTTGTGTCATCTAAGGTCTTCGTTTGCCCCGTAGCTCCAACTCCCACAGTCCTTCACCCCCGAGCAGCTCCAATGCCTTCAGCCTTTTGAGTGCCAGCTCTGAGCAGGACAACCCATCGACGAGTGGCTGCAGGTCAGTTCTGTTCACACACACATGCCTGCAAATGGCCTGGCACAAAAGCAGATGGTCATTGCCAAGGAAATTGTTGTGATTCACTGGCCCTTAAGGGGAACTTCCTCAAATCATTGTGTGATGTGTCTGTTCTACAGAAAACCAAAGTGTTTCCCCAAGACGTACCAATCTGTGGATACAATTGTGTCTTAGGCCTGGGGTACAGTCTGTGATGAGTGCATGTCTGTCTCATGCCGTCTACAGTAGCGAAGAGTCCGCTAAGGCCAAGACGCAAAAGGAGCTGATCAAGACGTTGAAGGAGCTGAAGCTCCACCTGCCCTCGGAGAAGAGGAACAAGCGCAGTACATCCAGTACCCTCAACACGCTCAAGTATGCCCTGCACTGCGTCAAGCAGGTCAAAGGTAAGGGCAGTCTGCAGTGCAGCTGGAGATGACATCATACCGTGAAAGTTTGTGATGACTTGATGGTTTTCTGAATTGGTTTGTTGACTGAATAGTAAACAGAAGTGTACGGCACTCCTTGCTAACTCTTATTTGTGTATGATGCAGCCAATGAGGAGTACTACCAGATGCTGATGATCAATGACAGCCACCCATTGGGTTTGGACGTTTCCTCTTACACCATTGAGGAGATCGACAGCATCACCTCCGAGTACACCCTCAAAAACACGGTATGTGGACCACATCAAGAATTCCCACGGCTCCCAGTCATCAAAGTCACATGCAGCAATGAATACGTCTTGCAGCCATCACTCCTCTGATGGTCCTCATGTTTTGGCATGTTCATGCACGACAGGACATCTTTGCCGTCACGGTGTCCCTCATAACGGGGAAGATCGTTTACATCTCAGACCAGGCGGCCTCCATCCTCAATTGCAAGCGGGACGTGTTCAAGAATAGCAAGTTCGTGGAGTTCCTGAGTCCCCAGGATGTCAGCGTCTTCTACAGCTTCACCACGCCCTACCGCCTTCCCTCCTGGAGCATGTGTACCGGAGCAGGTATCCCCCAGGCCGAGGCTCATTCACATCTGTATGTGGCCTGGGCCCTCAATGCTTTGTCCATCTTCACCCATCTCCTGTTAAAATTATGTAACTTATTTTGCTTTTTTCTCATATTCCAGAGTCTTCCCCCTCCGACTGCTTGCAGGAAAAGTCCTTCTTCTGCCGGATCAGGTATGCGCAGATGCCAGGCCTTGCCATCTGTTCCTATGTTTTTATGCATCTCTCCTCTCTTTTACACGACTGGGGGGGGGAGTTATTTTAGTCACCTCGCACCATACCTGATAAACCTGCTGTGGCTTTTAAAGTTCAGCGCTGCCCCCTAGTGGGGAAAAGGAGGTATTTTCTGACCCGATTTTGGAAGAGAATAGTAGAACGACTATGGGTGATGGGAAAAGTGAAACATAAGTGCAGCTAGATTACCAAACTCTGTCGGGAAGCTGCTGACTGATTCGACCCACTCAGTGCTGGTTGCTTCTGGGTTAAATTAGGCAGTGACTGACAGGGTGGGATAATCCGGCCCACTGTGGGGATTTGAAGCCTCCACTGGGTGCCGATTCGTAAAATAGCTTCATCAAGCCCGTTCACCCGCTAAACTTAACATCCTGTTGGTAACCCGGCGGCGCGGCTGTTTACCCATGTGTTTGTGAGGCCACGCTCAGCTGTGTGCTCCTCCATCCAGCGGGGGCCGGGAGCACGAGGGGGACCTGCAGTACTTCCCCTTTCGCATGACACCATACCTGATGAAGGTGCAGGACATGGAGCGTGCTGAGGACCAGTTCTGTTGCCTGCTGCTGGCCGAGAGGGTGCACTCTGGATACGAAGGTACGCCTCGCTTCACGGAAGCGCGTTACCTTAACGGGCCGTCTGTCATTCGCTCGCCCTGCATAGTGTATGCGGTACCCTTATGGAGTAGAAGCGCCTCTCGTGTCTAAGAGTAGGATCCCAGTGAATTAAGGATGTTATATAACCTTGCTGTCTTTCCTTTTTTTGGCTACACAGCTCCGAGAATTCCCACAGACAAGCGGATTTTCACCACCACGCACTCGCCGAACTGTGTGTTCCAGGATGTGGATGAAAGGTGAGTGGGAGGCTTTTAGTACAGTAACACCGAACTCCAGCCAACATGTTACACTCTGCTTGTAACTATCTACCATTTAGAGGAAACTCTAACGCAGGTTTGGCACCATAGTGAGTCAGCACTCTGTAACTATGACATCCGCATTCTAAAGTGTGTGTGTGTGTGTGTGTCTCTCTCTCAGGGCTGTTCCTCTGCTGGGGTACCTGCCGCAGGACCTCATTGGGACACCAGTCCTCCTGCACCTGCACCCCAGTGACAGGCCCATCATGCTGGGTGTCCACAGGAAGAGTGAGTCCTACGCTCAGCCTTAGCCAGGAGGCCGAGAAATGCACTGTCATCTCAATTAACCATGACCATCAGCTCAGATGCTGGATCTGCTGCTTGGAATTCGTGTCATTTTAAAATCTCAAGTAGCACTGGACTTAGCTGATAAAAAAATATATAACAGGTATTATGAATGAAAATGCCATTCAAAGATAATTTGAAATGGAGGGCATATAGATGGAGTTGTGTCTAGATTGTGTTTTTTCTTGACTAATGATTGTGGTGAGTCAGAGTGGGGGATGACCAATTAGGTAAGCTGCCCCCGGTGACTGTGCCAGGACATTTATTTAACCAACAGGGGGCACCCTTGTAGCTTATTAGTTAGCAACATAGCCTTCCTTGGTAAAGTAGCAATCTTTAGGCTGGGATTTCCAAGAAGAAGACTAGTTATAGCAGTAATCAAATATTGTGCAGATAAACACACTGATGTGTCCTTCATACATTGATGAGTTTTCAAAGTTCGTATGAATACTTTATATAAATTCTTTGGAAATGAATGCTCGTTAGCAGCGATAGGAAAGTCTAATCATGTAATCCTCCACCTGTGGCAGTACTCCAGTTCGGCGGCCAGCCCTTTGACCACTCCTCCATCCGGTTCTGTGCCCGCAATGGAGAATATGTCACCCTGGACACCAGCTGGTCCAGCTTCGTCAACCCCTGGAGCCGCAAGGTGTCCTTCATCATCGGCCGACACAAAGTCCGCATGTAAGGAAGACTGACCCCCCTCCAACCGTCTCTCATATGCCATTGCTGTGATAAACCCAGGCTGACCAGGCTGCAGACACTGCCCTTCCTGGGAATTTGGGGTGGTATGAGTAATGGGCGGTGTCTCTGTCGTACTCGCGCAGGGGTCCTGTGAACGAGGACGTGTTCACACCACCACCCTTTGCCGAGGGGAAGACCATGGACCCGGACATCCTGGAGATCACCGAGCACATTCACAGGCTCCTGCTGCAGGTGGGTCCCTGGGGCTGAGCCTTGAGGCATCTCACACCCAACGCCACATGAAAACACTGCACGAATCTGTGAAATATTAGCGTGCAAACTCCTTAGATCAATACCAGTCACAGACACGATGACTGAGAAAAGTATTCATACCGAAAGAAACTGTCAGTCTGGTGACACACAGTGAAAACGACCTTTTTTTGGTCATGCCCGTCGCCTGTTTAACCCCTTCTGTGCTGCATCTCCTTAGCCCATCCACAGCTGCAGCTCGGGATCCTACGGTGAACACCTGCTGAACGTGGAGCGAGTTTCTGGAGAGAGCGGCAGCAGGGGCAGGCCAGAGGAGATCGAGGCTGAGCAGGCCAAGCCAGTGAGTGCCATCTTCTTCATCATCATCAGCAGCATTATCATCAATGTGTCCGCTGTTACTCGGTTAGCCAGGTCACTGTCACTGGAGTCTCACTGCACCACATAATCTCTGATACCACTGTGTGCTGTAGCACTGGACACAAGAACCTAGAATCTTGACATTTAGCCCCAGTTTTCTATGCATTAATAAAGAAGCATAATAATTACTGTTTATAATCCACTTCTCTGTGAATAAAAAAGGGGGGCACACAGAATTAGCAGCTAATCATGAGTTATCTTCAAAAGTTAATAAGTATGTCAGAAAGGATCTTTAAAAATAGACTTTCTTAATTATAAAACAGGACACTTTTTAAAATTAGTTTGTAACATCTCACTATCGCCGCTACTTTTAGCCATCGTTAGTCGACACAAACACAGGCCGAGCTTGTTAAGTTGTTCCGGAATGTTCTGGAAAGTCTTTGCTCTTGATAGGATTTCGGAAAGGCTGACACTGTGTCTTCCTGTGCAGCGCACGTTTCAGGAAATCTGCAAAGACATCCACTCGCAGAAGAACCCGCAGCAGCAGATTGTCACGTCCATCTCGGCCAAGGTTGAAGCAAAGAGAAGCTCTGGTGGTAAGTGGGCAGTGCCCGCTGTGTCTCTCTGTGTTTGACTCTGTATTTGTGTGCGAGTCTATCCATCAATGAAATACACATCTGTGAGCAGGTGGTTCAAGGGCAGGTGTGACGGCTCAGTGAGACATCCCAGTGATATATCTTCTACAGCAGGAACCCAGCAGAAGAGCTCAGCGGTGAGGCCCAAAGCAGGGAAGGAGGGCCTGGTTGGGCTGGAGGACCGTCCCCCAAGGCCAGACGAGCTGTCCTATAAGAACCAGACTATCTATTCCTACCAGCAGCTCAGTTGCCTGGACAGCGTCATCAGGTCAGGACTACTTGCATTAGTTTGGATGGTGGTGTCGAAGTGTTCAGGGGCAATTACTGCCAGCAACAAACAGTATAAACATGTGCGAACTTCAGGCTGGAGAAACAGTGACTGATAATCTACTCAGAGTAAATGATGAACTTCCAGGTTTTGGGGACTCTGAGTTGGATCGATGGCTTTTTGAGGAACTTGTGGTGAACAGGATCTCATGTACGGATGTGTGGTGCTGCCCCCTACAGGTACCTGGAGAGTTGCAACATCCCTGTCACGGTGAAACGGAAATGCCAGTCATCCTCCAATACCACCTCGTCCAACTCTGATGAGGACAGGCAAAAATTGCCCAGCAATCCCCTACCTGGGTCCAAAGGTATGACTCCGCCCACTTCCTTATTCTGGCATACCCCCCTGCCATTCCCAGAAAGTAATTAAACTCTGACCAATGGCAGATGCTGCACTTATAGAGGCAGATGGCCGGCTGTCCACCATCAAGGAGCCGAAGAAGGCAGGCAGCGGGGCGGTAGTGGGGTCCTCACTGGCGCCGCTGGCCCTGCCCAGTAAGGCGGAGAGTGTGGTGTCCATCACCAGCCAGTGTAGCTACAGCAGCACCATCGTCCATGTGGGTGATAAGAAGCCCCAGCCTGACTCAGGTATCTGTTTCTTGGGATTTACTTTTTCTAAACGTTTTTGCATCATGTTTCCCATACGACTCTGCAGAGGACAAATGGGTATAGAAAATTGATGGATGGATGGAGGGGTTCTACCTCTAGTATTTTATTTTAATAGGGGTGTCAGACAGAGGTGGAGATTTCAGATTCATAGAGTACAATCCAGAGCATGATTTTGTTTCAACCAGCCTGATGAGTACCCTTTGACTGTGACTCTTTATAGTCAACTGGTTGGTTGAAACAAAATCTTGGTCTGGATTTGTACTCTCTGCACCTGAAATCTCCACCTCTGGTGTCTGAAATTTATTTACTGCTAGCTGGAGCATTCATATGTAATCTTTGTGTGAGGTCATGGGGCTGCATGTGAAACTGCGTTTTCTTGTCACAGAAATCATCGAGGATGTCGCTGGCTCGGGGGAGGCCACAGAGGGCCTCGCCCCTGTGCCGCCCCCCAATTCGGTATCACCCCCAAGCCAGGAGAGGGAGCCGTACAAAAAGCTGGGCCTGACTAAACAGGTTCTTGCAGCGCACACTCAAAAAGAAGAGCAGACCTTCCTGTGCCGCTTCCGTGAGCTACGTGGGGTCAGGGCTTCCCAGGCGGACTGCTCCCTCTACCTGGATCGGCAACGCAGCATAAACGGTATAACACATTTAAGCATGTGAAACGTGTCACATTAATCATCACTGTGTGGACTCTGTAAACATAATGGCCATAAACATAAGCTAATAGTGTTTCCAGGATGCTATCCTGGGCTGGGCATTTGGGTATGTTGGGTATGTAGCAGTGTTCAAATTAAGGTCTTGAAGGGTCATCGACAGGGGTGGGAGGAATAGTCCTGGTATGACTAATGATTAGTTAAATTTGGTCTGTCCCTGTTGGGTGGGCAATGAGCCCCTGTAGCCCCGGCTCCAACTTCACGTTGTATTTCAGTAATTCGTAGCTACTGTTAACACATTTCCTCATTTCCCTGTAAGGGCAAAGCAGGTTGTATACAGTGGCGATCAAAATTTAAAAACAAGAGACGTTTTTGTAATATACAAAGTCACAGCTAATCTGAATTCTAAGTTACTAATTCTAAGTTATTCTAACGTGAATAGAAGAGATTTTAATCATATTTCATCAGTGAAAGCTATGGCGCATCATAAAACAAATGGTATATACAAGGTATTTGAAGAAGGTATGCAAACAAAATTAAAGAACGGTTCATTTATTCTTTTTTTGTAGAAGAAGCCTACAAAGGAATTCTGTCAACTTTTTTGATGGTTACAACTTACAGAAATGCATAGGAAACACAGAGGCCCTTGATTTCAGCGCCCACAGGATGTAACCAATTTCTCAAACTGCTCCGACTTGATTGTGTTCCACTCGTCTGCCAGTTTCTTCCACAATTCAGTAACTGTAGTGGGTTTGTTTGCCATAACTCGTCGCCAGTTACCTTCCAGAGATTCTTGATAGGGTTCAGATCACTTTGGGCCATTTCATCCCCTGGACATTCTCAGCTTTGAGGAATGGCTGCACTCATTTTGCTCTCTCCTGCTGCATAGAACATACCCCACACTATAACACTTACCCCTCCCAACTTTTCTGACTTCTTCACACACTGGTGGAGTCTTTCCTCAATTCAAAGCCACAAATAATGTTTCCCGTCCAAACCAACTAAATTAAACTTTCATCACTGAAATTAACTTTGGACCAGTTCTCCTCTGTCAGCATAACATGCTCCTTAGCAAAGGGATAGTGTAGCTTTTTCATTCTTCTTGCTGATGACTGGCCTAGTCACCATGGAGTGGCCTTTCAATCCATATTGTCCCAGACAACGAGACCCTATCTAGACAAGTTCTTGCCCTGCCCAGAACTAATTTGGTGAGCAGTTCCAGCTGTGGATCCGATGCCCATGAGAGTCTCCCTATCATCCTGTTTATTCGCGCACTCGTCATATGTGAGCAACCAGCCTTTTCCAGGACTTGAATGACTTAGTTTTATTGTACAGCTTTAGTATTTGAGAAATGAAGCTCTTGGAACGACCGACTTTTCTTGCAGTGGCTAAGAGGGTCATCCCATCAGCCTTCATCTGACCAACCTGACGTCACAGGGTTTCGGTCACCTTGGAGAGGTCCACCATCCTGCAAAACTCCTACCAATGTTGCCAAATAGATTGGGGTTGCCAGATATTTCAAGATATTTCAGATTAGAACGAAATACTGTCAAATATAACAAATTTCTTCAAATTTCTTGTTTATCCATTTATTTTGTGATGTGGCATAGCCTTGATTGAATGATTTGGACATTGATCGAATATTCCCATAGTCGCTTAGAAGACTTTAATTACTTTTACTAAGTAGTTTTGATACTTTGCAGATAGTACTGTATTTTAAACTTTATTATGGATTATTAAAGCACAATATGAAAACATTTAGTACAGTGCAGTACTGTACAATAATTCTTCTATCTTTTTATCCTTTATAAAACACAAAACACCATGCATAATAAACATGAAACACCTACCGTGCGTAGTACACAGTGCTGATCGTTACAGTACTGTAACCTTATATGTCCGGCATCGCTGTACAGTACTGTTTCATTGTTGGCTCACAACGCTACATACTCTCGCTGGGGATACTCTCAGAACCAAGGGGCCATTTCTATGTCTTAGCACTATATTCTCATAGGTGATTATATTACCTAATATTCTATATTAGTTTAACATAGTCCTTGTGACTTTTAAAATATGGGTCCTTTTCTTGCAGTAATACTATAAAGTTCTATTTTAGATCAATCATGTTTAGGTAAAAGGCATCATTTGCAGATCGTCATTCAGTTTGTTTAGCAAGTTTTCATAATTTTAGCTCTTGCATTTTTTGCAACAGATATAGATTCCTTAAAACTCGTGTGTTGGACTGATATTTAAGTGAAATGCAGCCAAACTGTCTGTTCACTCTGTCCCATGCCTTCTTCTACAGGAAGCCCCGCCCCTGTAGTGAACAAGCAGGGTGTGGCTGGCACGGAGGCCACGCCCAGGGCAGGAGGGGCGGGCGTGCCCAGGAAGGGCGGCCGCAACAAGAAGACCAAATGGAAGAGGGCTAAAAAGCAGGAGTCGTCGGACAGCACGGCGTCCCACGGACAGCAGCCCCCCCGCGCCCCCCTGGCCAGCCTGCAGCAGACGTCCTGGTCCACGTCCGACACGTCGCAGTCGGCCTTCCCTGTGGCCTACCCTGCCGTCGTGCCCGCCTACCCCCTGCAGCTCTTCTCGGGGCCCAGTGTGGACCCGGCTGTGTCCGGCTTGGGGGAGAGCCAGTGCAGTCAGGACCCTCGCTGCCCTGTCCCCCCCTCACCCTACACTGCCCCAATGGTCACACCAGTGGTGGCCCTGGTGCTGCCCAATTACGTATTCCCTCAGATAGGGGGCGCTCCACAACAGCCCTTCTACCCCGAGGCGGCCTCCTTTCCACTTCAGCCTACATTACCTCAGCAGCCGCAGTTCCCTCCCCAGGCGGCGTTCCCAGGCCTGCCCACCTTCCCTCCGCAGCCGCAGTTCCCTCCCCAGGCGGCATTCCCAGGCCCGCCCACCTTCCCTCCGCAGCCCCAGTTCCCTCCCCAGGCGGCATTCCCGGCCCCGCCCACCTTCCCTCCGCAGCCTCAGTTTCCTCCCCAGGGGGCGTTCCCGGCCCCTCTGTTCCAATATGGGGCCCCAGCTGCGTCCCCCAAGGCCCCAGCAGCAGGGCCCCGCGACCCCACGTCCCGCTCTGCCACGCCCCAGTCAACGCGCAGCCAGGCCTCGCCACCTCTCTTCCAGTCCCGCTGCAGCTCACCACTGCAGCTCAACCTGCTGCAGCTGGAGGAAAGCCAGCGTTCCCTGGAGCGCCAGGAGGGAGCGGTGCCCTCTGGTGGAATGCAAGGGACCAACGTGGGAGAGAGGGGAAGCAGTCCTCCCCAAGCCGACAAGGAGCTCCAGCCGGTAGGAGCGCCTGTCACTCGTTAATCGGCCCCATCATACACATTCATTTACAGTATGAGTACAGAGATTTTATCTCATTATTTTTTGTACTATATTTGACAAAATGCTAGTAGTTTTGCTGGGAAAGGTGTTGACCTACAAGCTATAATAGACATGGGCTCTGGTGGAACTTAGCGTCCTACTCTGCTTTAGCCGTGTCATCAATGAGCTACTAAAAGATGCAGCAGCCTTTCACTAGCTGTGACACATCCCGTAGTTCTCATAAGACACTTCTGCTATGGGCAAACCCCTTACAGCAGCAGGAGATTGTGCTCAGGTGCCCTAGTCTGTTGTATATTGTGTTATAATGTGCCGGTGAGCTGATGGTTGTTTGACCTTTCTGTGACCTTGGCGCCCCCAGGTGAGCCCCGCATGTGAGGGTCACCACAGCGATGGGCATTCCTCCTCCAGCGACCTGTTGGACATCCTGCTGCAGGAGGACTCCCGTTCCGGGACTGGCTCAGCCACCTCAGGCTCGCTGGGCTCCGGGTCCAATGGGTGCGGCATGTCCGCCAGCGGCAGAGGTCTGTCCATGGTTCCGGCACTGCCCGCCATGTCACATGACTTATTTTGTTTGTTTGTTTGTCCCTTTGTTTGTTTTGAGGCCTAACCGCGAGTTCTCTTTGACATCCTCAGGGAGCAGCCACACCAGCAACAACAGCAGCAAATACTTCGGCAGTGTCGACTCGTCACAGACCAGCCAGCAGGGGGCAACGGTGCACAACAATGAGGTCGAAGACCCTGTGGGCGGAGCGCGCTTCAAATATGTACTGCAGGACCCCCATTGGCTTCTCATGGCCAATGTCGGTCAGGCCGTCATGATGAACTACCAGCTGCCCTCACGGTGAGTGGCCAACGAGTGCTGTCTCCCCTCGGGGGGGGGGGGGGCCCGGCGGCGGGGGGGGGGGGCGGGGGGGGGGGGGGGGGGGGGGGGGGGGGGGGGGGG
>JAODLD010000049.1:17306713-17317391 GCA_026781065.1 Mormyrops boulengeri
AAGTGTAAATTAACTATTGCTTCAAGATTCCAATATGGAAGGTAAAAGTTTTGAAATCAGGCATAATTATTACTATTCAGTACTTTTAACCTTTTTTATGGCACCTTTTACCCAGAACTAAAAACAATGGGTCTCAGCTCTGTATTAGTCTATAGCTCTATCAATCAGAACCCAGAAAATGTGGATTTCTTGCTTTGCCAGATAACTTGTTGAGTTTAAGGTAGTCTGGGCTAAATGTAAATGTAAGTGAACAAAGACAAAGTCCATTTAAACTAACAGATTAGCAGAACCCTGTCCACCACTGAATTTCAGATGTAGATTTTCATCCATATAATGTTTTTGTGAAGTGCCATTAAAGATCAAACACTGCTTCATATCCATCCATCCACTGTACAAGTTTCGTATTCTTATTGTCTTGCTCATTTGCACAACACCAAGCCCTTTGTGCCACATTTGGTTGTCCCACTTTATTTATTTTCTTAAATGTTTATTTCTTATTTGCAAATCTTCATTTCTATTGTACTTTTATTTTGTTTATTGTTATTTATAGACACTGATGAGTCAAAACATTGTGACCACTACTATGTGACACAAATAACCTTGACTATCCTCGGATTGCCACCTTATCGTGGTGGAGGGGTTTGCATGCCTCAGTGACCCTGGGGGCTATGTTGTTGGGGGCAATTGCCCCTGGTAGGGTCTCCCAAGGAAAAAGGTCCCAGGTGAGGGGCCAGATGAATAGCAGTCCAAAAAAACCCTGATGAAAGAGTACTACAGCAAGGTCTCGTTGCCCTCACCCGGACTAGGGTCACCTCGGCCCCACCCTGGAGCCAGGCCTGGGGGAGGGGTTCGTTGGAGAGCACATGGTGGTCGGGTTTGGCCCGCGGGGCCTGGAAAGAGTTACATGGGACCATCCCCAGGTGGGCCCACCACCTGCAAGGAGAATATCAGGGGTTCGGTGCTATGTGGATCGGGTGGCGGCCAAGGGAGGCCCTGGCGGACCAATCACCAGCTGACAAAACTGGCTTTAAGGACATGAAATGTCACCTCTCTGGTGGGGAAGGAGTCTGAGCTTGTGTGTGAGGCTGAGAGATACCGGTTAGATATAATCAGGCTCACCTCAACACATAGCGTGGGCCCTGGACCCAATCTCCTGGAGAGGGGCTGGATGCTTTTTTCTTCTGGTTAGTGCACCACGAGGGGATTCCATCGTTTTGCTGGTTGACACTCACGTGGGCAACGACAGTGTGACATGGAGGGGGGTGATTGGGAGGAACGGACTCCCTGATCTGAACCGGAGTGGTGATCTGTTGTTGGACTTCTGTGCAACGCATGGTTTGTCCATAATAAACACCATGTTCAAGTGTAAGGATGTCCATAAGTGGATATGGAACGAACATGCCCAGGGCCACAGGTCGATGATTGATTTTATAATCGTATCAGCTTATCTGCGGCCTTCTGTCTTAGACACTCGGGTGAAGAGACGGGCAGAGCTGTCAACTGATCACCCCCTGGTAGTGAATTGGCTCAGGTGGCAGGGGAGAAAGTCAGATCTGGCAGAACCAAGCGCATAGTGAGGGTCTGCTGGGAAGGCTCCTGTTCGCCAGATCTTCAACTTGCACCTCTCCAACTGCATGCCGAAGGAGGTTGGGGACATTGAGTCTGAATGGACATTGTTCCGGACCGGACATTGTGGAAGTGGCTGTACGGAGCTGTGGCCACAGGGTGGTCGGCACCACTCGTGGCGGTAACCCCCGTATCCAATGGTGGACACCAGAGGTGAGAGGGGCTGTCAAGCTGAAGAAGGAGACCTACTGGGAATTATTAGCCTGGGGGTCTCCGGAGGCAGCTGACAGGTACCGTCATTCCAAGCAAATTGCGGCTTGGGCGGTTGCGGATGCAAAAACCCGGGCATGGGAGGAGTCTGGTGAGGCCGTGGAAAGTGACTTTCGGTCGGCCTCAAAAAGGTTGTGGCAAATCATCCGGAATATCAGGAAGGGGAAGCAGCTCCTAGTTCCTAGTGTTTAGAGTGGGGAGGGGGTGTTGTTAACGTCACCTAGGGACATCACCCAGAGGTGGAAGGAATACTTTGAGGCCCTCCTCAACCCTGCCTCAGATACATACAGATACATGCACGGGGCCCGAGGGGGCTGGGGCGGACTTGCCCACCACTGAACCTGAGGTTGCCAGGATGGTTAAAGAGCTCCTTGGAGGCCAGGCCCCAGGGATGGATGAGATTCGTCTAGGGTACCTGAAGGCTCTGGATGTTGTAGGGCTGTCATGACTGACACGCCTTCTCAACAGTGCCGTAGTAGTGGTGCGTAGTAGTTCCAACTACAGGGGGATCACACTTCTCAGCCTCACGTAAGATTGATAGTCGAATCTTGGATTCTGGAGGAACAATGTGGTTTTTGCCCTGGCCGTGGAACACTGAACCAGCTTTATACCCTTGTAAGGGTACTGGAGGGAGCCTGGGAGTTTGCTCATCCAGTCTGCATGTGTTTTGTGGACTTGGAGAAGGCGTACGAATGGGTGTCCCGAGGTGCTCTGTGGCGGGTGCTTTGGGAGTATGGGGCTCGGGGCCCACTACTAGGCACGATTCGGTCCCTACAGTATATGAACGGAGCAGAAGCTTGGTCCGCATTGCTGGTAATAAGTCGGACATGTTCCCGGTGCATGTTGCGCTCCGCCAGGGCTGCCCTTTGTCTTCGATCCTGTTAATAACATTCATGGACAGGATTTCTAGGCGCAGCCAGGGTGTTGAGGGTGTCCAGTTTGGTGGCCTCAGGATTGCGTCGCTGTTTTTTGCCGATGACGTGGTCCTGTTGGCTTCATCTGCTGGAGACCTCCAGCATGCTCTGGGGCGGTTCGCAGCTGAATGCGAAGCGGCGGGGATGAGGATTAGCACCTCCAAATCCGAGGGCATGGTTCTCAACCAGAAACGGGTGGATTGCCCTCTTCAGGTCAGGGAGGAGGTACTGCCTCAAGTGGAGGAGTTTAAGTATCTCAGGGTCTCGTTCACGAGTTAGGGTAGAAGATAAGAGAGCTGGACAGACGGATAGGAGTGGCGTCTGCAATTTGTAGGCGCTTAACCAGTTCGTTGTGGCCAAAAAAGAACTGAGCCTGAAAGCAAAGCTCTCGATCTATTGGTCCATCTTCATCCCTACCCTCACCTATGGTCATGAGCTGTGGGTAGTGATGGAAAGAATGACATTGCTGATACAGGCGGCTGAAATGAGGTTTCTCCGTTGGGTGTCTGGGCTCTCCCTTAGAAGGGTGAGAAGTTCAGAAATCCAGGAGAGTCTCTGAGTAGAACTCCTGCTTCTCCATGTCGAAAGGAGCTAGTTGAGGTGGTTTGGACACCTGGTGCGGATGCCTCCTGGGCTGCTACCTGGAGAGGATTTCCATGCATGTCCTACAGGGAGGAAGCCCCGGGGCAGACCCAGGACGTGCTGGAGGGATTATGTCTCTCAATTGGCCTGGGAAACGCCTCAGTATCCCTCCCGAAGAGCTGGTAGAGGTGGCTGGGGAGTGGGAGGTCTGGGTATGCCTCCTGAAGTTGCTAGCCCCGTGACCTGAACCCCATACAAGCGGATGATGATGATGATATCTTGTAAAAACAGCACAAGTCAAGGTCAGGTTGATGTGTTGAATTCAGAAGAAATGGGCAGACTTGAGTGACGTCGAAGGGCCAAATCGTTATGGTCAGACAAATGGCTTAGATCATCTCACCACAAGGCTTGTTGTGTGCTCATGGTCAGCTCGGCCATGGTGAGTAGCTACTGAGAGTGGTCCGAGGAGGGAAAAACCAAGAACTGCTGACAGGGGGGCCAAGACACATCAATGCGAGATGTGATCGAAGGCTAGCCGCTCTGGTACAGAAGGTCAGCATGGGCACTCTGACCGGTCTATGGCTCTGTAGCTTCATGTGCAGCAAGTAGGGCACTATGAAATCCTTCTTTTTTAACTTATTTTGATTTGTTTTGAAATTTAAGTTTTTATAAGCTGCTGAACTGAAAAATTGAGCCTTTAAGGAGACAAAAAGTCCTATAGTTTTTGAGGATGATGTGTTGCACTCTATTGTCTGTATCCACTTTTCTCTCCTTAAAGGCTATGTTTCTGCCTAGTCTGTGTGAGTTTATTCTTGCTTGCTGTTTTACCGCTGTCCTTTTAAGGATTATTCAATAAAAGAGCCTGCTAAATATCGAGCTTTGCTGTCTGCCTCATGATCTGATTGCCACTTGAGTGCCACGATATTTTATTTAACGATCTGTGACAGGTTTATAATTCATTATTAAATCTGGCTAGCAGATTGATCTTGTGTCTTCCACGAAATAAAAAATCATGTAACATTATTCCCCTGACAAACACTAGCAATGGCTATAGATCAAATTTTCTTATGCAGAAATATGGAGAACCAAAGAAGCAAAAAGATATGTAATGGAGATACAAAAATAACTCCATCTGCTCAATCCCTTTTCCTTGCACCTTTGCGTAACTTATGAGTTACAATGAGAGCCAAAGCTTGTGGTCAACCAGTCAGCATGTTTATAGCTATAAGCCCCACCCTAGTAGTTTGCAGTTGAATGAAAATTGGCCCAGAGTACGCACTAAAAATAGGTTCCGGAACTACCTTCCAGGAACTACAATTGGAGATGACAGAATTTCCTGCTTCCTGAAAAAATCCTGGTTCCCAAAACAAAGTTCTTGGGAAAGTGCCTCATATCTGCAAATTCAGTTAATACTGCATTTATGCCTTGATTATGTGATCCATCCACCTTTTCCACATTGCAGATATCATGGGCCCCTTAGCAAGCTGCACTGCATTGTGTGTTCTAACACCTTTGTATTATAACCAACATTAATTTTTTTCAGCAATTTGTGCTACATTAGCTATCTTGTCTCCTTGGACACGATAGGCTAGCCATCACTGCTCACGCACATCAATGAGCCTTGGGAGCCCATGACCCCATCGCCATTCACAGCTTGGTTTTTGCTGAACCACTTTTATTAGGTACTGACCACTGGATATGTGGGAACCCCCCACAAGACCTGCTGTTGTGGAGATGCTCCAACCCAGTCGTCGAGCCCTCACAATTTGGCTCTTGTAAAAGATTCTCAGATCCACTTGTCCATTTTTCCTGCTTCACGCACATTAACTTCAAGAACTAACTATTCACCTTCCTAATATACAATGGCACCAATGACAGGTACCATTGTAACAAGATAGTCAGCGTTACTCACTCCACCTGTCAGTGGTTTTACTGTTATGGCTGATCAGTGTATATAGCTTAATCATGAAATTATTTAATCAGCCAATCATTTGGCAGCATACCAAGGCATAAAATCATACAGATACAGGTCAGAAGCTTCAGTCACATCAAACACCACAATGGGGGAAAAATGTGATCTCAGTGATTCTGACCATGGCATGATTGTTGGTGCCAGATGGCCTGATTTGAGTATTTCAGTAACTGCTGATCTTCTGGAATACTGATGCACAACAGTGTTTAAAGTTTACTCAGAATGGTGTGAAAAACAAAAACATCCAAGTGGCAGTTCTGCAGACAGAAACACCTGGTTGGTGAGAGGTTAGTTAAGAAAAAGGCTCTGGTAACTTGGATAAGCACTCTGTACAACTGTGGTAAACAGAAAATCTTTGCAGAATGCACAACATGTTGAAACTTGAGGCAGATGGGCTACAATAGCAGATGTCCATGTCAGCCAAAAATAAAAAGCCGTGGCTGCAGTGAGCAGAGGGTCACCAAAACTGGACAGTTGAAGACGGGAAACATATAGCCTCTTCTGAAGAATCTCAATTTCTGCCATGGCACACAGATGGTATGGTCAGAATTTGGCATCAATAGCATGAATCCATGGACCAGGCCTGCCTTGTTTCAGACTGCTGGTGGAGGTGTAATGATATGGAGAATGCTTTTGATCATTGTTTTGAATGCCAGTCTATTTGAACATCGTTGCTGACCATGTGCATCCAAAGGAATGACTGGGAAAGCCACAATTTACCCATCTTCTAATGGTTACTTCCGTTGTACCATGTCACAATACGAAAGTAATCTCAAACTAGTTTCATGAACATGACAATGAGTTAAGTGTTCTTCAGTGAAATATCCCAGTCACCAGATCACCTTTGGGAGATTTGCAGCATGGATGTGCAGCTGAAATTGAGTGAGGAAATTATGTCAGCATGGTTCATAATTTCAAAGGAATGTGTCCAGCATTTTGTGGAATCCATTCCATTAAGTATTGAGGCTGTTTTGAGAGATAAGGGAGGGCCTACTCAGTATTAGTATAGTGTTCCTAATAAATATAATATTTATATTGAGCATTTTATTACATATGGGGCGATTTGTCTCAAAATTTGATTCAGTTTCAGTTGTTCAATCTGCAAACGATCCTTCAAATCATTTTTGTATTATTGTATTAGTGGAATTTAGTGTCAAAACTAAGCTGTTCTTGGTGTCCATATCCAGCACTGTTTCAGTTTTGCTGCAGGTCTGACTCAAAATTTGATCATTTCCAGTTTGTCACCCAAAGAATGCGCCTGCAAAGCTTGAAAAAGATCCATGAAATACTTTTATCATGCTAATGGGATGAATTATCTGAAACTGCCCCTTTCTTTACTATTACTATGCAGTTTCAGGTCGTCACCCAAAGAACACGTCCACAAAGTTTGTGTCATGGACTCGGCGTGGTGCAGGCAGGAAATGGTGGACGATCCACTGGCGGCTTGCAGGAAAAAGGGGTTAACAAAACTGAAAACACTAGGAACACCACAAAACAATGGACCACGAGGGTCAAAACTAAAAAGGGGAAAAACAAAGACTAACTACGAAAAGGTCAGGGCAACAAGGAGCAGGCAGGCAGGAAACAAAATACACATATAAAACAACACAGGGCAACATCTAACATTCTGAAACACTCATGAAATACATTACTGACATTCAATGACCCACAGGGGAACTGAACTGAGGCAGGAACTTAAGTACAGAGGGATTACAAGAATAACGCAGGACAGGTGGGGACAATTAACAAGGGCTGGCAAAACAGAATGAAGGCAAAGCAAAAAACCAAAATTGAATTCAAACCACAAAATCACAGGAACTAGAAAAACTAATAAATGAAACACTAGAGAACAAACTACAAAAGGGGCAGGATTTGAACACAAGACTACAGGGTTAGGTGGCTGCATGTTCAACTCATTGAACCATGTAGCTGTTCAGGGAGCTGGGGAAACACACTAAATACTTTACCAACAGGGAGGACAGGATGGCCAGTGACACCTGCTGGCCAAATGGGGGGAAGACACGAAACACTGGGACAAACAGGTGCTGACCCTAACAGTTTGGAGAAGTTCTGTCAAATACGTTTTTCATATCGTCGTGCCTGAATAACACATATCCAAAAATCCATTATTTCAGGAATGTGAAAAAATGCATTTTCTCAGCAACTACTCAACAAAACTAATCTAAAATAGTGTAATGTGATACCCGTACCACAACAAATAGAAACCTATCTTTACACAGCCATCAGTGAATGGTGAAATGTTTTTAATAGACTTAGGTTGATTGTTGTCAGCGAAGCAAATATGTCAGTGTCAACAAGATACAAGCTAATCTCGCTTTACATTCACAGTTAACAATATAGCTATCTAGCTAGCTGTCTAGCTATCAACTTTAAGTTGCTAAAATCTGCAATTTAAAGTAACCCATGCAAACAACCATCATGAATACAAATGTTAACTAGTACAAGCATAAATACTAAATAAATACTTCATAAAACATTATTTTGTCAATTAAATGTCAAATGCTGTCAGTAGACAAAGGGGAATGGGTGTATTCCATCTGTAGTAAAATGTCACAATCATCAAAAAGTGGACTTCCATTCCTATGACTAGGTTTTGAAGTGGTTACCAATGTTTCAAGCATACTGAACTGGCAGTGGGTTGGTGTCAGCCATCTTTAGAAAAGTCACCTTTTCACCATTTATCCCATCCATCTCTTTTCTGGAACTGCTTATCGTGTTGTGGCTTGTGGGCAGTCTGGAGCAGAAGCTATGGGTGCAAGGCAGGGAGCAACCCAGGATGGGGTGCCAACCCATTACAGCGCACACCCACCCACCACTCTGTGGGGGGGATTCAGAGCACCCAGTGGAAACCCCACGATGACATGGGGAGAACATGCAAACTCCACACTCATGGAATCCTGGCGGAGACTTGAACCCTGGTCCCAAAGGCGTGAGGTGACAGTGCTAACCCCCCCCATTTCTGATCTTATTAGTACATTCGTAAATGTTTATACAGTAGTGTACTGTATACTGAAATAAAGAGAATAGAAGAAATCAGCTGTAAGGTACATCACTTAGGTTTGCATTCTGTAAATTCAGGTAATCATTTTTATTTATTCTGAATAAAAAAAAGGTCTAAAGGAAACTCCAACTTGATAAATTTGTTTTACTTTCCATATCTCGATGGCTTCATGAATTTGGTCAAAAAATTGTCCACTGCTTCTACAGTAAGTCCACACTTGACGTTTCACCACTGATACTCCGATTATGCAGGTTAAATCTCCGACCACACAAATTTATAGATGAAATATGTAGTCTTGAAGATTGCGAACACTAGTATTGTGAATACTGACCAACTGCAGGAACGAGACTGAGACTGAGAGGCTGATGTGAGACCAGATGCTTGATGCTGAGACGCCGCGCTGCCATTTCCACCACCAAAGTTCTCGAGCAGCATATAATACTGACTGGTCGGACAGCTGGTCGCAAGTCTGTGCAGTCGTTAAGTGAAAAGCTCCGTACTGCACTGTGTCTCTCTCTGCTTACCATTTGCATTTCACCATTGACAGCCATTTCCAGATTGTGAACCTGTGTTTCCCAACCCGGTCCTCAAGGACCCCTAGACAGTCCATATTTTTGCTCCCTCCCAGCTAGGAACAGAAACATGGACTGTTTGGGGGTGCCCGAGGACCGAGGTTGGGAAACACTGCTATAGACGATTCTAGTAGGTCATAATTAATTAATTGCATTATGTTACAGCAGTCGTATTTGTCTAGGCCATTTGCCCATGCTTGTCTGTCTAATTCCGCTAAATATGCGTGAGGATGGGAGGCACATCTCTGACAATACAAATTTATAGACAAAATATGTAGTCTTGAAGATTGTGAACGCTAGTCTAGTGAATACTGATTAACTGCAAGAACGAGTCATTCATTTAATTCATTTCTGATGTAGAAAATGGAATGCGCTCATCAACCTCATCATATTCATACTGTGTAGCAGTTGGTTGACCTTCAACCTTTGCAGCTGGCCTTTTACCTGTCATTTGAAATGATGCAAATTGAACTGGAGAAGCATTAGCTCTAACATCTGAAGTATCACTGTCACTATCAGAACCCTCTGGCAGACTAAAGCCCAGATCTGGAATATGCCCCTTAACCTGTATCAGTATTATTATAATCTTGATTTTTTTATTTCATTTTTATATCATTTTAATTTTCATTTGAAATCCGTCTTAGTTTCAGTTAGATTTCAGTGTGACTTTGTTAGTCGTTATTCTGAATATATCTTTAAAGATTTAAGATACTTAAGATGTTTAAGTTGTCTATTTAGGCATTGATATATTTTAGTTTCTTTTTAAGCTTTAGAAATTTAATTTCTACAAATAGATGAAAAAGTGTAGGATTTAGCTAGCTACCACAAAATGTCATGATGCAGTGCTTTTGGCTGTTTCTATGGTTCAAGTGCATTGCACAAAGGATACCCAAAACCAAATCATTACTTAAGCTAAACAGCTTTAAAGCTCTGCTTAAGGGAAGCTTCCTGTTGCCCTAATTCAGTGCTATTCTCTGCTGCTAATTGACTAGCAGAATATGCTCCTATTATCTCCCTCAATACATCAATCATATTTTATACTGAGCATCCGCAGGGTGCTAATTTAAGATCTTGCTGCTCTTCTCACAAGGCCTGTAACACATTAGCATACTTCAACTTTTTCTTGGAGAACTTCATGCTCCTTTCCCTTCATGCTCCTTTCCCTACACTTATCTGTGAGAGATCCATGTAATCCTTCTTTGCAATGCTTTGTAAGACAGTCGATGGCCCACTTCATCATTGTAGATTCTTAGTATGAACTTAAACTTACACAGTATACACAGTATACCTATGGTGGTGGTTCATCTCAAGGACAGATAATTAGAATGTGGGGAAACGCTGCTGGTGGTTTTACCGAAGCCCAGTTCCTTTACGAATGTACATCCTCAAATACTGATAGACAGGTCAAACCAGTTGAATTCTACTGCCTAAGTCTAAGTGAATTACTCCCTTTTGCCATTTGTCTGAGCAAGTGTGAAAAATGACATAGCAAAAGGTATCATAAGAACATAAGAAATTTACAAAGTGCACTACACTAACAGGGAGACTATTCCATACTCTAACTACACACTGTGTAAAGAAGTGTTTTCTCAAATCCATTTTAAAATGTTCTCCCGGTAATTTCCACCTATGGCCACGAGTTCTAGTATTTAAACTAAAATTGAAATAGCAATTTGGCTGAACAGCATCATGTCCCCGCTTAATCTCCTTTGCTCAAGGCTAAACAGATTCAGCTCAGCTAACCTCTCCTCATACGACATTCCTCTAAGACCAGGAATCA
>JAODLD010000049.1:17321752-17332854 GCA_026781065.1 Mormyrops boulengeri
AATTTCCACTTATGGCCACGAGTTCTGGTATTTAAACTAATATTGAAATTTAGCTCAACAGCATCCCGACCTGTTAGGTACCAGTTGTCCATGCAGGCCTGTGGGAGACAGCAGTTTGAAGGCTGCACCCACAATGTCATGGTTCATAAATCACATCAACGATCTCATACTTTCATGGGACTGAACCAGCGCTCCAGGTCATATGGTGCCCTTTCTGGGCACAATCCAGACATGTGGGAAGAAAAGCAGAGAACATGGGTTAAAGTATTCCTATGTGGAGACAACAAACATAAATAAATTTGTGATTGTTTAATACAGCAGTACAGGGTAGCTAATATAGATATAATGATAAATTGACATGAGGGGCTACTTATGTGGGCCACCCTGTATACATTAGTCCTCTTTGAGCTATAGCTTTACTGTAGCACCTAAATGTATCTATACAGAGAGACATAATTGTAGATTGCTGAAATTGAACTTTGATGGCAATGATACTGTCCAATTAAAATGCCAACAGGTCAACTGGGGACAGTTAAGGAAAATCAGTCTCAGACTCGGAAGGGTCCAACAGACTTTTGATTTGCCAGGATTTCAAACTCAGCAGGGTGTTATGAATTAAAGGTGAATTTGCTAGTCATCCATGGTCTATTTCCAGTGACAGCGTGGTTGACAGTGAATGTCACCAGTTATTAAAGTGAAGGCCAGCCCATATCTTATTGCTGTTTGAATGAGTCACAAAGCTATAATATCAGGCAATAGTTTGTGCACGTTCATTACTACAGATCCATACTTTGTAAAAAAAGAATGTTTTCAAAATGGCCTCTCATATAAGTTGTCCACTTCCCTCATGGTACCAGAGGAATTCTTCAATTTCCATCCATCGATCTTTCATATCTGCTCATCATGGTGGGCCTGGAGCCTACCCCTGAAAGTAGGGGGCACAGAGCAGGGGACTTCCTGGATTTGGACGCCAGTCCAAGGCAGGACTGAGTTACACAGTTTGATATTTGTATTTACCTTGAGATTTTGCCTAATATGGGGAGAGTCTGATCTTTGGTGACCAATGAATTATAATGTTGCCAGTCGTAGCTTCTTCATGATGCACAGAGACCCTATATGGTGCGGATTGACCATGACTACCACACGCGGCCCAGTGCCTGGTCCTGCCTGCAAGCCAGGGTCTATTTCTGAAGATCTGCAGGTCGTGGGGCCCGTGCCGGATTCCTGGAGTCCCCGTGTATTAGTTTCACATGGGAGGTTGCGGCCAGGGGAGCAGGCTCGGGATAGAGGTCAACCATGACATCAGTGGAAAGGGATGAGCGCAGCTGGTCCTCGGACTTGGCCCCGCCGGGGTAATTAAGCGCCAGCAATGCGGCCAGGCCTTGACAAACCAACGCATCCTATTGTGTTTCAGCGATAGATTTGGAAGAGGAGGCGCACAGTTTTCAGGGGCTCCGAAGAGCGGCGGGCAGTTCAGGTTTCGCAGCTGGCTGTGTTTATCCTTCCTAATGAAAACTGAGGTGGGGGGGCTGTGAAGGCACCAGCCGCACGCTCTCGGGCTTTAGCCACAGACTGCGCTGATGTCATCGTGGGGTGCTTCTCCAGTGAAAGATGGTGGGAGGCAAGGCTCTGGAGCATGCAGACTCTGTGTCTTATTTCGGACCCATGCTGACGCTGGTTCACCTGGCGGGCCTTGTCAGCAAAGCTGGCGTGTAACTGGGACAAGTGTTGGTCACACAGGAGTGAGGGTTTGCTGGTGTGTCATTTGTTTTTTTCCTGTTTTGGTCCTGTATTTCTTGTTAAGGCCCCTTGTCCACATAGCCTTTATGGGCTGGTGTTTGATTGATAAATTTAACTTTTATTTACTAATTTATTTGGAAGGCACTTTTCTGCATCACAAGGTACATACAAGGCAAAAAAAACATCACAAGCATTGCCACTTAGGGTCAAGTGCTGCTAGGTTGAGCTTCCACCATGGAACCAGCAGATAGTGCATGTTAACACTGGAGCTCTTCAGTACATCAAAAAGCATTATAAAATTATAAAAGAAGATCCAGTCGAATCAGAATGCCATGACAACGAGGTTGTACTAGTTGAGTGTATTCAGAGAGTGAATGACTCTGTATCCGCTTTTTTTCCCGACCCCCCCACTTCCCAGATGTGGACCTGCAGGTCTGCAAACACCAGGGCCCCACATGCTGCACCCGCAAGATGGAGGACAGCTACCAGGCCGCGGTGCGCCGGGACATCTTGCAGCACATACGATTGTACACCAACAACCCAATGCTCCTCCTGATTAGGCATGGCGCCAACCTCCAGGGTAAGAGGGCCTTCCTGGATCCCCATTGCAGGCTGGCATGGTGGCTCTGCTGGACTGGACTGCACTGGTTGAACCGCTTTAATCTTCAACTGGCCGTTGAGAATAATGAAATGATCATATTTCTGTGGGAGTTTTTTCTGCATGATTGAGAATGTCTGATGGATTCCTATAAACAAGCAATTTGAGAGAAAGCTACGCAAACTATTCCACTTTTCATCTCCGTCTCAGTATATGGCATATTTATAGCTGTCAGGATATCCAAGGAGAGAATCATGGTAGACAATAGATTGAAAAGAGATGAGGTTGTCTTTGTTTTCTAGCAGAAAAGAAAGAAAAATATAAAGGGGTGGAGAGAAGTCATCCTTGGAATTTGAGACATTCCAGTTTGTGGTTTGCATTATGTTGTTACTGTGTTATTGTTTATACCATAAAAACACATATAGTTTTTAATTTTGTGCTCAGCTGTAACAAGCCATGGAGGCTTTGGAGTCTGCGTACCTGAATCTCTTTCTGTGGAGATTTGTTAAACCTGGCGTACTCCTGTGGTTCGTGAGAGGCTTGTGGAAGAATGTTTTGTCTGGCGGCCTTTTTATCGGAGCCGTGGCTTTCTGTTAATGTTGTGTTTTTACAAAGTCAGATTCTTTTATCTCGGATCATGCAGACAAATGACCAGTGGGACCTGGAGCTGTCAGTCTGAGCTGAAGAGCCCGTTAAGTAGACGGCCTGAAGTCTTTCATATAGACGTACGTTATGTTGTTAGTCTGTGTCCAGCTCAGGGGGGTCTGTGGGTAGCAGCTTGTTGGGCTATGCTCACTTTACATAGTACTTCTCGCTAAGGAGATATTAATTGATTTTTTTTATCTTAAGGTTTTACGTCTCTGCCTGAGTTATGCTAATTAGCGATACCAGTCCTAGCTAATGTGGCGCCCTAGACGAGCATCACTGCCGGCTCCCCCATCTGAGGCAAAGTGAAATTGGCGGGCAAGTTGGCACCCCCTCAGAAGTTGGCACCCTAAGTGGCTGACTATGGGATTGAGCGGTCCTGCTAATTAGGCTTTTAAATTAGCTAGGCGTACACCCAGTTTTGTATTTATCCATCCAGTTCCTTCACTACAGAGCAACAAGGATTTTTTTGTGCTGCTTCTGGCTTTATCTGGGCATCCGTTATATGGAACTAGTGTTAATATTTTTGCATACACATGTTGGTTTGTTTTGTTATGCACATATTTAGAGATCCACGTATCGAGCGACGCACAGCCCAAGCCAGCATAAGCAGTTAGAAGATGATGGAAGGATGGATGATGTGTCAAATGACCTTTTACAAAATAGCATCTGATACCGATTTTTCTCCTTTCCTAAAGACTTCCTTTCATTGTTGTTAGAGGTTACCCTAAATGTTATACTATGCTTATTTTGGTCATAATTTCTGGGTTCCTCTCCTAAATATTCATAAAATGTTATTTTGGGGGAATAATATGAGAAAACGGCTTTATTGAAAGACTGATGAAACCCACAAATGATGAACACAGACCTCAGAGTAAAGTGAAGTTTTGTCTCTTTTTTTTTTGCATTTGGAGCTGTTATCCATTCCCATTGTGCCTGACATGGATGGAAGGTTCCTGATTGTGCTATATAAATGAGCAGGATGAAGTGAATCGAGCTGAATTAGAGGGGGAGGGCAGTTTAATCAATAGTGTTACTTCATTTCTCTTACACACTTCAGGGTTGGATCTGCTTTGTTATTCTTCAGGACACAACACAACACTGTGCTGTTTGAAATGGCCCCTCGAATCCAGGCAAGGGTCACCATAATCTGCTTTGTGAAAAAGCCATGGGCAGGACACAAAGGGAGGTATTAAAGCAACACAAATATGCACATAGAAAGAATTCTGACTGTAGAAAGCAAATGTCAGCATGAAACAAAATGAAATCCCAGACATTTCAGCCATTTTCAAGTCCCAACAAAGAGGACCAGTCTGGGAAAATGAGGATGTACGGTCACCCTAATCCAGGCGCTCACTGTGGGCACTGTGGAGGGCTGTTCTAGCTGGATTTACAGGCTTTCGTTTCCCCTGTCGCTGCCCTGTGCAGGAGGGGGTGAGCCTGCCTCTCACGCTTTCCCGGAATGTCTCGCTCCTCGACGGTGAGGAATGGAGAGGAGGGCGACACGCTGCTCCGATGTAACCCCAAGCTGGTGGCTGGAGACCCACTGTGGCGCAGACTGTGGACCCTCAGCTCCGGCTCCTACTGTGTGTCAGCTGTGACCTTCGTTGTTCCCATGGACGTCCTAGCGGTACACTGGCCTTGCCGCCAACTGTCACTACATCGGTGCTTAACCCCCCTGCCAGTGCGGGGCCACTTTTGGGCTTGCGTTTGGCCACCCCCGCTCCCGGCTGCTCCTTATCCCTGGACAGCATAGGATAGCTGGGCGTCAGCTCCCGGGGGGGGGGGGGTGAGTTTCAGCCGTCACAAAGCCGGGCCGGCTGCCAAACACGAATGCTCAGATATCGTTGAGCGAGTTCTTTATCTGCTCTCCTGCCTTGCATATGGCAGCTTACGTGTGAGAAGGTTAAATACATTCATGGGAACAACTAGAACACAGAAGGAGCTTGAATGTAACTCCCCTAAAAAGCCAGTTAATATTGTACTTTCTCTGGTTGCTTGAGGGAAAAACACTCCTCCTTTCTCTGAGATCCTTTCTTCGTCCCTTTGTTCTTGATCAAGCGACTCGTGAAGCCCCAGGTTACACTACAGGTTCCTCCTCAGCGCTTTGAACTCGCTGAGTCAGTTGTTAACGGAAGCTGTGCTTGGACTGCTAGGCCCCTGTTAGGCCCAGACTCCAACATGCACATCTTTTGGGACCAGTACAATGAACACATGATGTATATTAACAAAATTATGAAGCTGTCAGCGGCATCCATGGCGTCAGTAAGTAGGGGGCAACAGACCAGTTTTTGTCCAGAGAAGCAGCGTGAGAATATGTGCAGTTGGAATAGCTGATAGAACTTCATGATGACCTGGCAGTGAGGAACAGATTTATTTACAATAGTGTCCCTTTTCAGGCTCTGATGGGGATGGGCTAACAAAAATATTAAAACAGGCTTTTGCTGACTAGAACAAAAGAGAAGACAAACAGAGGGTGATGAGATGTATCAGGGGTGAGCGGGAGGGGGCCCGATTTCACGGGAAGAGGCTGCGGCCCTGGCGTCAGAGATGTTTTCGGGTAACTGGTGGGTGAAACAACACAGAGGACACTGATTTATACACACAGTGGATAACTGTGCTCCTTAGAAGGCCAAATGCTGCATCCCATGTGCCTCCAAAACCCAACATTTTAAGGATGATGTTGCAAATCGTGCTCAAGTGGGCTCCATAATGCTGGCGTGACAGGGGTCACGTTTGGCAGATTTGAGGGACTAGTGGATGAGTGCAAGGTGCCCCTGGCTCTCATGCAAAAAATCAAAGGGAACCAGAGATGGAGGACTGGGGAGATTGACTGGTTCTAAACACTCAGAAAACGTTGCAATGTAATGAGACCATGTGGCTTGTACTTGGGGCTTTGCCAGGGACCATGACTGAGCCCGAGACAGTGGGCCAGTGATGGGTAGATGTGGTTTAGATGGTGAGAAGGTCGAGGTAAACAGAGTGGAGCCTTGATGGTGTAAGATAATGATAGCGTCTGTTTCTTCAGCGTTGCTGACTGAAAAGAATTGCAGATGTAAACTGAGCGGAAACTGTGAAACCCAGAACAGTTTCAATACCCAGGACATTTCATTAATACAGTCCTCCTCAACAGTCATTCATCGTTGTTTTGTCCTTTTGCTGTACACAGATGATTGATTAATTCACAGGAACATGATTTATGAGACCAACTTAACTTCTGGGCAAGACATTGCCTCTCCTCAGCTGGCCCCAGCCTCCTGGGAGCCTTGGTGTATGTGTGTATATGTTTAGGGTGAGATGGGATTTAGTGCCACCGCATGTGTCGTATCATCAGAAGGCTTGAACACAGAGACAGAGAGAAGCGGAGGAAAGGTCAGGATGTTTTAGGAAAAGCACAGCGGCTGGGTGCTACCGGATGGTGATGTCAGCGGAGAGAGCTGCCACGCCGCCTGTGGAAGGTGAGAGGAAGTGGCTTTGCTCTCTGGGGCGTCGTTGTTTAGGCTCTCGGTACACGGAGCATGCTCACATCTGCCCAGGGTCCATCGGAGGATTAGTCACACCATTACCTCACCGGGTAGTCTGCACTGGCTGTCCTCACTCTCTCGGCACTGCATCCTGATTAATCCCATTGTTTTCACCCCACCATCGCGTGACTGCTTGAAAGAGGCATTAAAATATCTGTTTATTACGTCAGCATTATTTTTTTTTTTGGTTCCCACCCTTTTTCACCTGAGAGTTGTCTGGAAAGTTCCATCGATTTAGATATCATCGCCTATTGCTGTAAGGGCGTTGTGATTAACTCTCATGGTGGATTCGAGTTTGGACGACTTTGTACAACTTCTGAATGAACGCTCCAGACTTGCTGTACAAATGAGTTGGCGCTTGCAGACAAGTAAGAAATATGCTGGCGTGAATGGATTTGTGGGCTATTTGCTCATCATTACAGGGTCTGAGGTAGTGCTCAATTCTGATTCTTTCAGCATCAATGTTGAATTCAACCAGGAAGGACCAAGGACAGGTGACTCTATATCAAAGGAACCTAGAGTTGTCAGTCTGGGCCAGAAGAGCCCATTAAGTGGACAGCCTGAAGTCTTTCATATAGTGTGCATTTTGTTGTTCATAAGGCTGTCAGTTTAAATCTCAAGGCCGACAGAGTGATGTCACCGTTGGGCCCTTGAGCAAGGCCCTTAACCCCCGGGTGCTCCGGAGACTCTCTGACCCTGCTTTCTCAAAAATGTGCACCGCTTTACAAAGCGTCTGCTATTAAATGTAATGAATGAAGAGTTACGGTCTAGATCGCACCATCTCCAGCACCCTTGGCTGCAGGGGGCCTTATCCGAGGGCCTGGGTGAGTTTTGTTGAAGACCAGCTCAGTAACGTCGGCCTTTCCCCCTGCTGGACGTGCAGGCTCAGGCCCATCCCAGCATCCCACCCCCGCCATCACCGTCATTCCCACTCCCTGCCATCAGGGCATCGTTATACCCCGGCATCCCTGGAATTGTTTGTCTTGGAGAGTTTTGTTATAGCTGCGCTGCTGTCTTAATTACAGGAATGCTGATGGAGATATAGAGTGCACATTCCTGCTCACCAACTGGCCAAACT
This sequence comes from Mormyrops boulengeri, assembly GCA_026781065.1. NCBI lineage: Eukaryota > Metazoa > Chordata > Actinopteri > Osteoglossiformes > Mormyridae > Mormyrops > Mormyrops boulengeri. The sequence goes on from JAODLD010000049.1 coordinate 17,329,338, forward strand.
CCACCTGTTAACCCCTGACAGAGTTGCTTCAGGGACTCGGGGGTGGGGGGAAGTCAAGATGGATGGCATGCGATACTGCCATGCCTCAGTGCATGCCCTAGCAAGTGAAGTGTCATCGTGACAGAATCGCGGGCGCCCAGCTGGATCGCTGGAAAGTCCTGTCATATATTATCTCCGGAGTTCTTTCAAAATCAGCAAAACGATTGGATGCCCAAATTCATGGTCCTGGGTTAAAAAACACTGTATGTCACAGGTGTGCAGTGAGTTCATAAGATTGTGGATGGTGTAATAGCTTGGCAGGCTGTGTACGCACGCCTATTGCTTGTGTCCTAGTGACGTACCTGTGTGACACATGACGCCTTGGTGCGTCAACATGGCGGCCTCGGTCTCTACATCCATCGAGACCCGAGTCAACTCCTCCCCCACCTACAGGTCACACCTGGTCCTGCTTGCCACACATATGCTGAAGACACAGATGCTGCACCCCCAAGAGCAGGGAAGGGAGAGACGGAGAGAGTGTGAGTGAGTGAGAGAGAGAGAGAGTGAGTGGCCATTTTTGTGGTCAACGTTATGGAAATGTCACAGTGTCTGTTTTCAAGTGTTTGTGGTCAGGCTTCTGCCAGGCTTCATGTTCTGTGACATGTTAGACATAAAAAAATTGTCGTTGCCTGGCAGTAGATTTCGGAGTTATTTACTTGGTAACAATGTTTTACTCATTTATAAGATCCTCATGGGAGTAATTTTAGAAGGCTGTATAATGTCCTCTAGCAGCATTATAAGTCTGACCAGAGTTTCCTTCATGCAGTCTCTCCTAACCTAAAATCCACAAGTTTGACCTTAGTAAATTTGCTCTTTTTTCGCACCTCAATTATTCTGTATCTGATTGTGTTTAGGAATGAGTTCCACAAATATGCCACCAAAAGATGACTGTGGTCAGGATACAATGCAGGCTGGTATAATCCCACCCAAACCGTAATTTAAACATTGCATGCCCGCAAGCTTTGTTCCAAACATCCTGTATTTGTTAGGTGTGTCTGTCCACTGTTGATCTAAAAACAGCGCAGTTCACTGAACTAAACGGTCCTTTATTGATAAGTAGCCCTGAAGTAAAAACACAACATGGTATAGAAATAAAAAGAAAACAATAAATAAATAATGAAAACACGAAAAGAACTAAAACACACAAAAAATGGAAAGACACAAAACACTGAGAAAGCACATTTGTTTTGTGTTTTATTGATGTTTCTGCACGTCTTCAATGTTTTGTGTTCTCATTGTATTTTTTTTTGCCTTAAATGTTTTTGCATTTTGTTAATTTTTTGTTAGCTTTTTCTTAATGCACTCTCTTTTGCACTTCAGGACCACCGTAGAGTAGGCATGTGTAAGCAGTTATCTCAACATAATGAACATAAAAAAGGTTTAATTTACAAATAATTTAGCAAGCTGGAATAATGTTACAAGATTAAAATCAGTAGTTGATGTCAAAATTATATTTTGTGGGAAAAGCTAGGGCCTGAGAACTGGGGTGTTGGCCTGCATTTTCATACCATACTTTTTGAGGATTGTGTGTCAAGTTGTTAATGAGGGGGGTAGAAATCATGCTCCTAATCCACCTGCTGCCCAACGCCGGAGCATGTGATCCAGTCCTCTTCAAGCATCCCGGACAGACAGTTTTTTCAGCTGAGTGCCTTTAATAGATGACTCATATCCTTAATGTTCAGATTCCTGTGCAAATCGGTAATTGCTGCTTCACACAAGTGCCTGAGAGTTTTATGTGGTTGTATTTCGAAGACCAATCTCATCGAGAGCCCTTGTGTCCACCAACAGATTTCATCCTGTCTGAGTGACCTGTTTTGGGGGGGGTGGGGGGTTGGCTCGTCTCGGTGAGGATGGAATGGTGAATGGCGATACTCCTGATGGAGATCCCCACTTCTCCCCGGCTGTGATACCTCCACGAGGATCTCTCGAAGGAGATCCCCACTTCTCCCCGGCTGTGATAACTTCACGAGGATCTCTCGAAGGAGATCCCCACTTCTCCCTGGCTGTGATAACTTCACGAGGATCTCTCGAAGGAGATCCCCACTTGTTCCCGGCTGTGATAACTTCACGAGGACCCCTTGGATCGTTTCTTGCCCAGCAGCTGATCCTGGCTGCTTTTCCTCATTGTAAAAACCTAGTGATCTGGCATAACGCGAAGTGTGATGTGTTAACGAAGCCCTTGGGATCGCTTACCGTTTTCGAAGGTAGGATTGTTATGATCATGGGGCCAGACTTGCTATTATTAAAAGCAAGACCTGTCCTTCATCAGGAATGGAGCTGGTTTGAAGCCAGAGCCGTTTGCTCCAGCAGAGGAGCCAGAAACATCCAAACTGTTTCATAACAGTTCTCGTCGAAGCGTGTTGGATCTGGCTCTCATATTGTGCTTTATTAGTGATCCTGGCACTAACCAATCGTTAACCATTATTTCAAGTCACGCCTTGACTTGTGTTTCCTTCGACATCATCTGGGATTGCAGACTTGCTGATTTTGTTCCTGATTTTTTTTGGTTTTCTTTTTGCTTTTTTAATGCATTGGGTAGTTGGAGGGCCCCATATAACAGAGCAAGCCCTTGATATTCCAGTTGCCCACTGCAGCCCTTTCAAATCTGGCCTCCTAATCATCCCCTATATCTAATTGTTGAATCCTCTCGTGCCCCTTCACCACCTTAGCTACTGTGTGGTGAGCGTACTGGTGCACAATGGCTACCATCACATCGTCCAGGTGGGGGCTACACAGTGGTGGTGGTTCAAGTGGCTCCACATTGGTTCTGTAAAGCATGTCTTGAAAAGTGCTATATAAATGTAACATTCATTCATCCATACAATGTCTGTAGTTGCTTTCCTCTCCTCCTCAGCTGATGATGGGAGGAAGGTGTGGAAAACTGTTGCCAGCTGTTGCTGTCTGTAATGGCAGATGAGTGTCTCTCCATGAGGCTGACGTCCTTGCGAGTGCCGTTAGACCAGGGAGATTCCTTATCAAGCGGCAGGGGTCATGTGACCCTGCTTCCTGGCATGGTTCAGGGGCCTGCAGTCATGGGTTTTTGTGAAACACATGCTGGACTGCTATCACTGGTCTAGATGAAATTCCCTGACACCTCTCTGGGGAGTAATACTGCTTATCACAGCTGCTGTATGCTAAGTGACTGCACCCGCTTTCTGTCACAATGCAGCCAGAGGGGGGGCGTGTCTGTCTGTCTGGGTCTCTGTCTGTCTATGTTTTTGTGTGTGTGTCTCTGTCCGGATTTGTGTCTGTCTGCGTCTTTCTCTGTCTGTCTGTGTCTGTGTGTGTGCTTATGCAAATGGCCCCCACAATGTAATAAAAACCTGTAATTTTTTACATTCTGGGGACAATTTTTCAGGTCTCCACAAAGATCTATGAATGCAATCAAAAAAATAATTACATAATTTACATAAATGATATCGACACCAATACATACAGTAAACTAGTTAAATTTGCAGACGACACCAAGGTGGGTGGT
>JAODLD010000049.1:17340825-17363893 GCA_026781065.1 Mormyrops boulengeri
CTAAATGCTAAATGAGGCACATATTCAGATATTAGCGAGTACTAATGTCTGCTCTAACATGATCCCAGCCTTCCAGCTGATTTGCTGCCTCGTCTGTACTGTCACTTGGCAGAATTTATTAGTATTCTCCCAGAGGCCTAATGCATCGTAATGTCATTGCATGTCCTCCTCACATGACTTGCTTGCCACTCTAACAGAATTGACACGTTGACCCCAACAGGAATGTATATTTGATAAAAATGCACGATGACATTACAGAACTGGAACTAAAACCTCAGCCAGCTGACCTTAGGGAACTGCAAAAACCTTTTTTATTTGAAATACCTCATTTTGTAGTAATCTGACTGCTGTTCTGATCAAAGAGAAAGACAGGGTATCATTAGCATATGACTCCTTGGTTTGCTGGATAGTAATGGTGTATCGGTTCAGAAACCAAGACTGAAACGGCGATACGAATGATCTTGTGTCATGGATCTGAGAGATCTGAGAGAAAACATGATCCCCCCAACCTCGAATCTCCTGCCGCAGGTGCAGCCTGTTGAGCTCTCATTACTTTATTCATGTTACAAAACTAATTTTTCGTTTCACAATTAACACTATAAAGTGTGTATATCATAAAATTATTATTCTATTTAAAGTTACTACAAGCTGCATATTTTGCAAAAATGCACATTACGCCTATTTTATTACCTTCCAATTGTCACAAGACTATTTTGGTCCAATTACGATTGAGTGATCACGTCTGCGCTAAAAGCTAGGCTACATTCGTTAGCTCAAGATGGATAATAATCCCCTTTAGTGTTCCAAATGAATGATTAATAAAACCCAGATTTTAATTTTTTATTCACCCCCCCCCCACCCCCCAATAAATACCCAAAGTATAAACTGAACTGTGGATTTGGAGAATCGTTACACCCCTACAGGTTAGCTACAGTATAAGAAAGGTTTTGTCTGACTGGTCAATAAATCCAAGCTGTTTGCAAATCCAATTCCCAGTCCTTCTCATCCTGGAACAGATTTGCGTTCACTGGCATCTCGTTGGGATGGCACTTTGTTGAACCTGAAGTATATTAGGAGGTTACAGCATGTCAGATCCAGATTCAACAAAAGAGACATGCATAGAATAAATAGGGATATTAGTAAGGTACTATTAAAAGTTGCGCAAGTTGTTAAAGTGACACTGCAAACACATAAGGAACATAAATGGAGTGTGAGGGTCATGAATGGAAAACACGGGTGTGTTTTATGACGGAAAGATTCCATGCTGGATCAGACCTGCTACGCTGGTCGAAGCCCATGTGGTACCCGAGGCAGGCTTCACCACCCAATTTGATCTTGTCTCGGACGTGCTCCATTCACTGGGGGGGTGTCCCGGTGAGGTTTGCCAGAGGGGGGCCGACTCTTGTTTGACTGGCAATGCTTGATAGGAATGGCACAGTTAATGGGAACCTTGTCTGGTCTGTAAGACCACATGGCTCCATGAGGCTGGATCATTCCTACTTGACATTTGTTCACCTGTTGTTTGTTTGTTTAATCTTGTTTAATCTCATTTACTGTATATGAATGTTTGTCGTTCACCTGGTTTCGGAGCAAACTCTCTTTTCAAAGGATTCATCCCCCATTTCCTTTCTCTTGCCCTGCTGTCTACCATCCAGGTAGAAATGATGTGTGGGCAGCCCAAAGAGACAGCTACCGGCGAGTATTCCTCCCTGGAGACACCAACCTCACCCAGCTTGTCCACTCCCCTACCCTCGAGTTGGCCGACAAATGAATCTGAGCCTTTTGTGTCCCAGCTCAGCACCCTCCTGAGGTGAGATCAGAGCTGTTGTTGATTTGGGCACACACCCCTCTATACCACTGTCTTCATCTGCAGTAACAACAAAGAACAGGGCAATACTTGACACTGTGAGCTGTGACACTGTGAGTCATCGGCAGCGAAGGAGTTAAGATGCTCAGCGATTTAATTCAGATAGGAAAGAGATCTGAGTTTATGGTTAGAACAGCAGTTAATTCTTTCATGTTGATTGGCATCATATCTCTACATACTCATTCTTATGTGTAAGCTAAGCTAAGTCAGCCAGGGTAGACTGATACATGGAATGGCTCCCATGAGCACAAGTTTGTGCTCTAATAGCTGCATTATGACTCTGGGACCTACATGGTGACATCCCCCACCTTCAGACTGGTCTGTGTCCCTGTGCTGCTGCCATGGCTAGCAGGGACTTGATGGGGGGAGGAGGCTTAGTGGAGTTTACCCTCCACTACAGTTGGGTATTCGGTCATGTCAGCTCATTGGCTGGCCTATAGTGACCTCAGACTTTCACCGCAGAAAAGTTTCCCTATCTGGTGCTGGTCACCACTGAAGCAAGTAGTAATGCTACCAGCAGCTACAGTGAGACTGGAGCAGAAGGAGTGGCTATACTGGGATGGGAGCAGCTGGTTGGGTGAAGCAGCAGTGGCACCCAACAGAAGGGGGAGGAGCAAATGAGCTACGAACACCTGAATGCATAGGAAGCACTAGCATAACTGCCCTCATTTATTCAGGTTCTTATCCAGGTGTAAGACATGCTGTGCTGCGAATATTTATGACCCACATGATGTTTTTCACTGAAGTATTTAAACCACATATGACATCATTGTCACATGACTCCATTCCTTATGGTATGCAAACACGCCTGGCTTGCATGTTCTCAGTTTTTTTGTTTTGTTGCATACATGTTCAATGTGTTTGCCAAGGTCATGATTTCAATGTTAACTGTGTTTTTGTTTCCCCTTCTTGTCCTCTGTGTTCTCCTTCCTGCTCACTCTGACTCGTCTCCTCCACTGCCCTCACCATCTCCCTACCCTGCTTACTTCCAGCTCCCCCCCTCCATCCCCCCCACCATCCCCCAAGCGCCTGACCGTCCCCAGTTTCCTACCTCTGAAACCCTCCAAGAACGATAAACATAAAAATATGAAAAAGTTGTCTAGGTAAGCATGGATCCTCTTTGTCCCAATGCTTTCCCATCACCCATTCTCTGAAGGTGAGGTCATGCGTAGCAAATCTTGCTGTTTTAAATGTTTTCTTTAAGGGGCACTTTTGTCTCTGCATTCTAACGTTAATTACAAGCATGCAGTGTAAGCTTGTAACCTCCACATACACGCAGTGGTCATTTCATTAGGTCACCAGCTCGCTAACGCAGCCACTTGGTCATATGGCAGCGGAGTAGTACATACAGCACACAGTCAGGGTGAAGAGTTACTGTGTGACTAAGCATTAGAATGGTGAAGATGGGTGATCTAAGCGATTTTGAATGCGCTGTGACTGTTGTTGCCAGACGTGCTGCTTCCAGCATCTCAGAAACAGTCACTCCAATGGGATTTTGACACCCTATTGAGTCTTGAGATTACAATCAATGGGCCGATGAACAAAAACATCCAGTCAGGGGTAGTTCTGTTACTGAAAACACCTCATTAATGAGAGAGGTCAGAGGAGAATGGGCAGATTCATTAAAGCTAATAGTAAGGCCTCAAGTGCAAAAAATAACAGCTCAGTACAACAGTAGTTTGCAGAAAAACTCATTTATCGTGGAAGTGGCTCTGGATGCAAAAGTGAGTCCTGTGTGGTCCAGCCCAGAGGTATCTAATGAAGTGGACCTCAAGTGTATATCTACACAGTCTTTTAAAATCAGGTTGTTTTAAAAGTGTCATAACCCTAAGCATCATCTTCACACTTTTCTCACTTTTGTTAACAGATTTGATCTAACTTTCTTTTCCTTGTCTTGCTCACCTCTTGGATCTCCAGCTGCAGGTCTGGCTCTCAGCCACCTTCTTAGTCAGGTGTCCATCCCAGATGAACTAGACTTTCCTTTAGCCAGGGCTCCCTCTGACTGCCTCGGGTTGCTTTGTTGCAGGGATTTCGGCCGTCACATCCAGCCCTACAAAAGCATATTCACCACCCTGCCTGAGGCACTGTGTCAGGGAGTGGCGGCAGTTGATGCCTTTTCCTGCTGGAATGGCGCTGATGTGGTGGACAGGTAGGAGGATGGTCTGCCTAGTGCACCATATGAGGTTATGACCAGTATACTTTCACTGGAAGCCACCTGGAAAGACTCAACGTTATAGAAGAACACAAGCTACATGCAGGATACTGACACACCAATAGAATGCACGAACTCCTGAATGTCTAACCAATAATTGTGCTCATGGTCTAGTGGATTGGACACCAATAGCGAAATGGTCTCTTGTGTTCCATCTGTATGTGTGGCCATTTCACCACAATAACCTTCGGCTCTTTGAATTATGAGGCATTTGCCTCTGGATTAACGGAGGGAGACGTGTGCTGTAGATTCCCCGCTGTTTTGTGGGCGCTCTCAGACGTTAAAGTGATTTATCGGTGCATCTTGGGCTGGGAGATTCTGAAATGAAATGTTGACGTGTAGAAGTGCATTCTTTGTGCTGATTTCTCAAGCTCATCATGCATTTGTGTGTGTGTGGGGGGGGGGGGGTGCTGTGAGGATTTGGCACCCTTGTGTGAGTTCTGTTTGCACGGGAGTGGAAGGAGGATCCTCATATCTCCTGTACTTTACAAATACTAATACTTTAACTATGCATTTTATACTATTCCCTGTTGTTCCAGCTCTTGGTATTTGGTATTGATTAACAGTTGATCACATGGACAGGGCTAAGTGAGTTTTCTTTGGCTAAGGTGGAGACCAGGGAACAGTCTGCTAGCATGTGGCCTTGAGGCAATGGGGTAGTGGACTCCAGGGAATGTTTTTTGTTCTAATGTAATAAGAGAAGTCATGCCCCGGTCTTGGGATGATCCTGATTTCCAGGTGAACAAACCCTAGTAGAATATTAGACAGTTTGTTTTAGGTGAGAGGGTATAATCATGAATTTTTGGTGAAAGCAGATTGGACCACAAATTTGAATGAGGGGAAGAGTGACTGGTCCCCATTAACTCTTAGTATGACTGTTTGTTTGCATGCAGTGAAGATGAGACTGAATCTTTGGCTTGGTAGCTTGTGGTAAGCTTGTCTTTTAAAGGGTTAACGTGCTGTAATGACTGCAATGTAACGTGCTGTAATGTAATTTCCTGAAAAGGGTTTGATCTGGGTTTTGGGTACAGTTTGAAAGCAAAACGATTTAATGGGAGCCAAGAAAGGAGTGGACAACAGGCTGATAGGATTGCTGTGGTTAATTGTGGGGGGGCTCTCACACGCCACAGCCCACAGAAACCTCCCCATCCAAGGGAAATGGCTTGACCCCTCATGTTTCTGTGCCGATATTAAAAGGGTGTGACTGTTTCAGCCAAACTCCATAGAAGAGACCAGAAAAGACTGGGCCGTTCTGATCCTGCGCTCTATGCTTGGATAAACACTGTGACATCGGAAATTCATGTTTAGCAAAATACGATTAAAAAAAAGTTCCTCATAGCAGGGCTTTTCAGCAAATTCAGTAACAGCAGAATCAGAGTACACAAGTCCATTTATCTCTGTTTTGGCAGATGTGAACCCAGTGGGACTGTGGGATGGTGGGTCGTCAAAAATGAAGAGCATTTCGCCTTCGTGGTTTTCTATCCATAGTGTTACACACCTCTACGGCTAGCTTGTGTTCAGAAAATGTGCCAAGAAAAAAATCTAGCACTTTTCAGCAGAGGTCAGTCCAGGCATTTGGATACCTCCTTTTTAGCTAATTTGTGTTTCCTTGCCTTGAGATTTTTGCTTATTGTTTAGCACATATTTGTTTGAAATGGGTAGTAATTAGTTAGGCCACAGAAATACATCATTTTAATTAGACCAACCCTGCGAATGTCGGCTTATATTTTATTGATTTTGTGCCAGCAAACTCCGATCAAGCCGGCCTAGTTTGTCCTCGGCTCCACGCTTGTCTGCCATGGCAATGGGGAAAAAAACGGGCCACGAAGCTGTGACAGCTTCATATGTCTTGCAGGTTATGACAATCCGTTTGTTTATCACACAGACATCTGGAATCTATTGTGCCGTCTTGGGAGGGTGGAGGTCGCTGCGGCAGGCAATGGGACCGCAGTTTTCTCTTTTCAGCTCCTAAATGCATTCCTAGGCGTGCATTTCCCCACACACACACACACACACACACGCACACGCACACGCACACGCACATGCACACACACACACACACACACACATACTCGAGCGGCTGGTTAAACATGAATACCCTCACTGTGGTAGGGGGTGTGATCAACTATTTGACCATGGAGGCTCAGCTCTTGCCTGCATTCAAGAGCCTGGTGGTGTGTGACTCAGGGAGTCGCAGCTCTGTGCCTGTGTTCAGAAGGTCATAGGTTTGAATCCCGTGGCTGGCAGCGTAGTTGTGTTACCTTTGGGTGGTGCCCTTAACCCTTGCTCTCTGAACCTACAGTTTCCTCATGTGTATGTTACTTTCGATGAGTCTGCTAAATAAGTGTCAGGCTATCAACATGGCCTGTTTGAGTGCTTTTTGGCAGGTTGATGAGGAGAAGAGAAAGGGGGCAGTGTTAGGATTCGCTGGGCTGTGAATTTGCCCGCTAGCGGACCTGAGTGGCCCCCAGAGACTGGCATGTTAAGCCTCTCCCTCAAGCACACCTAAAGTCTACATTTAGTCTCTCACAGTGGATGCCAGTAGTTTTATGCTCTATTGGATGTGGTCATTATCAGTATCTTTTCACTGATCTTGTTATATTCTTTCCGTTTTCCACAAATGATTGTACAGTTACAATTATTCTGGAGCCTGGCCGAGGAAGGGGCAGGCATGAGCCAGGAGACGCCCTGGATGGGGTGCCAGTTTGCTGTGGAACCCCATCCAAACTGAGCACGCAAAAAGCCAGGGGTGGGTTCAAAACCTAAAACAAGAGTTGCAAGGCTGCACTGCTCCACGTTGAGGCACCTGTTTGTTGCAAATAAAGTGACTGAAGGTGCCCATGTGAAAATAATTTACATATACTGCCTATTGTCACTTTGATTGTGTGGTCACGCAGTAGGAGTTTATTCAGTATTTGGGCTGCCCAATACTCTGGTTGTGTTGTTGAGGAATTGGCACTTAGGCAGCCATCATGAGGCATCTGTAAACTGTCGGGTGACTGAATGTGAGTTGTGACGCGATCTGCTTGAACAGAAACCTGCTGATGTTCCTATGGGCAGAGCTCCCCGCTTGGGTCGCCCTGGGTTTGGCACCTCAGAGAGGGAATGAGGCTCCTGGCCTGGTGTGTTGATCTGCTGCCTCCAGGAGGTGGGGTCCTGCATTTGGGATGCTCAGACAGTAGCCATGAGTTTAGACAGGCAGGCCCATATGTACTGATGGGAACAGTATTCCGCTCCGGGCCCTCCTCAATGACCCTCCTGTTTCTCTGCCTGGGTCGTCTTACGTGGGTATTCCAAGTTATGACATCACGGGACGCCAGCTCGAGTCCTAAGGAAGTGTCTCCATTGTTTCAGAGGCAGTATCAGTCATTGTTGTTTGTCCCCCCCCCACCAGGATGGTGACCCCTGTGCGTGTCATTCTTCACACGCATGTTGACCTTCAATTCCTCAGCCCCCCCGCTCTCCCACATCCAAGCCTGACATGACTCCGTGGAACTCTGCTGTTGCTGTTTTATCCAGCAGGGATTATGGGATGGCACGCGGCGCCGGCAGGTGGGCAGGAGCCCAGCAGTGTTGGTGCAGGGGTCTGGGCTGGGGGGTTGGTGGTGTTCCACTGGCTCTCTCCCCTTTCACTGGGCCCCCCTCAAGCTGCCTCCTGGTTGAAACAGTCTCCATGGTGTTGGAACAGATGCCAACAAGGGGCAGTGCGAACAGTAGGAAAGAACAACGGTGTGAAGCATAGCATAACCCACGGATAACCTTTGGGAGGCTGGCTGGCATGCGTGGGGGTTTTCACGGGACTTTTCAGGAGACCCTGAACAATGCAACCGCTGATGGATCGGATGGGTTTCGTAACTGTGGGGAGCTTACATGCAAATTCTGACAGCCTTGAAAATGAACTTGCAGATGATGGGTGGCCAGACTTGCCTGCAGGTCTTTGCCGTTTGGCTTTCATCTCTCTGGAATGCAGTAACATCATCAGTGGTTATGCAAATCAGAAAGGGGAGGAGTCTGTAACATACAATCCTATTGGACAGCCCCCTTTTTTTGGCATGGCTCGTTGGCAGAATATCGGTAGCAAGGTCTGGATATAACTATGACAGTGTGACAAGGCCTTGCGTTCCTGTCTTGTGTCCAACGTACCGTCAGGTCAGTTCCTGTCAGCTTCTCACATTGTTTGGCACTGCTTTATGGCTTTTATTAAAGACCCCAACCACTGCCAGGCTGACACACTCTTAGATGGTGCCAGGAAGCCCAGTCTTGCATCGTGTTTCACTGAATGCCGTAAGAAGTGCCAATAAAAGCTAGCCCGAAGGCTGGGAATAGATACGCAATCGGCCCTTTGTCTGGACAATGGTGGTTTATGCATGTTTCAACCAAAGCTGTGGTTTCTCCTGCCTGCCGTGCTCCTGGAGGGCGGAAGGGCTGGCTGTAAGTGATCTTCCTGCACGTGTTCCCTCGGCCTGCGGGGCGCATCCATGCCGCACCTGTACATTGATAGTGAGGCAAAGGATAATGGAAAGGTGACTATTACTCTTTTTCTCAGTGGGTTTGGGGGATTCATGGAGGGGAGGAAGCAGCAAGGGCTTTATTAGGGTATGGCAGTGATGACAGGTTTAACAAAACAGCGACGGGGAAGGAGAACGAATGGATTTGCTTTAGCGCCAAGGAAATTTAAAAAGAGCGAATTTAAGAAGGGTGGTTATGAGACACAGGGTTAGGGAGTCAGAGCTTGGGCACATGGTTTGGGGGCTGAGGGCAAAGACAAGGCAGCTTCACATGTGCTCTACAGTTGTAATAAGGCCCGGGTGATGTAAGGATATGAATGGATGGACTGGTCACCTGACTTCACGCTGCCCCAGGAAGTGACCAATAGCATCCAGGTACATAGGTGGATGCTGTAGTATTGGAGGTTTTCATCCTAATATCAGACAGATGTTGCACATTTGATGGAGGTGATGTATGTGATGCCTTGTTTATTTAAAGCTGTAAGTCCCCCTGCCTGCTCTCTGTCCACCGTATCCACCAGACGGATTACAACCAATCTAGTGCCTGACATAATTTTCATATTCTCCTCCCCGATTAGCAGCTGGATGGCCTGGGGTTCAGGATCATTCCTGTCTCCCCTACCTGCTTTGGGATACTTCCTTCATGTCTGTTGTCTTTTAGCTTTTCTGCACTGGTTGTTTTTTTTGCACTGGTTGGTGACATTCTCACTCATTTGAATGCCAATGCTTGTCTACTTGTCATGATAATGGTGGATATGTAGCCATGTAGCAACCATGTTAAGAAGACCCCAGTTGGCCAATTATTTCACCCGCTGAGGTGGTTGGTGTAGATGGTCAATTCAGGAGCAGCTTTAGCAACTATTGTTTTGTAGAAAGCTGCCAGGCCGGTGAGGCCTTGGCGCCAGAGGAACTCCAGTTACAGTTTGTGTCTCTATGTGGCGTGTGGTGTTTAATTCTGGCTCAACAACACCCCCTGCTGGATAGTCTTTTTTGTCATTCTGTTATGGTTACTCCTAAGAAAAAGTCGTCAAGATCTCTTGTATATAAAGGCAGTCCCCAGTTTACAAATGAGATTCATTCTGTAAGGCTGCCTTTAAGTAGAATTTCTAGTTCAGAAGGAAATTAATAATACAATACATTATAGTAATTATTATTATACAGTAATAGTAAAAGTGACTACATGCAGTATTGAAACATTGCACTAAAGCGTCACAAAGCAGTTCGTTATTATGAAACATTACATGTAACCATATAATGGGCTTTATGGCAGTCCGTACATGAGTACGAATTCCCGTAAGTCGGACGTTCTTAATCTGCAGACTGGCTGTACTTAAGGACTAAAAGCCTCTGTTTTCTTCTATATGTGATATATTTGCCCCAGAGCTGAACGCACAATGATCTGAGTCATTGTTTGCCTGTTATCGCAGAGAAATCAGATTCCATTAAAAACCATGATACCCGGAACATTTTTAAGTGACTGGAACCAGTTATTAATTAAAGCAGCCAGAGTCATTCATTTTAATAGACGGTCAATATTGTTTATTTTGCCGAGTCTGACTTCGCCTACGTAACCATGTAACAGCCTCATGGTGGGTAACCAAACCGGAGAAAAACAAATGCAATAAGAAAAGTCATTTTAAATCCAGATGGAAAAGTTGGGCATGGTAATGAGCAGGTCTGCAGCCATTTAACTGGGATGGCGTCACTGTTCCCAGTCCTGGCTGTGGTTGCAGCATGGATCCCAGTAGCGGAGCTCCTCAGGCTTGCTGATGCACTTGTCTCCTCCCTCACAGCTGTCAGTTGCTTACTGACTTCAAGGCCACTTTGGATAATTCATTTGCGCTTCTTATTTTGCCGCAGTTTTAGAAAATATCCAAACAGCTTCAGGAAACTCTGTGTTTATGTGTGTTGGCCCTAAGTTTTCTCATTCGGAGGAGTATTTAATGAGGCTTGTGCCCCCCCGCACTCTCTGTGTAGTGGTCTTTGCCATCCAGGTGTCTAAAAGACAGATGTTCGAACAGCGGGCCATGTCCGTGGTGTGAACCTGACAGGGAACACTAATAAATATTTTAATGACTTCCCTGCTCCTTCCTAGATTCCCAGAGTCCTCACGTCTCTGTTCTTCTGTTTCCTTGAGACCAGACTGTGTTCTGCTGGGGTGCCCCCTTCCAGACAAGCTCAGAAACCAGAACCGCCCCCCCCCCCCCCCATGTTGATAGCCTGTCCCCCAACCTGGAAATACAGTTTTTCTCTTCCTGCTTTTAATGAGAGCTATATATGTGCAGAGTCTGAGCTTGCTGGCTTGTGTGGTCCGGCCCGGCTCGGCCCGAGGTTCGTTCACTCGAGCCACCCGGACCCATCCCGGTCCCATGATTCTCTGACTGCAATCTGAGCACCCCACCCCAGCAACAGCCCTTATTTGCTGGCTTGTGTGGTCCGGCCCGACCCAGCCTGATGCTCGTTCAAGTGGCCCACCCAAGCTACAGCACTTATTTGACCCAACTCCAGTCCATTCTTCCATCATCCTCAGTTCCACCCACAGACCTATATAGTGACCTACCCAGGTCATGGTGACTCAAGGCTGATTTTTGACCCCAGAACACGGGAAATGGCTCAGAAGGAGCACACACGCGCCTTGCCCTTGAAGACGTTGGGCTGGAGTGTGGGGATATAGGGTGGTCACCCCCATGGTACCCAGGTAGAGACACTGTGATGTATAGTAGAGTGTGGAAGATATGAAAGGAAAAATTACTGAAACTAAAGTTAAGTCATATGTATTAAACTAAACTAAACTCATTCATGTTCTGATTTGGTTTAATAGCTATGTGAACTGTAACTAAGTGCAGTATTTTAACTGCCACTAGAGGGAGCATACAATTCACTTTTAAGTCAGCACACTTAAATGACTGCTGCCAAGTTATCAGGCTAAATATCCTTCCAATAATAGCTGAACTAAAATCTTATTTGTATTGTCTGCAGTGGGTTTTATCCAGTTCTGCTCACCTATTTCCGTGACTCCTATTGTAGTATTCTCATAGCTGGAACAGAGACAGAGATGACATTGTGGCTGAGAAACGTATGAAGCCTGTCACTTTTGACCTCTCACCTCTTTCTGTTACCATAGGAACCAGAGCTGTTAGGTTAAAGTGCGAAGAAGGCTGTCTTAAGAATCGCCGTAGAGGCGCGTGCTGGAGTAGGGAGTGCGCTCACATCTCTTTGTGCGTGTGCAGCTTCTGATCCATACCATGCTTCATGTCAACGCTCCTGAACATCAGCAGGAGCGAGTGAGGCGGCTGTCCCACACTGGCGATGACAATGCTACAGTTAAGGTTCGGGGGAATGTGTTCAGCAGCAAGCTCTCCCGTTTGTGAATTGGGGTTGTGAAATAGCGTAGCTGTTGTTAAGGAGCCTGGGCGGATCCTGATCCGAGTGGCTCGCTAAACGGTCTGATAATCGCTGCAGCGTAAGGCAACACCTGTGTGACTGCCGGTGGCCCTGCCCCAGCGGTGCGTTGAGCGCGGCGAGTTTCTGCTGTCCCAGCTCTATTGAAGCAGCAAATAAAAGAACACAATGGTGTGTGCTCGACCTTGCGGTGGCGCCTTTCCAGTGACTTTCCTCCTCAGAGGTCATTTGCCGGCTTTCGCGGGGGCTGGCTTCGGCTGCTCTGACTCCCTGATGGCAAACTGGACCTTAACCTATGGCCGAGGCACACGAGTCCATCATGCAGTTGGTGGGCTTTCTTATTCCCCCAAAGTATCTGGGGTATAATACTCCCCAGCATGTCTCTGCTCCTTATTGGTCATTGAGGCCCTGTGACCTGTGTCCTCTTTATTTGGCTCCCGTATCACACTTTCTAAACCTCTCCCGGTGCTGGAAAGCGTGTAATTGTAAAGGCAAGACAGCTTTATACAGATTATTGATAAAGATTTTAACTTAGAGCAGCGTGCAATTTTTGTTATCTTATTGGGACATGAAGAAGCCCAGTTGATTTGACTGAAATCTCTGGGAAACCGCTGTCTGGGAATTAAGCCAGTCTGCAGGCTGCTTGGTCTAGGTAGGGCTGGGCGATATGGCAATATATTTTATCGCAATAATTTTTTTTATATCAGTCGATATCAAGAATGATCACAATATAAGTCATTATTTCTTCACTTCAAGGCTCCATTTTTGCTTAAAAATTCCTTAGGATTACATAAACAGATTCAGAACATGAAAAAGATGACAGATTAAATGAACTGCAAACTGATATTTAATATTAATAAATAAGTCATAGAAAAATAAACTCTTTATTGTAGTGTGTAACACTACAAAGGGCTGACAGTATGGTTTGTTGCTAGGTCTTTTTCTCTACCTGCTTCGCTGTTCGTTCCAGGGAACGGGTCTGACATTGCTGGTAGAGTTGCCGCCCATCCAGTAATGAAAAATAAAATGCTGTGTCCTATTTTGAACGAGTACAGGATGCGATTTGTCCCATAAGATTTTAACAACTTTGAGCTATTAGTTAGGTTCTCCCCAAACGAGCTTGATGGGCCGAATGGCCTCCTCTCGTTTGTAAATTTCTTATGTTCTTATGTTCTTATTTCTTCAGATTGAAAACGAAAAACCAACTCGCTGGGACTGTCGCAGCACTTGCATTCTCCATGTTCTACTGGATGTCAGTGCTTCAGTCGGTGGAATACATTTACAGTATTGTCAGTTTTAGTTGGCACAAGTCTTCAGCAGAGTTTACAATACAGAGCACCAGTTAGTGGTGTGTCGGTTTTAAACTGCACAAAGCACCACCACACCACCAATGTCTATTTACTTTGTTTATCCACAATATCTCCTTTTTTAAAAGATGTTGTGGCTGCTGAGCTGCCGCTTTCTTCACCCACAAACTGAAGTTTCCTCTGAGGCAGCACATACCCCATCCATGTTGACATGCTCTGCTGATTCAACTGACCTTGTAGTGTGTTTTAAGTTGTCCATTCTTAAAAAGTCGCCATATAATTGTGTGGAATTGTGTTCATTTCTGTGATGTGATAGGCTGCCATGTGCTATCAAGTAATGTTCCTTATCAACAGTTTATCGAAGTTTCTCATTTTCTTATCGTTTAAATTTTACATGATGATTGACAAGTTGATATGTTGTTTATATTGCCCAGTCCTATTCTAGGAGTAATGATTCTTGTTTTGGGTGCAGGAGGTCCCCGGTTCAAATCTCTGATGCCCGTGTGCAGTTAACTAGTACAGGGTGTTTATTTAGCCATTTAACTGGGATGGCGTCACTGTTCCCAGTCCTGGCTGTAGTTGCAGCATGGATCCCAGTAGTGGAGCTCCTCAGGCTTGCTGATGCACTTGTCTCCTCCCTCACAGCTGTCAGTTGCTTACTGACTTCAAGGCCACTTTGGATACTTCATTTTCCCTTCTTGTTTTGCCACGGTTTTAGAAAATATCCAAACAGCTTCAGGAAACACCGTTTCTGCACGTGTTAGCCCTGACTTTTCCCATTCAAATATTTATTGTTTTTCTGCTGTGACTTCATGGTGCGACAGTATTGCATCTGACTCCAGATCAGAAGGTTGTGTGCTTGAATTATGTTGACGTCAAAACCTTCAGGTTGTACGCTAAGGATTCGCTTGAGTTTATAAATGTTCAACTTTATTGTGTACTATTATAAAGCCAGGCGGCGAGATGGCTGTAGGGTAAATGATCCCTTTCTTGTTCCTCTCTCCATGTTTGGCTTCTTTCATGGGTGCCATGGAGGCATTACGTCTCCTCGGTTAGTTGGGAGCGAACCGCAGACAGAATTAAGATTCTCAGACACGCCCCCTAGAGTCCTGGAGGATCTGTGCTGGGTTACCCCCCAGGCATCTTTTGTGAACAGCACGGTATCTGAGACAGAGGGCTAAGGAGCACCAAAGGTAAGATTCATGCAGGACGGCCACGCCCAAGTCTGTGAACTGTGATGCAGTACAATATGGCAAATGAGAGGCCATTGAACTGATGGTAACTGTATCCCCCATATGACAGGTGAGTGATAGTCTGCGTTAATAAAAAGAGGCCTTCAGGCTTTCTTTCGAACTGTGATTCATGTTGAGAAACTCAGAGGGTCATCCTTACACACAGCTTAATTTCTTTAGATGACACTTCCTGTTGTTGCAGAACCAGGACAGGAAATGAAGGAAGAAAATGACAAGCCTGCTTGTATAGTTCTGAATTTCTGAATGTAGGGGAGTGTTGGCATCAGTGATGTCACCTCACCGTTCCTGTCACTGAGGGATTGCTTGTGAGCACAGACGGGCCTCAGTCTGCTGGCTGAGGGCTCAGGTACAGGTCAGCTGACTTCCCATGATCTCAGCTCAGTGTCTGCTACCATTTATTGCCTGGGTAAGGATGGTCCTCCCACCACCTTGGGGCTCCCGTCTAATTTCTGGCATTACCTACTGCTAAAGCAGGGTGCCATGAAGAGTTGTGAGATCAGCAGGGTGGTTATTACAGCCTGGCCCACCTATGGTGGCCTTAGTGTTTCCCGGTAAGATTTTCATTGGTACTCACTCACCCTTAGTGAGTTGCAGGATTTTTGGGGATTTCAGCTGACCGAGGGATGTATCCCAAGGCACTGAGCTCTCTGTGGTTATTATAGCCTGTCAGACCCCTGGAGGAATGTAACCATACAACTGTGATGTTGCTTGCGGTCAAACAACAGATGGAGACATGGGACCTACGGCCTTCTGTCAGTGTACTGGAGGTATACTACAGAGAGCCCAGTCACACTCACACTCACACTCACACACGCACTCACACACACACACACACACACACACACACACTCAGAGTTCATATATTCCTTCTTTGTGGGGACACAAGACTGGTCAGGTTGGGGAGCATGAACTGCTACAGCACATTGCCGCACCCACCACACGACAAAACACCTCAGGATCTCGGTTGGTGACCCCCCAGCCCGTCACGTGGTCCAGTCCCACCCTCCGGAAATGGCCATCTACATGCCACAGCCAGGTGTTACGTGGGCGTCCCCTTGGCCCGGTCCAGCAATGAGGATCACTCTCAGGGAATCGTGCCACATGGCCGTAGTGCCGTAACTGACGCTCCCACACAATGCAGGTAATGTGCCTCATTCGGGATTCCCTCAGCAACCGCTCGTTCAACACAAAGGCAAACCAGCGGTACCCAAGGATTCACCAAAAAGACACAATACCAAAGGAGTCCAGTCTTCGTCTCAGGTCACTGGAAAGTGTCCACATCTCGCAGCCATACAGTAAAACAGGGAGCACTAGGGCTGTAAAGACTTGAGCCTTCATCCTCTTACAAAGACAGACACCATTTCACCTAATCCTAATCCCAGCTATTACAACTCTGACCTTTACCCAGCCCTAACCTTAACCATAAGTAACCAAATAAAACACTTTTGGCATTTTTAGTTTTTTTTTTTTATTGCATTCACATATTTCTATATAATGGAGTTCCGTCTTTTGGGGACCGAAAAGGTGGTCGCCACGACATCAAAATAACAGGATTTTATCACATTGTGGAGACATTTGATCACACACGCACACACACACACACACACACACAGATTGTATGGTTGCCTCCAGCCTGCACCACAGAATGGGGCTAATGTAACCGACAATGAAGAGTCTGTATCGCTACTATGTGACACTAGTTCCTAATTTAGCCCCCATAACAGGAAGCCCCACTGCTTGTGTTATGCCAGCTTCAGAGAGGAATGACAGTGGCTCTTTGCACTCCCCCCCCCACTTGCTCAACTACTTTTGTTCCATCTGTAAAAACTGTCATCGCAATGTTTTTTCCCACAAGGCCTTGGGCCACTGTGAGTCATGGGAGCATCATTCCTCAGAAAATTGTGCATGTAAAAAGTTTCTCTTGTGCCAGACAAGGGGGATGGATTATAATTACATACTGTGAACTTCTTTGGCAGTAAATAGCCACCTGTGAGAGGGTGACAACAGATTTATAGCATGAATTTGGCATCTTTTAAGGGCGCTGGGAGCTGGCAGGCTGGAGTATCAGGACCGACGCATACTTAGAAGAACTAAAAGCAGATCTAGGTTCATAAGCCATTCTGCTCTCCCTCATGCACATAAACCCAACATGATCCCCATCAGAGGCATCCTACTATTATTTTACTGCCTTTAATTTTCTTATTTAATGCAGTGATTACACATAAGGACTAAGACTGCAGGAAAATGAATTAAAAGCAGCGACCTCCTGTCTAGGTTTTGTAGTCCAACATACACTGGGAGAAAGGGGTAAAGAACATGCACTGAGACATTGCATTGCCACACCCACCTCAGGGATGAGAACCCAAGTGCAGCCAATGATACCTCAGCACTACACTAGTCTAAGAGGAACGGAACAGTTTTTATTCCAGTGATTAACATCGTACCCAGAATTAACTGCAAATTACAGGCCCGGCAGAGTAGGATTCAAACCAGCAACCATTCAACTACCGGCACACATCCCTAGCCTCAGAACCACCACTTCACATTGGTTCATTGTGCTTTCTAGGTTTTGATTATTCCATTGTTGTGGGCATTTCGGACCTTTATCATTGCATTTTTTTTGGACTTTCAGCAGCCCTGAAAAAATGTAACACTCACACACTCACTGACAACGAGCTGTTCAAGAAACAAGCCCAGCCAAATCTAACTAAACCCTTGTTTCCATGCCGACTGATGTGGACTATGTTCCATGGTGCAACATAATACATAAAGAAACACTAGGTAGGTTGCAGCATTATCTAGTACACAGCTCTGAGTAGTATCACGTCTTGAATAGCTCAGCTAATACAGGGCTTAGATTGGCAGAGCAATTTCTATCACAAGTGAGTAGAGTTGCAGTGTTTGACAAAGTGTTCTTTGCTCCAAGGCTGCCGTTTTGGTGACCTGGGCTTGCATGCTCTCTTGTCGTTAGTGACTGTGCAGGAATGGGAGGCAGGACGTGAGCCAGAAAACGTGTGCTGTTGAGATCCCCTGGCCGGCCAGACTTTACGAGTCAGAGAAACACTGAGAAAGAATCTGTAAAGGTAGAATGAAGCTGCCTCTTACTGTGGGAGAGGCATATCTCATCATGGTTGTGAAAAGATAAAGAGTAAAAGCGAACCGAAGCAGCTGTGACAGTGAGCGCTGCACTGTTTGGCCTTGTCTGTTTGTTTCATCCGTTATTTCAATATTTATCCTTGCGACTTCATCATATTCGTTTATTTATTCAAAGCATTTAGGTTTTTATGTTTTTTTTTAACGAATCTTGTTGCCGATTCTTTGTGAGAAAATCGTGGCCTTTCATACAGCACGACCTCATCATGGCCTGTTGCAACATGTCATGATGTTGGTTGTAAACAGACGTTTTTCCTGCATGAGTCTGTGAAAACTGGGTTCAGACTATTCTGGATCACATAACAGCCAAACAAAGCAGCCATCAGGGCAGACTCTCTTGCTGCAGCACAACTCTCCCATTGGCCTAATGTAGCTTCTGCCACCCAATAAAAAAAGGAAAAAAACTCTGTATGGACAAAAAGAGGTCCCTACCGACACCCTTCCAAGCAGAGGTTTGTGGTTTAACAATAAGGCTTCCTCTCCCAGAATCCATCACTCAAAGCAGGAAGTAGTGAGCTTGTGATGTGAGCCATCCTAGTCATGTTCTGAAACCACATTAATATGTCTGAGCTGGAGCAGGAAGTGACACGCGTTTTTCAATCTCTGGGGTCTGTAGGCTAAGCCGTAGTCATTACCTTCATTTTTAGCTAGAAGCAGTAGCATGTAGCCAAAATAAACACACCCCTTTAAGACTGGAGTTTGCATCGCCCATAAAGGACTTGTTAATTACAGCTGGCAACCGTGGAGAATAATGCAGGATAAGAGGCCACAGGAGCCAGTAGCACTGGACATCTGAAGGATTAGTCTTGTATGAATAATTGAAGCACCAGATGCATTGTATGGAGAAGTTGTCTCGGAGCACAACCTAAGGCCTAAGGCTCAGCAATGTGACCTCAACAATGAAACGATCATTTTAATTAATAGTTTGGCTCTGTGTCTGTGGCCCTCCTGCTTGTTAAACACATTCTTTCCCACCCCTGCGCAATGCTTAGCAGATGCATAGCCAGCGTTAATACTCCATGCACCGGCCCGTGTCCCGTCAACCTGCCTGAGCACAAGGCTAATGGGTTAGCTAATGTAGCTAGCCACATCAGTCGGCATGGAAACAAGGGTTTAGTTAGATTTGGCTGGGCTTGTTTCTTGAACAGCTCGTTGTCAGTGACGGTTCAGGTTGGAGACAGGAGCTTCAGTTTGTTAGAAGAACACTCTCTACCAAGACTCCCTGCTCAAGGCCCAGTGCAAGGCCCAGGCCCTGGTCCTCCTTCTCACCCATGCTGGAAGTGACCAGTTCTTCACCAGGCCCTGATACGACATACTCATACATCCCTGCACACGGGGTTCCTGATTTTTGGACAAGCGCCGTGCGTAGAAGTAAATACTGCCTCACTCTCCAATAAGAAAACAGTGGATAAGAAAATCACTCTTAAAAGTTAGTACACTATTTTACCCTGTTGAAAAGTTTTAGCCAATAGGGTTGAACAGTATATTTATTTATTTATTTAGAAGACACCTTTATCCAACAAAACATGCAAGGAAGGAGCAGAGATCAAAATCATCCAGGAGAAATTGGGGTTAAGGACCTTGCTGAAGGGCCCAATGGCGATATGACTACTCTGCCAGGCATGCAGTTTAAACAAACAACCGTTCAGACAGATTCCCATTGAGCCACTGAGCTACATACTACCAAGGTTGACCATTTTTGGCCATTAAAAGACAAAATTAAACTAGGTGGTGTGTTAATTCAGAAAATGGCAGGAACAAGCTTTCAGACATGTTTCATCAGTAATACCTTGTTCCTCCCTGCTACATGCAGCTCCTTCAGCGCACTTCACTGTGGAGGCATGGTCTTCTGGCGTCCTTCACAGCATAACCTTTTTATGAGTCATTTGTGTCAGTAGACAGTTGAAACACTATTGATCACTTCTCTCAGCAAGATAGACTGACTTTAGACATATGTTCCAAAGACTTCCCTGATTTGCTGTTGAAGTTGAATACAGCTACATCATCGGCAAGTCCTCCTGGCTGGAAATGTTTGCCGTGATAGAGATGTGTTCCCGCCATCCTGCTTCAATTTAGACTTCTGTGAGCAGTAATGCACATTTTGAGTACAATGACAAGATTCAAGGTCATTCAAATCTTGTTTCCCAGAGCAGTGTCCTTGGGGGGGCCCTTGGAGAAATAATGAGGGAGCAAAAATGTATCTGGGAGGTCACAAGGACCAAGCTGAGAAACACTGTCCAAGAATACACATGTAGATCTAAAACATTTAAGCTCTTAATATGGAGCCTTTCTAGTTATTACACCATTTATCTTTTAAAATGTGGTAGCCTCACACCACTAGTGCTGTGGCTTTGATTTATCTCCCAGGCTTTGTGAGTTTGAATTTGACATGTTCTGATTGTGTTTGGAATGGTGTGTGACTGCCCTGCAATGGGTTGGCGCCCCAACCTGAGTTGGCTCTGGATCCCCCTGAATAGGACAAGTCGTTACAGAAAATGGATAGATGGATGATTGTTTATGTGTGGGGCTCATTCCACAGCTCAAAATCATTTAGCTTGGCAAACTGTCTCCCACACTGTACCCTACGATGGTCTGGCCTCCCGTCTGAGGTGTCCCCTGTGCTGTACCCTGAGATGGTCCGGCCACTCATCCAGGGTGTCCCCCACACTATACCCTGTGATGGTCCGGCCACTCGTCCAGGGTGTCCCCCACACTAAACCCTGAGATTGTCCGCCCACTTGTCCAGGATGTCCCCCACACTATACCCTGTGATGGTCTGGCCCCCCATCCGAGGTGTCCCCCACACTATATCCTGCGATGGTCTGGCCTCCCATCTGAGGTGTCCACCGCGTTGTACCCAGTGACGGTCTGGCTCCCTGTCCGGGGTGTTGCAGAATGTGGTTATTAGCCAGATGCTACATTTGCCAGGCGTCCAGAGAGCGCCGCAATTGAAGCTGACCACTGGTGGGGTTCTCTGAGGCCCTCCCTGTTTTACACGTCCCTGTGGAGCTGGCCTGTAATTGGACGTGGCGAACCAACATGGGCTCGTGTTTTTCCCACGTGGGAATGAGACTCCTTAGCGTAATGTCTTCGGCAGAACTGACAAGGGGCAGATTTATGCCGCTGCGTGGGCTGGAAGGACCTAAAAGAGCCTTTTGGTCAAATTCCAGTGCTTTGAATGGAGGGCCCAGAAAGCCCATTAGGTCACTGAGCAGCACTGAACTGGAGAAAGTCTTTCATTATGTATGAAATGCAGGAACGGCCCATTTGGCACCTCTTCACTTAAGTCTGGCGATTTCTGCTGCGAGTTGCTGGCTGTTAATGCTCTAAGCAGGCGTTAGAGGCTGAAATGTAGCCTTCTTTCGGGTTCTAGGGAAGCGTTCCTGCTTTTCCGTGTATGTTTTACTGTCTTCCAGCCGAAGCACTCACTAGCTGCGTGCAATAAAACGCACACCAAGGGCTGTCTAAGGGTGGAGCACGCACACTTGTCACGTTAGGTATTTGTTTTTTGGTTTCCTTGGAAATTGCAGGACTGAGGAACATAATTTACTTTGGACATAAGGTCCCTATGTAAGGATTAGACAGGAGTCATAAGTGCTGGGGAGTCTGGCTGTGTACCTGACATTCCCCTGAATTTATGAAGGCCGCTCAGCAGCCACCATGTAAGAATGTGCCCAAATGTGTCATCCAGGTGTCCTTGGATTGATCTAGAACGTGATCATTTTAGTCTCAAAATGTTATTATTGGCTTATCACTTTATGGATTCAACATTTCATTGTTCAATAAGTAATCATCTTTATCTGTCCACAAAGCGGGGGGTGGGGGGGGTTGCACATTAACGCTCAACAAACTTGACAAACCGCATTTTGTGATACCCTCATACCCTTTCAGCCCCTTGCATAAAATCATAGGCTATATGCAATTTACAGTGGCTACCAGCATTGCACATTGACTGGAGGATAGTATACAAACTGGCATTGCACATTAACTGGAGGACACTATACAAACTGGCATTGCGGATTGACTGGACGATAGTATACAAACTGGCATTGCACATTAACTGGAGGATAGTATCCAAACTGGCATTGCACATTAACTGGAGGATAGTATACAAACTGCATTGACGTGTTAACTGGAGGATAGTATACAAACTAGACCAAATGCTACAAATCCGACTTTTTAAAATATCACATAAACATATTTTTTCATAGAATACAGCCAGCCCTCATGCATTCGCGCTTCGTGATTCACAAACTCACAGATCCGCGAATTAAATTGGAACCGAACATATTTGCATCTGCAATTTTTTCGCACATCTGCGAAATCCTCGAAAAACCCTACAGAAATGTTTATATTTAATTTTCGTAGTAATTTATAAGTTTTCATGCTTTTAAGTGTAAAATTGGTAAGAAAAATTTAGTTAATGAAGATTCTACTGTATACTACCGGGGAAAGTTCAAGACATTCAATATAAATCAGTGAAAAAATCTCTTAAAAAACATGGCTTTTTTATAAAAACATACTGTACCATACCTTTACAAGATGCGAATCTCATTCTCAAAGTTTATTCCCATTGAAACGGTAATGGTTACGCAAATATTAGAAAATAGTTAATTTACTATTTTCTCTTGAGAGTTTCCCTCTCGAGATGCATTTGCTATAAATACTGAAAGGGTTTGTTTGCTCATTTTATCTTACTGTGAATACAAAAGAAAATGGCAGCCAATGCCGTGTTCTATGAATTAGGGGTAACATTAGTATACTGTACTGTGTGCTAGTGTGACAAATATCCGTTAGGCTATACTGTACTCTATTTTTACATCAAACATTTGTTTTTTTTAAAGGTAATGTATTAAGCTAACTTTTAAATGAAATGAAAGTGTTTTGGGAGCATGACTGGGGTCATATTTAGGGTTTAAACTATAGAAATAAGCACATATATTACCATTTTTAGTGACATCCGCGAATCCTCTTTATTCGCGACGGGTTCTGGAACCTAACCTTGCGAATGTCCGAGGTCTGACTGTACAGGATCTCTTATTTTTTGCCAATCTATGTTGTGATTTCTTTTAACTGACAGGAAGCGGCGAGTAGTTATTAGAGGCACAATGTCACAGTGGGCCTGCATTCATAGAGGGGTACCGCAGGGTTCAATTTTAAGACCATTATTGTTCCTAATTTACATAAGTGATATTGACACCAATACATACAGTAAACTGGTTAAATTTGCAGACGACACCAAGGTGGGCGGTGTAGCTGATACTGATCTAGCAGCAGAAAGGCTTCAACGGGATCTTGACTTAATTAGTGACTGGGCTGATACCTGGCAGATGAAATTTAACATAGATAAATGTAAGGTAATCCAT
>JAODLD010000049.1:17373644-17429965 GCA_026781065.1 Mormyrops boulengeri
GGTGGAGCAAGGCTAAAATGCTACCCACCAGGATGTATTTGATATATTGCCCTGAGCTTTGGAGGGCGCAGTTGCAGTTAGCAGTAACTGGAGTTTTGTCTCAGTTACACAGGTCATGTGGTTGGCAACGGACTGCAGGCCCAGAAGCTGAACCCCGAGGTCAAGGTGAGGCATGCTGACCCTACCCTGGCTGAAGCCAAGGCAAAGCTAGAGAACTTCAATCAGGTAGGCTACAGAACACCTGCAGTGCACCGTCAGGCACACATAGCATTAGCATATCCGCTACACACTAAACCAAACAAACAGCAATAAAGGTAAGAGGTCAAAGGTCATGGCTGGCGCTTGGATAAAAATGTAGAGGAAATGCAATGTTGTTAGTGTGCAGGTAAAGCAGTTCCAAGGAAACTTTTCTTTTAATGTTCATCCTGCTTTTCATGGAATAATTAGTCTGAAGTATTAATGAGTGTGCTTGATTGGTATGTGTTTAGCAAGGCTCTTAGGAGGCCCGGTCTAATTTGTAGGCCGGTTCCATTAGGGATCACACACTGGCCAATTTTCCCCATTAAAAAGAGCTAATGTGCAGAACTAATCCAGCTCCCCACATTCCCAGACTCTCACCGCGCTGGGCATAAGCAGTACGCGCGGAAAAATCAGGGATCAATAGGGCTGCCTTGGGAACAGAGAGCCAGGAACACGGACAGGACCCTGGCTATTGGAAAGCCATACCTTTGTCATGCAAATGTGATTAGATACAAAAAGGGAGGGGGGGGGGGCGATTTCCCATACTCCCTAGAGCGGATGGTATTTTGCACAGTCCTGTGATGGGCTCATCATAGCACACTGCTCGAGTGTCAGTGCAGGGCAATTAGTCATACAGCTCTTCAGCCCCTGATGAAGTCCCCGGCCTTTTGTGAGGACTGGGGAAACGCAAATCTCTGTAAATAAAAACAAATAAATAAATAAAACGGCCCCCAATGCTTGGGCACTGCCAGGAACTTTGACCTCCATGGCGCCGTTTCTGCAGGGCTTAGGGTTGTTGTCTTGGGAACACAAGAGTGGGCAGTTTATTAACTTGGAAATGTATCCTAACCCCTGAAAGATTTCTGTGACCTCAGGGAGCTCACAAAATGTTTATCTGCAGAAGTGATGTAAGGCGTGTTAATGTGTGAGGACCTCAAAGAGAAACCTGAGAGTAAATGGACATACTCGAGAAGCAGACTGGAAACGTCCTCCATGCCAGAAAGGTTGCGGTGAGATGAGGGAGCAAATATTCCCCAGAAATCAAATGGGGCCGAAAATAGCTCTCGTGGCAAACTTACGAGTTTCTGTGGTGCTTTAATATACATCATGCTCCCAAACACTCCTATAAATGTATCAAATAAAAGCTGTAAATATCCTAAGTGAGTCCAGCACTGTCATGGCTATTTGTTTTTTTTTTTTCGGGAGGACAAAGACACAGCCACTCCTGTCTTTTATTGGCCAACTAAAAAAATCTGTTTGATGTTTTTGCTTTCAGTCTAGTGCTTTTCTGCATTTTGAATTTGTGTTAGATCCCAGACTGGACTGGGAGATGAATGGAATGCTGGGAGGTCCGAAATCTGACCCACAGAAGTTCACAGATGCTGCCACGCTTTGTCATTCGCCGTATCGCCTTTGATTCCGTGTGGACTTGCAGTATGTTTCTGCCTTTCCTTCAGTCTATCTGTCTCCCAGTGAAAGACACACTTCTGTCTTTCAGTCTCGCTTAATGCTGGGCGAATTAATGCACGGTTATTAAAACATAACTGGGTCTCAAAAGATCTTTTTCATTGCTGAACGCTGATATCACTTGATTTCCTGAGGAATGAGTTGCCTCGAGGGGGAAGCCATTTAAATTTCCTTTAGTCTGAGATGGCGGCAAACATGCGAGTTCCCTCTCAGGGGCGAGAGTGTCAGGGGCTGAGGGGGCTCTGAAGACTCCACTCCTAGGGCCAGTAGGGAGGTGAAGAAGGTTATTTCTCGCTGATGAAATTCCTCATCATTGGCTGTGTGCCTGGAATTGTATTATTGGGCGGGAGCTCCCAGGAGTCTCCTACTAAACTCCGAAAGTCTTATCCCATGACAAAATGCGTTTAACCCACAAAAGGGGCTATTCTGAAGAGAGACCTGTTTGCTAAGAGGAAGACATGTCTGCGTTCCATGTGTCTCTGTGGCTTTTGTTTCTTAATGAGTCAACACTTAAAATCACAGAACCATGAATCAGAAAGATCTAATGACATGTATATCTACCCGGCAGTACTTAACATCAGAAATAACAGATGGGATACAGATTCAGGCGGACAAACATCGTATTACCAATGACCCTGTGTTTAGAAAGAGCGTTCTTTATCTTCAATGTCGAAGTTAAGTTAAACTGACTTAACTCACCTGATAGCTCATTATTGTGGCTTGAAAATGACATTTGAACCTTTCGCCCAACCCCTCCTATCTGTTTGTCAGCTGCAGAGGTGGCGCGCTTCCCGTCTTCCTGAACAGTAGTTTCAATGTCTCAAACCAAACGGCTGTATTCCAGCTGCACTGGGAATCTCTGGTTATTGGAGTCAGGCTGGGCAGTAGGGGGTCAGGCCTGAGTTTTAACACACCTTCTGTTTAATTGGGAATTGATGCTTCCTGTTCTTCCTTACAGTATTGTACTAAAATAAGGTACACTTTAAATCTGCTTTTTATTTTATTTAGAGAATTGTCCTCTGCACAGACTCTGGGTTCAGGGAAAAGCACTGTAGACCTAGTGGTGAGCTCTGGTAAGCCCCAGGGGCCTGGCGACTATCAGCAGAGGCCCAAGGATAATCCTTACAGATCACATGGTGATCATCCTGGGCCTGGTTGTAGTTGCTATGGCCACAGTGATAATTCCTACAAGTCTGTGGCTTTGGTCCAAAGGTCAGCTCATCCCTCTGTTTACTTTTGTTGGCCTTATAATAGGTCTTTCTTTGCGTTTGTCCTGAAGAGATTCTCAGGTTTAATATTATAACGTGTCCTTTTAAACTGTCTGTTTATATTTGTGGTGCATTGGTGGAATGATGAGGTCATGAGTCATGCTTGAGCGCACCCTGGCGCTGTACTCTTGGGGAGTCTCCTAAGTGTGGTGGACACCCTGCAGGGGTGTCAGTACCTACCTAGAAGATGAACATAGACCGTGCATCCGGCTCCAGCGGATTTTCCGTCTGCTCATTTCTGCTCTGGGCCTCCCTCCGCATTGGCGCATAACACACACGTACAGGCATTCAGAAGCAAGAAACACGCGATTGCAGCCAGATGTTGCCAAACCTGCCAGGATGATCAAATTCTGTCCTAGCGTGGGTGCTTTAGGATGATGCAGTGTGTCAACAGTCTTCGATCCAAAACATCTTTTCACTTGCATTCCTTCATGCAGTGCTTTTTCAACGCCCTCGACGTCTGCAGAAAATCTGATTTTTATTTGTTGCTCGTGTGCATGGCAGAGTCTATATGGGAGACCTCTTAGGAGAACTGTATCCCAGCAGCTCCTGCGCTGAGAACAGAGGCAGCGCCGGACATTGTCCTCGATCCCAGGGCATATGGGAGAGTGTGGGAAAAAGGGCGAGCGCAAGTTAAGCACCTCTCTGGGTTTTGCTAATGAAACCCAAATGTGGATGATTGAGTTTTTCCTCTCCCACTTCCTCCGCCTCATCTTTGGATGCTCTCCACCTTGGTTGCGCCTTTCACTCCACTGTGGATCTCAGATGAGGTGTCAGTGACAGTGCTGTCCAGTGCTAGGTCCCATGGGCCCTAGAGGGTCACGCTTCTTCCTCCAGCTAGTCTCAGATTTTCAGGGGGTAGAGGGAAGGAAGGAGGAAGAAGGAAGGACAGAAGGGGTTTCCTCCCTCACTGCCACAGACCCAGGTTCAGGTGTGCTCTTCTCTGATAAAAGCTATGAGCATGCAGCGCCCTTGCAGTCTGGCTCATGCATTACATCAAGCACCTGGGGATGACGTGCCATCTCTAGGCTTTAGAATGTAAGAGGAGTGTTGATTGGCTGTCACAGTTTCAAGTTCAGTAAGAAGAGACTGCGTGAGTCCTGCTTTTATATTCAATGGCCAATCAGGGTTCCACCATGAGGCTCTGCATATTTTTGTGTGACTTACATCAGAGGCAGATTGAGCGGCTCCCACCTGCAGCAAAACGGCCAGGAATGACTCATGATGAGCTTGGTAGTGCCAAACTGATGCCTGACAAGGCTCTCCCCCCACATCTCATTTAGCTAATAGCATCGGTGGTTTTTTTGTTTGGTGGCATGCCATACCAGTATTGTAAAGCTAGATGGCAGTGTCAAAGATTCTACCTGCAGACACACACACATCCAGTAGGGGTGTCTTCAAACGGAGGTGACCAGTGTGATAGGCACCCTTTACATCTCGATTTCACCTCTGCCTGTAATGCACACTGCACTTTGGTTCTTTATAAATGGATTTCTGTTTCCTATCTGCTTGCTGTGCATGGACTAGCAGACAGCCTGGCCAGGCGTTCCTGCCTGGGAAACTTCCAGATATTCTTTCTTTTATTCTACTTTTATTCTAGTTACTCAAAGCCACCTTTGCACTTCACCACGTCCCTCTCTCTTTAAAACTAAAATTGTGCTTCTATCTTCCATACCAGCTAACAGTGTGCCTTTTTCATGCAATTTCCCTTAAGCAAAGGATGAGTGTCTTAAACAAAGACAAGCATCACCTGATAGAATTGTTTACCAGCATCACACAGCAAAGGATGCGTTCATGGGCCTTGGGTGACTCTTCAGGCCTGTTTCTGAACACTGAGGAGCCGGAGATCTGAAACAAGACATGCTGGGGCTGTCCAGCTACAAATGGATGTTGCCAACAAGGCTGATGGCTGATGTTCTCACCTCAGTCTTCAACCTTTCCCTCAGCCAGAGCACCATTCCCACCTGCTTCAAGACCACAACCATTGTCCCCCTCCCTAAGAAAACCACAGGCACCTGAATGAATGGCTACAGACCAGTAGCACTCACTACAATCATCGCGAAGTGTTTTGAGAGAGTGGTGCTGGCCCACATCCAGAGCAACATCTCAGACACTCTGGACCCCCTGCAGTATGCCTACCGGCCCAACAGGACCATGTCAGACGCACTGCTGCTGCCCTTCACTATTCCCTCTCCCACCTGGAAAACAAAGACTTCTACATCAGGATGCTCTTTGTTGATTACAGCTCCACCTTCAACACGGTCATCCCCCACAAACTCATCCACAAACTGACCACACTCGGCCCGCTCCCCACCCTCTGTGACTGGCTCCTGGACTTTTTTTACTGGCAGACCTCATCAGCCACTGTTCATCCGAGAGCTTGAAGTGGAGAGGATGAGCAGCTTTAAGGACCTGGGCGTCCACATCAGTGAGGACCTCATCTGGTCACTGAACACGACACAGCTAGTCAAGTAGGCTCAACAGCGGCTGTACTTCCTGAGGAGGCTGATGTCAAGCAAGATCCTCAGCAACTTTACCAGCTGCATCGTGGAGAGCACACTGACCAGCTGCATCACCGCGTGGTATGGCAGCACTACAGCTATGGAGTGTAAACACCTGCAGAGAGTGATGAAGACTGCAGAGAAGATCATCAGGACTCCTTGCAAAGCAGCTACCACCACAGAGTCCAGAGGAGAGCTGCCTCCATCCTCAAAGACCCCACACACCCCCAACGCGGACTGTTCACACTTCTGCCCTCAGGACGGAGATACAGAAGTGTGAAATCTAGAACCCCCTGACTCAACAACTCCTTCTTCCCCACTGCCATCAGACTCCTTAACAGCTAACAGGAGTATGATTCATGGACATCATCACCTACCTCATACTGTAATTTTTGCACATTAAGCTCTTCAATTTGCACATCTTCAATTTGCACAATAATATTTTTTGACATCTGCACATTACACTTCAAAGTATTTATTTACTATTTTTCTATTAATCTTGTACCTCGCATTTTGTGTGGACAGCAAAAAAAGAATTTCATTGCACAGAAAAATGCACTTTTCTACTGTTCATATGACAATAAACGCTTTGAATCTTGAATCTTGAGTGGATGTAAGCTGGGCAATTTCATTAGACAGGAATGGTATTTGTTGACTATAAAATAGCCTTCACCATGCCACTAACCAATCAAATCATTACTTGGCTCCTGATTGTGGCATATTTCATTTGGCTTGAATTGGATTGATATGAAAACTCAGTCCCTTTTCTACTTCAAAGTTAATAATAGTCAGGCAGATAACCAGGGCCTATATACAGTGCTATGTAACAGTCTGGGCACTGAGGTTGCATGATAATTTGCTCTGTCTTCATAAGAGAAGGTCACAGCAATATTCCAATTTTGTTCTAGAGAAATGTAGACAAGGGGATGTTTATCAGACCGAAATTCGCAGTGTAGCATTATTGAGTTGTATGAAATAAAATAAAATGTAAATATGGGATTTGCAAAAGTTTGGGCACTCATTTAATTGCATTAATTTGAAGACCTGTAGCCACTCAATGCTGACAAGTTGCAGCACAAAATTGCTTTGATTAGCTCATTAGACCTTAAGCTACAAAGACAGATGCAACCAATCATGAAAAAGGTAATTGCATAGGTAATTGTAAACATAGGTAATTGCTAGTTGTGCTTGTCCTTGGTGTTCTCTTAGAGAGTGGCAACATTTGAATTTCTAAAGAACTCTCTACTGACCTAAAAACATAAAAAAAGATAATTTGTCGTTATGAATTAGGAGAAGGGTACAATAAATTATCACAAAGGTTTGGACTGTCTGTCTCCACAGTCAGAAATGTAGTTAGGAAATGGAAGGCCACAGGACAGTCCTTGTGTAGGAAAGATGTGGTAGGCCAGGAAAAATATCTTAAAGGCACAGGCGAAGGCTGGTTAGAACGGTCACAGACAAACAACGGACCACCTCCAGAGAGCTACCACAACATCTGACTGCTGATGGTGTCATTGTACATGGTTCTACAGTCCAGTGCACTTTGCACCGGGAACAGCGCCCTGGAAGGGTGATGTGCAAAAAGCCTTTTCTGAGTTGTCACATTCTGGAAAAAAATACTGTGGGCAGATGAGACTAAGGTACAGTTATTTGGTCACAAGCATGTTATGGGCCTGTGTGGCTAGCACATGTACTGGAAACCTTGTTAAAGTTGAGGGCCGCATGAATTTCTCCCAGTATCAGTAGATTCTTGATAAGAATGTTCAAGAGTCAGTCACGAAGATGAAGTTATGGCGGGTTGGATGTTTCAGCACGACGATGATCCTAAGCGCCATTCAAAATCTACCAAGGAATTCATGCAGAGGCACAATGTTCCTAGTTCTCAGACCTGAACATCATTGAAAATGTATGGATTTATTTGAAGCAGGCCGTTCACGCTCAGAAGCTATTAAACCTGACTGAACTGGCAGCATTTTGTATAGAAGAATGGTCCAAAATACCACGAGCCAGAATTCAGGGACTTGTCAGTGGCTATAGGAGGTGTCTACAGGCTGTTATTTCAGCAAAAGGAAGCTCTACTAAATATTGATGGGATTATTCCTTTAGGGCGCCCAAGTTTATGCACCTGCCTATTTTTGTTTAAGTGCACATTCAATTGGTTCTGTTGGTCCAATAAAAAATGATTCACTAGCCACTGAAATGTTGCTGTTTCCATAAGGTATAAAATATGTTTAAATGAAGTTGCTGCCTGAAAAGTTCAGTAAGTTATAAATTGATACAGTGATTTGTATCAGGGGTGCCCAGACTTTTACACTTTATGTTATTTAAAAAAAACTTTTCCAGTTTGGGCGCTCCAATTCAAATTGCTTAAATGTTCAATGGTCAAAAGAACGCAAGAGCATTTCAAAGAGACGGATTCCTTGTCTTCTGCACAATCTGCCAATGTGATGTGGATACAAGCAGCAATAGAAAGCGTTCAAATTGCGTGATCGTGTAGCATGATTGTGTGAGTGCTAATGCACGTAAACAAGTACAGTGATCTCCCGCTATATCGCGATTCAGCTATTGCGCCCCTGCTATATCGCAGATTTTTCCCTGACGCATCTCAGTTCTCTGCGATGTGTGTATATATATACATATACATTACATATTATTATTATGTTATTCATATCCTTAGCCCGACATCCACATATCATATGTGTTGACAAAGTGTGTTTTAATAAGTTTACATGTGTTTAAAACATGTGGGAGGGGTATTTTAAGGCTTAAGCCAGGGGTGGCCAATCTTATCCGCAAAGGGCCGGTGTGTATGCCGGTTTTTGGGATAACCTTTAGGTCAGCTGTTCAAACCCGGGTGTGAGGACTCTTCAGCCAATCAGTCCTCTAATTAGTGACCTAATTAGGGAGTTGCCGCGAAAACCTGCATACACACTGGCCCTTTGCGGATAAGATTGGCCACCCCTGGCTTAAACTATAAAAAATGTTTATTTAAATGGTCTTTCTATATTGCGGATTTTCAGCTATCGCTGATGGGTCTGGAACACAGCTTCCGCAATAGGCGGGGGATCACTGTATATAAAGTTTTTGCTGCTGTATATTATGGGATCATCCCGTAATCCTGTTTTGAAGCAATGTCATGTAGTCCCCCCCCCCCGAGAAAATTGGTTTCCAGCCTAAACAAGCCTCCCAGTCTGGCCCTGTTTGATGAAATATGTGAATTACGCTTCATTTAACAAATAGGGTGAGGAAAGGCAGATAATCTGGGAGCTGATGTTTTGGTTATGCTACGTTAAATGCAAAATATTGAAATATGGAGAAACGGAGGCCATTCTGTTAATCTGACTGTCTAATATCCCTCGGACCGGTGGAAGCTCATTGCAGAGGATAGACTTGACTCCTTGACTGTCTAAATGTCTCTTTGGACGTCTTCCCTGGCTCTTCTCCGTGTGCTCCCAAATTAGAAAGGAAAACATTTACATGACAAGTGATCTTAATGTCTCCTGCTCAGCATCACAAAGCCTTAGACTGCGCTCCTGCAGTTGATGTAATGGTGCCGCTGTCAGAGCCGGAGGGCAGGCTTTTCCAGCCCTGGGAGGTGTTTGGTGGGAGACAGGGCTGCTGGCTCTGTGGACACCCAGTAGTGGCTTCCCACTCTGCTTGGACTCTGACTCTGTTCAGTGGAGGCCACTGTCTTTCTGGAAGATGAACCACAGCAGGTGACAGATGGAAGTCGCATGTGCTGCATATATCTGCTCCTCCTTGTTATTGACAGGGTTCAAACTGAATCTCCAGGGTCTAGTTATCGCCTCTATATTTCTGGCTCTCTTCAGCTGAAGGTCTTCGCCAAGGTCCCCTTTCTGTCATCGTAATACAATCATACTCTGCTGACAATTTTATATACGTGATTATGCAAGTCTTTGCATGTGTATGTATGTGCCAGAGCTGGCCCGGCCTATAGGTGACATAGACGATCGCCTAGGGCGCCATTTGATTAGGGAGCACAAAAGAGTGAATTAAAAAAATCAGAAAAAACATGTGATATTACAGTTATTTGCACTATTTTTAATATTTCACTGTTTTCCTTCTTGAACAGACACTAGCTAGCTATTTAGCGGCCAGGTACCCTATGCTACTAAAATGATTTTGATATAAATGAACTGACAACATTTGTTTTCTGTTGTTCTGGGGATGGGGGGAGGGGGGGTTGGAGCCTCAGCAGAATCTCTCCCAGGGCACGAGGACACCCTGGACAGGCCCTGGTGTACACACATGTACAGAAGAGCCAATGGGTGTGTTTAAATTTGCTTGTGGTGCCTCTGTTAAGTGATTAGGAACAGTTTCAAATGATGCCCAAAATGCTCTCCTGCAAAGCATAATGGACGTTATGAGTTTAATCCTTGGCCAAAGGAGAACTGAATTAGAAACTTTGGTGGCTTTTCCGGAGGTAACTGAAGGTCACGGAGCCGAATACCCAGATTGGGTATCGTTTCCTCCCTGATCAGGTTGGGCTGATGTGCGGAAATCCCAGTAAGCTACTGCTCAGATTCTAGAAGCTCAGGAGCCAGCAGGAAAACGGTGGCTACCACTCGGCCGACACACCATAAGGAACAAGTTAGGAACCAGCTGCAGTTTAAAAACAAGGTTGTTTAATCTCCATTTAATATCGGCAAAAGGAACGGAAATGCCAGTTCAAGGCTTGTCCATTTCTTTTGACCTCACTTACACTGCTGGGCAAATCCTGGCCACCACCCGCTTTGGAATGAGCCACAGTGTGCTTAGCCTTTAGCTGCTAATTCTGCTTTATCGAGAGCCATGTGTAAAAGGCACTACATGGCTGTTGTTGTTGCTATTTGTACAGATGAATGTAAACTGAAGGTATATGTTAGTACTTTTGCCCCCAGAGGATAATCACACTATCTGGCGGCCCCTCGAAACTTGTCCATTTATGAGTCTGTGGTCACAGAGAGCGCGGTCAGTCCCAGAACAAACGCAGGGGCACTGCTTCGCCGTGCAGCTGCACCTGCATGGCAGCTGAGGATTTCACTGTGGTGCTGTGGAAGTCTCAACTGTCTGGAAAATCCAGCAGACATGAACTGATCTGAGCTGTTTTCCATTAGCTCATTGAGGAAGTTGCAGGGTGGAACCAGGCAGGTTAGAAAGCCGAGGATTTTTAAATAAATTTAGCTATGGGTGGGACGACGAGCTCAATCATGTGATCCGGAGATGGGATGGAGAACTGGGGACTTTATGGGAATAAGGGTTTGACAAAACAATCCTGGGGTGGTTAATTGAGAGAATTTGCAGTGGACTGGCCTGATCCTGGGGTCATGGTGAGCATCGTGAGGTAATGTAAAGTCAATTCTACAGCGGAATATACAATTTAATCTGTGTCACGCAATCGAACCCCCCCCCCCCCAAGGCCAGTCTGTGGCGTGACATTCCTGGGCAGAGACTCAGGGATGCTGGAGCTCTGAAAGGGAAAAACAGAAGTTGGTCTCTTTTGTCAGTAATTCAGCCCAGGTGGTGAAAGACCTCCCCACCTTAGTTTGCCCCTGGAGATCTAAACCTCTCCTGCACCTGGAGGTCCAAACCTCTCCTGCCCGTGGAGATGCATGCCTCTCTTGTTCCTGTCAGATTTCTTTTTCATGTTTGTTCATTGCAATGAGGGACCCAAAGCAAGAACGTGATGTTACACAGGTATGCAGGAGACACATTTACATTATATAGTTTATTTTGCAGAAACATTGGGTCACCCAATTTAGAGATTTAGAGAAATGTAACCCATCCTTTATTTGAGATTTTGAAATGATTTTTTTTGTATTTTACAACTGTCTGACACTTGCTTAAGGCCACATGATGGGTGGGGGGGAGGAATTGGGTGTTTGCTTTTGGGACAGGAGTAAGTGGTGGGGTTAGGGTTAGGGTTAGGATAAAACAAGACAGACTTTTCGGCGTGAGCCAGAGGGGAAACTGCGGAGCTGCTGGTGCACTGGGGGTTGGCATGTTGGTGGGCTGCCCTACGAGCCTGGGGACACGCCACGGGAACACGGGACCTGGGGACATGCCACGGGAACACGGGACCTGGGGACACGCCACGGGCCAGCAAGGATCAGCTGGGACAACAGAGGCATAAAATATGCACAAACGCCACCCTAAGTAGACCTTAAACGTGAGTTATTTTTACATTTTATTTATTTTATAAATTGCCACTAGACACAAAAAAGGTAAATAATTAAACTTCTCCCTTCACATTTTTTTCTCTTGAGGATGATTTTTGGCAAAACAGAGCCAGTTAAAATACTGCTAGAAAACTCTATTCATGTGTCAGTCATGCAATGCAACATGAAAACGGCTTTTTGAAGCCAAAATGGGTTAAAATTCTTCCTCAGATTGAATAGGGTTGGCTCCTTGTAGCTGCTTATTGATATGATCTATCCATCTAAATGTCTGATTTGCCTAAAGAATGGATTTTAGAATATGTTTCCATGTTTCCAAGCCAGACGATAATTTGCCCATGTTCTCCAACTAACAAAGAACAGAAATTATATTAATTTCAGTGACATTCTTACTATTTTCAAAGTTTGCTCTGTAAACTCTGGCACTGTTTGTTCAGTTTGAGCCGCTCTTGAAGTGCTATGTAACCATTATTAGTGGCACTCTACCTAAAACCTCATCTCTCCTCTCTCGATCCGCCCTTTTTTATAGTTTTGGGAATCTAAAGGATCCTTTACCATTATTACAAACATTGCTGTTGCTGCAGCTGATAACCGATAAGAAATGTTGAATAAACTGCCATCTTTCAAGATCACAACAGTTATTCCTTTTCTTGGTATTTTGTGTATGTCTGACTGTGAACTACCTGTCCATTAACATTTGTGTTGTAATAGTTGTCAACAGAGTGTGTGGCAACATCTCAAATTGCATGTAAGCACACTGACCAATTTCTTGTGACAGACACAGCAAAAGAACACAGACAGTACACATGAAGCACATACAGTACACACGGAGCACAGGCAGTACACATGGAGCACAGGCAGTACACATGGAGCGCAGGCAGTACACCTGGAGCACAGGCAGTACACATGGAGCATTGGCAGTACACATGCAGCACATACAGTACACATGGAGCGCAGGCAGTACACATGGAGCGCAGGCAGTACACATGGAGCACAGACAGTATACATGGAGCACAGGCAGTACACAAGGAGCACAGGCAGTACACATGGAGTATTGCACCAGACAGGAGACT
Organism: Mormyrops boulengeri; assembly: GCA_026781065.1. NCBI lineage: Eukaryota > Metazoa > Chordata > Actinopteri > Osteoglossiformes > Mormyridae > Mormyrops > Mormyrops boulengeri. The sequence goes on from JAODLD010000049.1 coordinate 17,386,370, forward strand.
ATGTGCCAATATGGCAGATGACAGGCTTTCGCTTGGTGTGGATGATACCGTGTGACTGATGTCATGTGCAGCCATTGTGTAGTACAGGGTTAGGCTGAGCATGGAGCCTGTTCCCCCAGATACTATGTAGTGTGAGGTAGCCTCCCTTGGTGGGAGGCTAGCCCTTTGTAGGAAGGACATGCAAACTTTACACATAGAGTTTCCCAATCCAGTTTCCCAACCTGCTCCTCGGGGACCCATAGACAGTCCACATTTTTGCTTCCTCCCAACTCCTGTTCGGGAACTTGGAAGGAGCAAAAAATGTTTATAGGTTCCCGAGGATCAGGTTGGGAAACACTGTGTTAGAGAAAAGACATCAAGGACTGTTTTTTCTTCATTAGTGGGAAAATGACATGGTTGTATGAAGCGTGTGAATGAGTTTGGAATGATATTGTATTCCATAATGTGGAAACAGTGAAACGTCACATATTGGGTGTCTGGCTACAGTCAGGGTTACACTCCATTGTTCATTTATTTTGTACACCGTCGTTTTATTAAGAACAACATGCAAGCTGAGAGGCAGGGCTGCTGAAGCTGGCATCTCGTGCTGTTCTCTTTATCCTCTGATGAAAGTTCGACGTGGTCTTCCTGCAACCACAGAATAACAATGACTAACAGCAGATAAGACTGCAGTTTGGCTCCTGTCAAAAACAGCATGTCAGAGATGTTTCAGCCTTAGGATTTCATTTTATACCTACCGGGGTGGGGGGGTTTATCTCCACATAGCCCAAGATAAAGGCTTTGCTAAACATTATTTGTGGAGAAGGTCATCAAAACTCTCCGTTCTTTTGTCCTTCTTGAGGACACTCAAATATGTCTGTCCATCATGGTGACAGATCTTTCATCATATCATCGTATATAAATGTGCTGTTTCCGAGAAATCCTCCCTCATCATTCTGACAAATGGTGCTCAATTTTCATCATTCTGTTTCATATTCTTGAAAGACACCAGCAAGCCAAGTGCTAGAGAAGATGGCAAGCTGTATTCCATCTACACGATGGAATCTAATCTTTCTTGCTATACTTTATTTTAAATATTCCACAGGCTGTATCACCCCAAGATATTATTTTGAAATTAGTTATTTGTTTAATCAGCAAGGTGAGTTTGCAGACTTCATATGAGATAAATAAACATTATTCTTTATTCTTTAGACACCATGAAATCAGCAGTAAGCTACATGAATCGTCATGGTCACTATTAGATGAGTCATGTGGTCATGATGGAGTCATGGTGAAGGATCTGTCACCTGACACATCACTGATCATCATGTACCAGTGGGCTGCTCTCTGTCTGGGCCTGGGCTTCTCTCTGCCTGGGCCTGGGCTGCTCTATGCCTCTGTCTGGGCTGCTCTCTGTCTGGGCCTGGGCTGCTCTATGCCTCTGTCTGGGCTGCTCTTTGTGTGGGCCTGGACTACTCTCTGCCTGGGCCTGGGCTGCTCTATGCCTCTGTCTGGGCTGCTCTCTGCCTGGGCCTGGGCTGCTCTATGCCTCTGTCTGGGCTGCTCTCTGTCTGGGCCTGGGCTGCTCTCTGCCTGGGCCTGGGCTGCTCTATGCCTCTGTCTGGGCTGCTCTTTGTCTGGGCCTGGGCTACTCTCTGTCTGGCCCTAGGCTGCTCTATGCCTCTGTCTGGGCTGCTCTCTGTCTGGGCCTGGGTTGCTCTCTGCCTGGGCCTGGGCTGCTCTATGCCTCTGTCTGGGCTGCTCTCTGCCTGGGCCTGGGCTGCTCTCCGCAGGATTCTGGGCTGCTCTCTGTCTGGGCCTGGGCTGCTCTATGCCTCTGTCTGGGCTGCTCTCTGTCTGGGCCTGGGCTGCTGGTCCCTGACTGTCTTCTGAGCCAGTGCTGTGTCTATTATCTGCAGGAGGTATTGGATACTACACCCGGACTGTATTCCGTCTGGTCCTGGGCTGAGCTGAGCAGTGGAGGTACAGAGGGCAGTGCTGACTGTGATGATGAAGATGGCTGCCAGGGCTCTGGAGAGGTTGCCCCCAAGAAGCGTGAGTCTCTCTGCTTCCACAGTTCACCTCCTTCCTCATCCTGCTGGTTGCTCATTCCCTTATATCATTCCTGACTTCACATATCTCACCTTCATCATCCTGCCGTTCCTGTTTTTCTTCATGGTCTCACCCTTTAATATTTCACCCTTAGTCCTTAATTTCTACCTCCTTCTTCGCCTTTATCATCCCACCCCCCCCATCGCTTGCTCCCCTCCCTCTCTGCTGTGTCCACTGTGCTGCCCTTGGCAGGTGTTAGTCCTGCTGTGAACTTTGCTCTCGCCAGAGCAAATAATTACCCGCTCTGAAAGAGATTCCATCTGAGACAAGTGCTGAGAGAGGAATTCTTCTGAAACAGCCTGTGCTTTGATCACTCTCCCTGCGTAGACCTTGTGCTCTATTCAGGCAGACAGGCTGCATTTACACGTGTTGGTGCGGAGGGAGAACCTGCTGTTTGATGCATGTGTAACAGGAAGTGGACGCAGGAGCTGTGCTTGTTCCATGTACATTTTTATACCAGAACATCTCAATGAACATTGGGTCAGTCCCGTGGTATACTATCCAGAAGATTTATGTCAAGCAGAATCGTGTCCAATGATGTCAACATTCCGCAGTGAGGTGACAACCGGCTGCCTGCTTAAGGCACTGTTTAGGAATAATTACCCTTGTGCCATAGTTCTCGTTCGTTATAACTTGCACACTTGAAGCAATATCCCAGCCCCAATTTAGCATGCTTCCTTCTTGACCTTAAAAATATCAGAAGATGTTTCCATGGAGACGTAGGATAGCGGCTGGACACATGCTTCAAATGACCACTATCTTGTCGATTAGCATATTAGCAAGGCATATTTTATTAGGCATAGCTTGTTTGTTTACATGGATGAAGTACAGAGGCTGGGTTCAGCTCTGTTTTCTACTTGACATCGTTAATGTCATAAATAATTTGCATAATTGAGAATTAAGATGATAAAAGAAGAGAACACCTGATATGAAAATCAGTTTACCTGCCTTTCTTGCCGAATAGCAGGTATGAGCATCTTTGGAAGAGACTTGCCAAAACAGCGCTCACCTTCTGTCATTGATAAGGCTAATGTATTCCTCAGAGTATGTTTCTTTGCCTTCACTTTCTAGCTCTTACATGCTCCTGCAATATTTATATTACCATGAGAAGTCACCTGACATGTGCCTTTGGGGTCAATTTGACCCCAGGGTAGGTGTGAGAGGTAGTTGTAACAGAAAGGCCAATTTCAGTTGGAAAAGCAGTCGAATGCCTTGTAGAGTGATAGTCTCAGCTCATTGTCCTTAAACATCCATTGCCTTTTGATCTTTGTACATGGGATTGGCCTGGTAATCGAATGGTTAGGTGTTCTAGCTGTACTCTTGTACCATTTAGTAAGACATTTCACCTGCATTTGCTAAGAAAAATATCAGTTGGAAGACAGCATGTGATGCAGTGATTGAGGTGTGGGAATGCATCTGCCCCAGTGTCTCCAAGAGGCAGCAGGCTTTAGATCTACGGGTAGTTGTTTGATAGAGAGTGAGATCAAGATGCTGAAATCATCAGTGGGTAGTACTGTGCCTCATGCCTCCAGATTTGGTGGGAGGTGTTGAATCCCGTCCCCTTTCTTTGCCCGTGTGGAGTTTGTTCTCCCACGTGGCGCGAGTTTCCCCCAGGTGCTCCGATTTCTTCCCGTTGTCCAAAGGAATGCAGCTCGGCCGTCACTGCCAATGTGTGATGTTCTGTGCGAGCATCTGCCTGCCATGCTAACAAAGCGCATTGTTAGTGTCTGCATGCGTTGCAGGTGTGCGGGGGCAGCTGCGCGGGGGCAGCATGGTGCTGTCTGTCTGGGCGTCTGCGTTTGTCCACATTTGTAGGCAAACCCCCAGAGCTGGATCCTGGAACAGGCGTGGGGCGTCTTCATTTCAGGGACATCGCAGTCGCTGTAGAAACTTGTCTGCTGAAGAGAGATGTGTGAAGCTTGACAGATGCCCAATTGTCCTCTGCCTCCTGCTGACATCTCACAGCTGGCTGTCTCCAGACTTCCTGTCATCTGGATTGGGGGTGGAAGGGGGATTCTGTCAGTGCTGCAGCATCCAGGCCCCTGCTAGCCCGGCGGACAGGACGGCAGGCTGGAAGGACAGGTGTGTTTCACTCAATAAGGCCATCAGTATTCAAAGAACAAGACAGGAAGGCTGAGACTGGCCTGTCAATCTACAGCTCAAGGCAGCCACACTGCCGTAGGATTACGGCTAAAGAGTAGGACAGTCGTACCTTTCCTGGCTGTTGTGGGGAGAGATTATCGACTTCAATTGAACTTCCCAGCTGCCCAAGTAAAAGCATGGCTTCCTAATAAGATGTGTAGAAGTTTAACTATTTAGTCACTTGACTAGAATTCTGAGCTTGTCAGCTCAGTCAGAGCGAGAGTTCAGTGAAACGCTCATAGTCGACAGCATGTTCTCTTTGGATCCTTAGTGCTTCGGTCATTTAGGGACGTTGAGCTGTTGGGGTCTCACGTCAGCTTTGTGCAGTTGTGTGTGGCATTTCCCGCCTTTTTATGCGCGTTGTGGAACAGGCCTGTACAGATAGCTGGGCTGCACTGCAAGAGTGCAGGGATCTGTCAAAAGTGGATTAGGATCCTGTTTCTTATTTTTATAATGCATTTCTCAGCGTTGAAGGAATGTTCTGCTTGCTTAAGGACTATTCAGGGTACAGGGGCGGCTTGGCCTTGATGTGGCATGGCGCTTTTAGGGGCATTTACCTACTTGCACCTAGTCCTGGCTCCTGTGCTTTAACCCTCTCTGATGCCTTTGCTTGGTTATGCAACTTGATAGAACAAGTGTCCTCCTACATATTTTTCTCCTGCGGTGTCGATTTAAGAAAAAACTGACACTTAAATTAAGCCCACATTTAGTTTGAATTGCCCTTTTAGTTTTTATTCTTCTAGTCAGGAAGACACTGCTGCAGTATGAACGATGGCAGCAGATGAAAGTCGGCCTCAGTATTCCTGCATCCTTCTGTGCCTTCATCTCTGTGACTGATCACCTCTGGGCAGCGGTGATTAAGGTAGAAAGCAGCCTAGTCAGCAAGTTCAAGTGATATCAGAGACAGAAGATGCTGTGTGGATCATTGGGTTAAGCCTCTGTGCCTCTGAGTGTAAGGTTGCCATTTTGAGCTTCTGCAGACTCTGTTAGGCTCTTGAGCGAGGCCCTTAAACCTCCCACAAAATGCTCCAGGGGCACCAGAAAAATGGCCTCACCCTGTGCCTGGATCACAGGTTTCACTCTCAAGTGTATATGTATGTTTCAAACGAAAGCAAGATGGGACATGTGAAAAGAAGCTTATAGGCGTGTGCAAATGACAAATAAAGGATTATTTCATAAGAAAGAGGGGAATCATTTCAGTTACGTCCTCACTTTAAGTAATGCGGTACTATTGGTCTGTCTTCTAGTTGGTTAACTTGGTCATTGTTTTGGAGGCCTGGGGCCTATTCTAGGTAGCATAAGGCTGGAGTACAACCTGGATGCGATGCCAGTCCATCACAGGACACCCAGACTTTATGGGAAATTTAGAGATACCTGCTACCCTTACTGCATATCTTTGGACTTTCTGGGGAGAACCCATGATGTCTGTGAACTACTACTGAAGTAAAATAATTAGTTTGTTATTTCGGGACCAGACAGCACAGCGCTAAACTAGGGAAGATCCCTGGACCGGATGCCAGTGCATTCTAGGGGAAAAAAACACACACACAGCAATTTAGGGACTCCAAACCAGCTAGCCCACCTGTCAGGGATAATACAGGAAACCCAAGAGAAAAAAACACAATAAGAAGTTCAGACTGGACACACAGAAGCGGGGCAGCACAGTAAAGTCAAACCCGGAGGTGTGGGATGCATCTAGGCACAGGCTGCAAAAAGGCCTTTGTACATCTGCTGGAGAGCAGCCATCTATTGTGGTTGATCCTGGTGCATGCTGGGTAAAATGGCAGTTGCTCCGAGCTCACCGATCTGTTTGCGGGCTGGCTCTGCCGTCACCTGTCTTGGGTCTGTAAATCGCTCATGACGCACGGGGAGACGAAGTGGCAAGTTAAAGGGTGAGAACAGAGGGAGGATTCCTGAAAGATGTAACTCTTTCTGCTCTTGCCTTTCTCCACAGCCTGGAGACCTGTTTACACCCCATCACTCTCACCTTCAAATGTGATTGGTCTGAGAGACATTCAACAATTAAAAATAATAACAGAATTCACTTCCTCTGCAGCATAATAGTGCTGTATAGAGTGGGGTTTAAATGTGAATCCATGGGTATTAACTGCTTTAGCGCTCCATTATGGCCTACGGTCGGCTAGCTAAAAGTCTAATGTTTCCCTGGATGAAAGCGGTGAGGTAATCATGCAGCCCTGCCCTCACCCCTTTCGGGGTTCACATTTGAGTTTTAGGAGCTACTTAGGATGGAACTGAGCAGTAATTAAATGATCTCTGGGACCTGGTGATCTCCCACCTGGAATTTTTCCAGGACAAATTCTGTTTTCTGGCTCGGTGAGAGTTTGTGGGAAAAATGAAAGGTATAAGTCTGAGTCGGCTCCAGGCCAACTTGGAAAGAAATTGGATGCAGTAATTGCTTGGCAGCTGACAGATTTAAGTCAGGTAGGTGTAACATTGGCTAATAGGACGCTGTCTTATGGGGGACGCAGGGGGGGCCTGCACAGAATGTCACCTGTCCCCTGCCGCTCTCAGGTATGTGGGGTCATCCCGGGGAAGGTGTGTGCCCAATAGAGTCGCACATGGAAGGCAGGATGCAGGAAATGAAAGGTTCTGATGGTAATATGTGCGGCATGAGACCCATCTGTTCCCCATGGGCCGGGATCAGGGGCTCAAGCGGGGGCCTCTCACCGATCCGGGCCGGGCCGGGCCTTTCCTGAGCCGGTCCGAACACCGGGCTGCTGCTCGGTGGGGGCGGCAGTGGGATGAGCTGTTGCTCTGCGCTGTTTGTTTTTCATACACCCTCCTCTACACACTGTCCTCTCACTCGCTTTTCATTTCACCACAGATGCTGGCTTCTGTCTCACGCTTCGGCTTGTAAACGGTAAACAGACTCAAAGCTGCCTTCCAAAGCCTCAGGAAATTAAAGTCTGCTCCGCTCTATCTGCTCCGTCGACCCCTTTCAGGGCCTCCTGCCCTTGTGGTTCGCTCCTGACACCTGCAGACGACCTCAGAGGTCACGCTTGCCGCCGGAGCTGAATTCCAACACCCACTCCAGGTCAACGCTGGCAATCTCCGCCAGGCCCGTGAAGAAGAGCGATCTGGAGCGTGTGCAGTTCAAGTTAGCTGTTTAGTATTCCAAGGTGCTATTTGATCCATCACATATATGCAATTCAGATTCAGCTGTGGCCCACTTCAGACAGCGTCTCAGTGTTCACATGCGCTGAAGCTCCTGTTGCCTGTCATTCTGCCTTTGTTAAAGATGCAATAACATGTTTTATAGGCAGCCATTAACAGCGATGTTATTGTAGGACAGCGGCCAATGTTGCTGCGATGAGCTTATTTCTCAGGCCCTGTGGCTGCCGGCGGCACTGATTCATTTTCTGTGGATTGTGAGGTTGGCTGAGAATTAGGTAAAGGCAGGAGCAGCAAAGTTCCCAGAGTAAATGAAGCCATCTTGGTCATGTGACTCAGAGTCCCACATGAGTCTGATTTTGACAAACTGCACCCGCCCGTACCCGTCATACTTAAACCCGTATCCGAGCCGTTATCCGACAGGAATAAAATAAAATTCCGCACCCGATCCGACCCACTATAAATAAATACCGACACCCGACGCGCACCCGAATGAAAATCAGTCAGATAGCCAAAATTAAAGACCAAAGCTTATTGCCACAACAAACAACCAGTGACGTGCAGCATCAGTTGAAAAGGCATAGCCAAATGAAAACATTGCTTAATAACAGCCTAATAATAAGCAAAACAAACGGTAGTGTCCTACCTCCAAACTCAAATAATGTTCGATATTGCCATGCCCACACATAGCCTTACTATCTTACAATCAAATGTGTTAATAATCTGGTCACTCCATGAGAAACTGTGGTAGGATCAGGCAGCAGCATCCACACGGCCAGCCCGAGCACCAACATCTATCAACCCCTAGGTAGGTAGGTAGGTAGGTAGGTAAACTTTTATTTATGCGCTAATGCAAAAAATCCTTCACCATGTACCTTCAAAAGGTCGAATATCGTTGCGTACAAAATTCACACACAGTCTGTTTATGGTGTCCTTGTCCTCTTTTCGAGGCACCCTCAGTTCTATCTTCTTTTGGAAGAAGTTTTCAATGGAAGTACTACGTTTGACAGACCTAGCACAGTTCTCCTCACGCTTCTTAAGCGATGAAGTTCCAAATTTGCGGCTATCATACACAAAAACTTTCAGTCATGTTTTACACGCAGTGAAGCCTTTAACAACTTTGTTTTCGTTATCTGAGAACTCCGAAATTCTCCCACACGTCGCACTTGATTCAATGGAGGTATTGGCCCCAACCTTAAACCCTCCACTTGTTAGTTTTCTTTTCAACTCCTCAGCATCCATTTCGAACAACTGCAAGAGATCGCATGCATTTCTTGAAAATGAAAGTGGGAGAAATTTCCGGGAATGCGCGTGCAGGCATAAACTGACATGGATTTAACGTTTTATCATCTTAAATGCAGGGATTTTGTCACTAAAATATAGCCCTAGGGTTTTGAAAACCGCAATTTAGACCCGCACTTTCCTGCATCCGACCCAACACAGTAGAATATTTTTCACCCATTTCATCAAAATGTTGGGTCACCCGTCGGGTACCCGAACCTATGCAGGACTCTGATGTGACTCCCCCTCCCAAGATGGCTGCCCTCCCCCTTGTTATAGTACCCCAAAACCAACAGCAATATAGTGCAGCTCCAACTATATTTCTCCCCCATCTACCAATTACCTCTGCTTCCATATCTTGTTTCAAACCGGTGGATTGTAACTTTCCAAGCAGCTACCAGACTATAAAGGCTTGTTCGGCCCGGGCCTGTAATGAAGGGGCTTTGCGGAGCAGAGCCTACAGGCCGGATGTGCCAGGAGAATGAGCCAGCAGTGACGGGATGGTCTCTGTAGCGATAGTATGGAATAATAAAGGCGGGGTGTCCTCCACAGCTAGGGACAGCCGTCACCAATGTAAGTAGTCTCCGTGGCAACAGTGTGGCTGTGGGGAGGCCTCCGTAGCAAATGGGACAGAATCCTTGGCGACAGGATGTACTTTATGAGAACAGGACAGGTTACCCCAGGTGCGCATTCTTTTTTGGCGATTTTCTACTGCAATGGTGCAAAGTTTACAGGTAGAGGACTGTTTCCATGGTGACTAGACACTAGGAAAGTATGCCCCAGTCACATGCCAAAGGTTGGGCCCCGATTCTGACTAACAAATTGTAAAACAAGTTGATTTTCACAAAGTAATGCACAAAGTAAATTTGTCATCCATGCCAGATATGTCCACTCCCTCAAGTGAAAGCATAAATGTAATAAAATAAAGCTCTTTTGGATCCCGCTGAGTGTGTGGGCTAATGGCACCTCCTACTCGGGGCATGTTCGCGGTTGAGAAAGGAGCAGCTTGGGTAGCTGTAATCCTGCAGACCAGAATATTGTAACCCTAAACTCTGTTAGGATTAGCTGAGAACAGGCCTCGTGTCAATCATGCATCTTTCAGGAAAACTTACACTAGCTGTCCTGTGAGTGGGGTCTCTTACTGAGGAGGGAGACCTTTGTTTGACTGGTCTCTATGTAATAATAATAATAATGATAATAATAATAATAATAATAATAATAATGTCTGTATTATAATTACTGTTTCCTCTGTGGCCCCAAGTTGGCATGGATGTTTCTACCCAATCTTTTGGGTTGCTGCTGAAGCATGAATGTAGACGATTAAATGGAGTCCTTGAAGTGATAGAAAGGCCTTCAGCAAGGACAGCAAGTGTGGCTGGGCAGGCGTATATCTTCCGAAAGATCCGGAAATAAAGATTTATTCCATATGTATTGCAGATGGAATTCATTTGAATCAGTGTGTTATTATTGTCACAAACCTCCCCCAGTGGAGTTTCCGTGCGAAACTCATTCCCTTTGCCTAGAAGCTGTGTGTGTCAGGTTTCCTTCCCTACGTATTTTTCAGTGCTTTCAGTGCCACCTACCTGTTGGATGTTCACTACCTGTTTTTTTCATTGTTTACAAAGTTTATGGTCTGATACAGAGAAAATGATCCATCCGTCCATTTCCTGTAACCACTTGTCCTATTCAGAGTCACAAGGAGCCCAGAATCTATCCCAGAGGCTACAGGTGCAATGCAGGGAGCAACCCAGGGCACCAACCCATCACAGTGCACACTCATACACCATTCTTACCTACAGGCAATTTGATAACTCCAGTTAATCTCCGCATGTTTTTTGGGCTGTGGGGAGAAACCAGAATAGCAGGAGAAACCCCATGATGACATGGGGCAAACATGCAAATGCTACACACAGAACATTGCCAGAGACTTGAACCCATGTCCCAGGGGTTTAGCGAAAATAAAGTACCCAACAACAACAGCAAGAATATTTATCCTTCTAGCATATCCCGCACATATCTAGCATATTCCATACATGTATTCACACCTGTCTTGATGAATATCTGTCTCGAGGTGTCCACGCTGGATCCACGCTGGTGGATGTGCGCTGAGCCCTGGAGACAGCACAGTGATCTTGGGAGTACAATGGCCGATTGAATCATTGAGCTCGCCCCGCCTGAAACACAAAGGAAGCTGCCCCTTCCCCCACCTCACCCCCATAGCCCTCTGACACACAAACACATACACAGAGGTTTGTAATTATATTCTTGTGGGGACTCTCCATTCATTTCTATGGGGAAAACTCTAATCCCAACATGGCCACCCTAACCCCCTACCCAGCCCAAAGCCTCACCCATAAACAATTATTACGGAGATTCTGGGTCTGTGTTTCCAGCTGGCTTCACACAGATGGTTAAGTCACTCATCCTGTCCTTACTCCCTAGCACTGCATTAAATAAACATTAACCCAGAATTAATAATAAATGGATACTGATTTACTGCCTCCCAGCCAGGTTGTCCCCCATACTTGTGTCCTGTGCTGCTTGGGACACTCCCCCCAAGATCCTGGACAGGATCTTGGGGGGAACTGCTAGTCATCCATCCTTAAGAAGGATGGATGAGTAGCAGTTTAATGTTCATATGGCTTGTGTATCGAAAGACAGTGCTGCTTTTCATTTTGGCCCCAGTTTTACCCCGTGTTACTAGGCAGGATTCCTGCCAGTGATCAGCGCCATCCAGGGGCGTGGCTCCGCTGGGGAGGGGGCACTGTTACACTCGCCACCTGAATATAATCTTGTATTATAGGTAGCTCCCCCGTTATTTCCTTTGGAGAAGCAAGTCTCATTGTGAATAAGGTTAGGAGACCCCCCCACCCCATTAAATTTACGCAACATGTCATGATCAAACTGCCCACCAGGGGATGCCTCAAGGCCTTTTACAATTCAAACATAAGTGCCCACCCATCATACCCAAAATGCCCAGCCCGGGATGGCATCCCGGTAACACCATGACCCTCGCCAGTTCGGTGTAGTCAGGGTCACGTTCAGTGGTGGAGTGGTGGAGACCCTGTATGATGGTGGAGGAGGCTGGGTGTGGGAGGGTGCATGACCCCCGGCAGGCATGAACTGGAGCCACCTTTCATCTGTTTCCTGTCCGAGGTCATGGGGGGCAGCCCTGTGGGGGCCCCCACTTTGCCGGAGCGCAGGGTGCCTTCTGCCCTATGCATGTGGCCTTGAGATAACGCGCTGGTCACCTGTGGCTTTTGTACAGCAACCCCTCCCTTGAAAAGCCTTTCTCGGTTGGCCCCTTCCTTGGCCCCTCCAGAGCCCCTGCAGGCTCCTTCTTGCTCCTTAGTTGGCTGCCTGTTGCCTCACTCCCCCCTCATGACTCACGCTCTCAGGGGTCCTTTGCTGTCGGCACGATGTGGGCTGAGGGTGACTCGCTGTTCATGGCACTCAAAAACTCACCAGGGCCACAAACACCAGCCTCCCTACCCCCCTTTTCATTCCCCCTCTTTGCATTAGGTTCCGAAACGCCAAGGCTGGCGGTTCCAACTATCTGTGAGGGTGCGGTGCTTCCTTGCCAATCCGGTAAATCCCGCAGCCTCAGATGGCTGCCCAGTGTAAGGAAAGTGTCACGGAGCCCGTTTATTTTTAGCGCAGATTCCTCGTGTGTTCTGCAGAGTTTCAGGCTGCGCTCATGTCCCCTATAGTGTTTTTTAATGGGGATTCGGTACAAGAACAGCTCGCTCTTCTGCATTTAAGCATAACCTCATGTTCTAACCAGAGGTATGGCCATTTCAGGCTCCCATATTCACCTGCAGCAGAGGATTACTGGTTTGTCGCAGAAATGAGATCTTGGGATAATGACGGCAGGATTATCAAAGTCTAATAATAACCTATGGGAAGCAGGTTGATACATTCAGGGAGTGACAGCACAGAGAAGTCAGTCGTCATTGGGAATCAGAGCTCCTGCGACGTGAGTCAGTGCAGCCAAAACAAAACCCTAGTCCACTGTAATGCTCGCCCCAGCCTGCGGCGTGAGTCAGTGCAGCCTAAACGAAACCCCAGTCCATTGTGATGCTCACCCTGGCCTGTGGTGTGAGTCAGTGCTGCCCAAACGAAACCCCAGTCCATTGTGACGCTCACCCCAGCCTGCGACGTGAGTCAGGGCAGCCCAAACGAAACCCCAGTCCATTGTGATGCTCACCCCGGCCTGTGGCGTGAGTCAGTGCAGCCCAAAGAAAGTCCAGTCCAATGTGACACTCACCCCGACCTGCGGCGTGAATCAGTGCTGCCCAAACAAAAGTCCAGTCCATTGTGACGCTCAGCCCGACCTGCGGCGTGAGTCAGTGCTGCCCAAACGAAACCCCAGTCCATTGTGACGCTCACCCCAGCCTGCGACGTGAGTCAGGGCAGCCCAAACGAAACCCCAGTCCATTGTGATGCTCGCCCCAGCCTGCGACGTGAGTCAGGGCAGCCCAAACGAAACCCCAGTCCATTGTGATGCTCGCCCCAGCCTGTGGTGTGAGTCAGTGCTGCCCAAACGAAACCCCAATCCATTGTGATGCTCACCCCAGCCTGCGACGTGAGTCAGTGCAGCCCAAACGAAACCCCAGTCCATTGTGATGCTCACCCCGGCCTGTGGTAAGACTCAGTGCAGGCCAGACGAAAGCCCAGTTCATTGTGATGCTCACCCCGGCCTGTGGCGTGACTCAGTGCAGCCCAAACGAAACCCCAATCCATTGTGATGCTCACCTCGGCCTGTGGCGTGAGTCAATGCAATGACGCTCACATGCTCTCACTCCCACACACTTGTACCAAGACGAGTTTTGCAGCACTCATTCACCATGGGAAACAATCAAAATCCTCACGGCTGATCTACTGTCAAGTCCAAATTTGTAATGAACTTTGATGGAATGATCCTATGTGTATCTCCTGCCCTGCTCTGTAGTAGACATCCTGTACAAACAGATCAAAACATAATAGTCATGATTTTGGATAATAATGGCTACTAATCCGTTAAAAATCTATTTTGTTCCCATCAGCTGCTAAATATAGGCATGAATATGGAGCTCTGATCCAAGGTTTTCCCATGGAACGTTCCAGCTGACCAGTGTCAATGCTGGCCCGAGGATTGGATTATTTTTTCAAACATGCATTTACAGCCACATTTACAAAAGAAACATGTGTTGTTTTCCCCTTAGAACTGGTATTTCCACTGAAACAGAGATCTTTTCACACTTAAAGAGATGTAATGCATTTTACACCCTGGAGAGACCCAGAGCCAGGCTGTGGGTGGAGTATGGAAATTTTAAATGTAATAGATGCGAAGACAGCTTTCTTACAATGGATGGCAACAGGAAATTGTCCTCATTTTTTTTTCCTTTGGTGCACCTGCTCCATATTGTGAGGAGAAACAGTGAAAGATTAAATGGGGGCAGTGAAAATGAAAACTTTTTGTTAATCAATTCAGTGCAGTTAAGTTGGTTTGAATGTGTTCCTTAGTGAGGTTTGTCCTATTCATCTGACTTAACCCTACACAGGCCCCTCGCTCTTTCTGTCAGGAGAACACTGCCCCTCCTTAGGGTATATGTCTATTCTGGTCCCTCCCACAATAACGTTATCCCTGTTTCCCATGCGCCCCATCCCGCATACACGCCCTGCGGGTGAGTACACTGCACTTCTGTCCGTCTTGCCCTGTCCCAGATGTTCCTCAGGGTTTCTCCACCAATCGTGTCGCAAATAACCTTGTGTCATGTGACCTCGCTTAGACCTCCTGTCAGTCCTCCTCATAGGTTGCCTGACACTGGATGTCACTGAGGTTAAATGATACCTGCTAGACTTCACTAGAAGTGAAATGCCTCCCCTTATCCTGTTATGTTGTGCTTTTAGATGATTAGATTCCAAAAAAAAAAAAAATCTTGTGTGATACGAGAATTGCAAAACCTTGTTCATCATTCCTGATGGTTGATTTGAATGCAGTTGCCCCCCCTCCCCCATAATAATTACCTCATCGTGATGAGCAGTAAATGAGGACTTTTGTCTATTGTACTCAGAAGCAAACAATAGCTATTGTGCAACCAAATCAAATTACAGTCCCTGAAGCTTTGTCTGTTCTGCCCCTCTAACCTCAGTGTCTGGTTTCTCCGCTGAGGTATGTACCTGACTGAGCAGTTCACCCATGCGAGGCCTGTTTTGGGAAAACTTTTGGGGTTTGAGGGTTCAGCAGGAGTCCCAAAGATCCCGCTCATATCACTGGAAGGGTTGGCCGGGGAACCCTGAAGGACCGGGAATGTGCATGATCTGCCAGTCGTTTCTGGGAGTGTCATGGGTTGTTTGGTGCAGCCTGAATAATTATCCAGGCTACCTTTAATTCTAGGCTCTGAGGCAACACTTTGGTCTTAAAGCATGGAAGCTGACACTTAAAAACAGATGTATATGTACTATTATCCAGTGTAGCCCAAGCCGTGCATTACCTCAGCACCAACACACACACACACACACACACATGCACGCACACACACACACACACACGGACATTGGTGTGATAATCAGAGGGACCCCATTCCTTCTATTTAGTTTTCCTAGTTTTCCACATGTGCTTTGAGATAATTAAATAGGAAACTGTCAGCTTTAGCTTAATTGGTGTAAACCTCTGAGGAACAGATGGTATTTCAGCAGAGAATGAGAGATGGCGTTTATCTCCCAAACAGAGCCTTCTTACAAAGAATTAGCTTCTGTAAACTGGCAAAAGGTCTTGGGGTTGAATTGAGGAAGAATTATGCTAGACTGCTCCTCCAATCCATTTAATTAGAATTTTTGCGTAACAGTCCGAAATATTCCTGCATCCACTACTGAACTGAACCAAAAATTATATCTTCATTCTTCTGCAGCCTTGTCTCTTCATTTCTACCCAGAAAGTTCAGATTATTAACTGAGTTAGTGTTTCAAGACTGGTTCTCAAGGTTGTAGATTATCCTGTTCATAAGTGGATTGCAGCACTGAGATGGCAGTAGGTTTGTGTGATTCTTTCTGTGGCTTTTGTTACAGCTGATCAGCTAAATGTGGTTTGTAGGGCTTTGTTGAATAAGGCAGAAATCTGTTACCAATCAGTTCCCATAATGATCCTATTTAGGGATTAACAAAAGTGTGGGTTACTGTGTATTCAGAGGCTTAACTCCAGCTGTTTAATCGCACTCCTCTCTCTCTCTCTCTCTCTCTCTCTCTCTCTGGCAGCTGAAAATGAGAAGACTGACACCTCTCAGGATGGTGTCCACGATGGAAAGAAAGTCCCCCCCAAAACACCCTCCACTGACCACCCACAGAAGGACCGGCCAAGGGACACTGGCTGCACCATGGCTACCAGCCCCACCCTACTGGCTGCTACCTTGTTCCTGCTGGGGCTGCAGTGGTATCTTATGTGATGGTGACCCCCCCCTCCCCCTACCCCAGAGCATGTCTCATTCAAGCTTGCTCTTTCTCAAGCATCCACAGGTGGCGCTACTGTGGGAACTGAGAGAGAGGGAGGGGGAGTTGGAGGCAGGTCGGAGGGAGGGAGAGGGTGTAGGGTGTGGGTAGTACCCCCTTGGGATGGACACCGGGTCACACTGAGGCACGGACCGTGAGGCCGGCTCTTTCTTGTGCATCCTGTTAGACATCAAGGCCTCCCTTCTTCCGGCAGGCTTGACACATTCTTCTGTTTGCTCTTAAGCTCCTGTACATGAATTCCTTGTTGTGACGTGCTTTTAGGTACACACGCATAAATACACGCACACAAAGCAAAGCAACCTTACTGCTCCCCATTAGCAGTGCCTTATTCTCAAATATTTCCAAGTTACATGCACACATAGACACGATTTGCACATTTGCGTGAGGTAACTCTCAGTCAGGCTGAGGGGCGGATTCATAATTACCGGCTCCAAGTTCCTCAAGGTAATGGTTGTATTTCGATGCCACCAAGTATAAAACTTAATAAATATTGAAGCGTTGTTTGGTTCCCCCTTACTCCTACTCTGGCTGGGAAGCCGCTTACTGTTAAAGCTTTAATATCCAGCTTTCCCCAAAGCCAGGAAGGTGGTTAGCAATCTGAGCTTAGGGAGAGGAAAGACACCCTTTCTCGCCTTGCTGTCAAAGTCCAAGCGCACAAGTGACCCCGCACACCTTCTTCGAAGGCTGGCATCACGCTGCTCTCTACTTCTCTTCTGCGCGTTTCTTTTGTACAGAATGACACGTTCGTTACTTACGGCTGAACAGTGTCGTAGCACCCGGGGCTAAAACGGCAACCAAGGAATGCTGTCAGTTTGAACTCCCTGACTGTCGACTTTTTAACAAATGCAAAATTCAAGATGGCTGACAGCAGCAGGCAGTTCAGTAAGGTAATGAACTGTATGCACTCCACAGCCATCTTATACTTAACTCAGTCCTTCCAAGGCACTCTGGAAGGTAGTGTGGGACAGCCAGTGTGATGTCAAAGATATATCATAACATGTGATTAGTCATATAATTCAATAGGCAGGATTTAACAGTCATGGACCTTGAGGATGCAGTGTTTCTGTGTTTATTGTCACATGTTAATTTTTCTTAAGAAAAAAAACTTATCCTCTCCAGACCTGTAAGCATTTGATTAATGTGTTTTAGTTGTTAGTTGTTATTTCCTCTCTTGTAAATTGCACAGAAGCTTGCTAATATAATTGCTGTTATTTTTTTTTCTCTTATGGATGGAGGGGGTTTGGGTGGAGCAGGGGAATGGACTGGTAACTGCTTCCTGTTTCAGGAACCTGAGAATGCTCCAGTAGAGTTTGGGATCAGCCATTACCAATGAGCAATCGTTACAGCTGTGCCATCAGTAAATCCCTTAATGCGTAGCTAAATACAGTGAACCAACCTTCTAATCATTTCATTGGATTTTAACTAACAGTTCTCCTTTAGCCAATTATATTGCAGCAAAGTTGTAAATAGCACCCAACTATATAATTATCAATTGATTGCTTTATGGATCTGAAATGTTTGTCATACCTTGCATTTATAACAGTAAAGCAAAACTATTATTAATAGTGATTTAGAATTGTATTTGTACTTGTTTTGAGAACAATGGTGAACATTTCTGCCAACTAGACCATGTTAAGCAAGAATAATATGTTCTGATGTAGTTTTGTACATGTTTATGCAACTCTGTAAACCCAGATGAATCTTACTTGCTGCCTGAGAATTACAGAAAAGTAAAATAGGGCTTATGTTGTCTAATATACATATTTTTATATTTGTGAATATTTGTGTGCCTTATGTGTGCATGTGTTTTTTAATGCGATGCTTTTTGAATGTTTATGTTTGGTGTCTGGCCTGTGGAATTGAACAAAGGAAATGCGTGAGTGGTTGGTCTGACCAGTGAAGGGGGCATGCCTGTGAAGGTATCTGTATGTCTTTGGGCGGTTGTACATTTCGATATGCTTGGATTGGAAGTGTGTGTATGTAATCCCTTCAACTTTGCTTAACACGAAACACTTTTTCCTGGTAAAACTCAGATTCAGCTATCGTGTCGGACTCAGAGCCGCTATGGTCGGCCCCATTCTTCCTGCCAGTGTGGCTTTGCCTAGAACAAGCCTGTTACACTGTCGTACTCCATCACAGAAGCCCCAACCCAGCTCTACGTTTCGTGTGGCCGGCAGGTCTGAAGCCCTGAAGCTCATTCTCTCGGAAGCGCCCATAAACTATGCACGTCTTTTTTTTCCCACTTGTATTTTTAAGCACAGAGATGAAATTGTCAGACTTGTGCAAGATGAGCTTTTGCAAATCGCTAGCGACATTCAGCCTTTTTTTATTTACTCAGACAAGAGAGGAACCTCGAGGCTCTGAGAACTAAGTGTCATCACGTTTCAGCAGAGAATGGGAATGGTCTAGAAACGGTTTAGCCATCTCTGGGGGGAAGAGACACCTGGAGATCATCAGTAACTGATGCAGGATGACCATAACTGATGAAGGAGGGGCAGTGAGTAAAGGGGCGGGTCAATGATTAAAGGGGTGGGCCATCGGGACTTGACTGACAGGATTGAAGCCATGTGACATGAGGAAAGGCCACCAGAGTACTGTGGCTAACCTGTACTGCATTTCCCAGATGTCTCATGCTGTTGTTAATGCTTCATTTAGATGACCAGCTCTTTGCTCATTGGTGTGTTGAAGGGGGGAGGGGTGGCAGTGTTTGTAACATTAGCCAATAGTAAAAGTCTGGCTGTGTGTCTGATCTATAGGTCTCCTCTCAGCTTGGTGTATGAAGCATTTATTTATACTGACATTTCAATAAATGTACAAGAACCTGCTGGGCAATTTAGTGTAATCTTTGTCTTTTCTTTTTTATAATACTTAGAAGTTCTCCACTTCTGTTCCCATGACTTCTGGCTGCTATGACACCCTTAGGCGTTGAGTCAGAAGGTCAGTAGGTGTCGAGTCAGAATTTATTAATAGAATTCAGTGATATTGGTGTATCGACTTCC
Organism: Mormyrops boulengeri; assembly: GCA_026781065.1. NCBI lineage: Eukaryota > Metazoa > Chordata > Actinopteri > Osteoglossiformes > Mormyridae > Mormyrops > Mormyrops boulengeri. Next base: position 17,405,503 of record JAODLD010000049.1, read on the forward strand.
ATGTTCTCAACAAAGGAAAATAATAAAATCGCACAAACATTCTACTGATCAGCCTCGGAATATGTAAAATCGTGATATGCAGGGTCTATTGGTGGGGGGTTGTGGTAGAGGTTAGTAAGATTCACTTGCCACTTTTGCCCAAATGATTGAAAGAGGGGCCGCGGGCGGCGGGGGGGCGGGGGGGGGGGGGGGGGGNNNTCTGCAGGGCCCTGGCAACATCCATCTACACTTGTGCACGACACACAATTTTCAGATGATGATTGATAAGGACGGGTGGGCTGCCTCACGTCTCCAGGGTCGGAGCTTTGAATTTCACCTCTGCTCAGTGAAGAGTCTGTGTGCTCCCTCTTGTCGTGTGGGTTTCCTCTGGGTGCTCTGGTTTCCATCCGTAGTCCGTAGTCCAGACACACACAACCGGCTAACTGACTTCTCTAAATGGCCCTGTAGTGTATTATTGCGAGTGTCAGGTGTGTGTATGTGCCCTGTGCCCTGACTGGCATCCAGACTCCAGGCTCTCCCACAACCCTGATCATGATAGAAGAGGGAGGGATAATGTGTAAGAGCATTTCCTTCATATTCTCCCCATGTCACATGCATATTTTTCTGTGACTCACTACACTGATCAGAAATCCTTCCAAGCTTCCATCCATTTCCACAAAAAACGTATAGGGTCATAGTTAGCGAATCCCGGGCAGCACACAGCACCAGGATGCTCAGTCCAGCTCAGGGCATGAGCTCATGCAGACCGTCACGCAATATGGAGATTTTGGAGATGCTAATTCTCCTGGCTGCATGTGTTTCGGTTGCAAGAGGAAAGCCACATACCCATGGAAAAAACTAAACAAACATGAACAACATACAAACGGCACATGGAAGCATGGAAGTCTAACATATTTACAGACCTATTCCTACAGATGTGCAGACTCTGCTATATTACACCCATATTAGATCATCTGATGACCTTATGGTGAGTGCTCTGCACCGAGCCGACACAGAGTGCAGGTTAGGACTCTGTGCCCGTGATCAGAAAGTCCCCAGTTCAAATCCTGTGGCTGGTGGACTGATGTTATCATTGGGCCCTTGAGCAAAACCATAAATCCAGATCACTGCAGTGACACCCTGCTCTCTGATCCTAACTTGTATGTTGCTTTGGACACTAGTTAGATAAATGTAAATGCATTCAGGCAGTGTCACCTCTGACCTTTTACTCATAGTCTCTGATCCTTGTCCTCAAGCAGAATCCCAGTGAACAGACTCTTCCACTATGACCCCCCCCCCCCCAACCAGGCTCATCTACACTGCCTTCACTGGCTAGCAAATCTGTAAATCAGCTGCAGGGGAGTTGGACTGATCCAGCTGGGGGGAACCAACGCGTAGGAGTGTATCATCCCTCACAAACACGTCAACATAATGCTACTGAACTTCTTGATCTCACTGTACAGTACACTCACTGCGATCAGTGCAGAGTACAGCAGACGTAGGCAGCTCTTTGTACTGTAACAAAACATAAATTTGCATTAATAAAAAGGCACCAGTGCAGCTCTGTCATAATACACACAATAGCCACCAATAAACATTATTTATTGATGCGTGTTATTAATATTCCGAAGAAGGCACTCCACTGAGACTGGAGTGTTCCCGTCAACTTGGTTTTTCAAGCTATTCATTTCCACATTGTTTATTTTCTGCAGTTAGCAACGTGTCTCACGTGTTTTGAAATGAATCAAGTTACATTTTGGCGTGCCTGTAGTGTTTTATCAATTTAACTTTGCTGTCATGTCTTCATTAAATGTATGCAGGATAACCGACAACTACAAAGACAGGTTACACAGGGGGATGGAATTGATGTCACAAGCATGGTTTTAACAGCAGAAAAGCAGACAAAAACGGCTCTCTGAAGATCACTCCCTCCTGAACGAGAGCCTGTTTTATGTCAATCACACCTATTAAATGATCACAGGTGAACAGTAATTAATCATTAACTAATCAGCTGTCAATTAACAATGAGCAGCCTGCAGGGGAGTAACGACCTCAGCCCACCTCGGCTCTCCCCCCCTGCTTTTAACGGGCCATGGATAAGTCTATAATTATCAAGCTTGGTAGTTACAGTGGAAAGATCAGCTGTACTGTGCCGCTGACAGAGTTGCTCTCTATATTTCCTGGGACTTGGCCTAAATCCACGGACTTCTGGGCCTGTTCCCCCTCAGTGGCTGCTAAATTGGCCTCCGCAAAAAGGCACTGGAACGGCGTGCAGCCCGAACGGAATGCCGAGGCATTCCTCCCTCGGCGTCCGCTCGCACTCTTGCCAGATTCAGCTTTGCCTACCTGTGAATAGACTCATCCAGCTGCCAGACTCCTGGACAACAAGGCCAGCCCTTCAGCCAATGGAGCAGGCCGGTCCAGGAGACAAGGGCTGCTGGCAGGTCCGCCTGCAGACGCAGCCAGCAGGACCGAGAATAAAGAGAACAGAGTAATGTCTGTGTGAAGGTGATTAGGAGCACAGAATGCTATTTATCCCTCTGCACAAAACCAAGCCCCAATCCAAACCACTGGCTTCTCTGCAGACACCTCATTCCCTCTGCCCATAGACTGTTACACCTGTCTAGAATTTAAAAACCAGTTCTCTGACTGGTACACAAATTACACATGCCCAGACTCAAGACCAATAATGAAAAATTGAGTTCTTCCCTTAATTTTTCCATCGTTAGCTTCGAAAGCCGATAGCCATATTAAAAAACATAGGAAACAGGTTTTTCACCTTCCCTTCAGTAAACCACTTCTTTAGTCAGGGAAAAGTGAGACATTTTACTGCACATTACCTTTTCTTGGGTTAAAAATATATTTCATTTCATCCATTCTTTAATAATTTTAACTAACAAATAAGAGGGCGGGAATTTCCCCCCAAATATGGAGCCTTGATATATAACACTAAGAGATAAGGAGCCGAGAGGCTGCGTGTGACGTTAAGGCCTAGAAACAGTGTGCGAAATACCCATCGATAATCAGGGGGGTCGGACCCCCCCGGACCCTCCTGTATTTCGCACACTGCCTAGAAGCCCCCCACAGGTTTTATTAACTACAGTCACCTCAACTCATAGACATATATTTCTTCTGTCAGAAGGTAAATTTCTTTTTGTTACGTTATAGTCTCTTTATTATATTGGCAATAATTACTTTCTCAGAAGTCTTTATATTTAGAATTTCTTCGACATCTATTATAAAAAAAATTACTTCCTCAGGGACACTCAGAGGCATAAACAGGGGACTTTATTGCAACTCTTTAAAGTTAACAGACTTGGAGAGTACAGCAGTTAAAGGTGCCATCTTGGTTTTAGTGTAGGGCCAACAGACATGGAAAAACTGAGAAACGAAAAATAAAGACTCTATTCTCGTTCTTGTGACCTTCACAAATATCTTCGCTACGTTGAGAAAACCCTGCATTGTATCATTAACAATTAGTGATTGATTTGAAGCAAGTGGGGGAAGTTGTTCCCTGACTCCGCCCCTCCCTCTGCCTAAGACCTGGGCTCTGCACATGCCTGAAATGTCAGCTCGAGCCCAGGCCCGCCCCAACCCGAGTCCGGATATTAACGACCAGAGCCCAAATTAAACCTGGCTCCCGCTTTACAATATGATATTACGTATGCGCAAATACAGAAACAGACACATTATAAACACACTTGCACGCTGTGTCACACACAAATAACTAGGTCATTAGCGTCTTGTCCTCCTCGTGACGTGGTGGCCTATAGGCATGGCACATATAACCAAGCTCCTGTTACAGTAGTTTTATTAAATCAGAATGTACTAAGCACTTGTTAAGACTGAATTGCTTCCACAAGTCAGATTTCCCCAAGCTGTTCAGAACAGTGAAAAGCTCTCCATTCTCAGCTTTATTCTTTATTTCGCCAGTCATTGACATACACTGACACTTGTGTGAAGTGAACTCTCATCTTTGCTATTTCCACCTGTGATGGCGTCCACCTTAGCACAACAAACACAAAATGAAGTCATGACACTACAATGAGATGCTGCCCGTCCCAAACACAACGTAATGCATGGAAAATGTCCTGAGTCTGGCCTGAATCTGCCTGTGGGCTTAGGCCCCGTCGGGCTTGCAGAACTGTAGTAAACACTTCAGAAACACCCACCTGAAAATACATTATAACTAAATATAAGTATGTTTGTGAAAACCTAGCCATGAGCAATATGGAGAAACACCCTGTGGCCTGTCATTAAAGCAGCCTTCTGTGAGGAATATAACCGGCAGTCTGAACCATCCTACATTATAATCACTCTAAATCCTAGTAGAAGCTGCAGTGATTCCCCGTGTTATTAAATGAAAACACAGCGTGACGTGGCAGCTCTTGTGGCAGACAGGCTGTACCTGCAAATGACCTTTTTGCCGACGGATGGCTGACAGGTGAAGCAGGTGAGGTGGGGGGGGGTGGCTCCCCCGGCTGCCTCGGGCCTCCGGCAACACGGCTGTCATGCCAAGACCGTGACCGGAAGATCACTGGGACTCTCTCATTCTTGTGCCAGGTAATAATTGCTGCGATTGCCAAGTTCCAGTGCGCTCCAGTGCACCAACGGGCCTCTCGAAATAGCCAGGGCTGACTCACTCACTCAGAAAAATAAAGATCTGTATGAGCGCTTGCAGGAATGTTGATGTTGTCATGTCAAAAAGGCGTCCTCTCCAGGGGAAACAAAACATTCTGAATCCCTCTCTACCGCTGAAGAATTTTCCCTGTCAGAGTGAACAGAAGGACAAAATGTATCATTTCTTGTTATTGCTGTGAATTAGTGACAAGTTATGCAATGATTGTTATTGCTCAGGGCCAGTGCTGAAGGAACTGGTGCTGGAGGTAAATTCACATACTTTTCACTTTTTTGATTTTTAAAGACCCTCAGAAAAGAAATTAATCATGCATGCTTTCACACTTCATTGGAATCGTTCTTATATTCTCTTCTGGAATCTGGAAACAGCGATAAAATATTGAAGAGGAGAGCACGAGTTAAAATGCAAAAAAGCAAAATGTCTTTAGCTAAAAAGAAAAGAATTTGGAAAAACTGGATTTTTTGTGTATTTATAAGGATCTTTGAGGGGGGCTGCAATGGTCTAGGGCAGTGTTTCCAAATCTGGTCCTCAGGGACCCACAGTTGGTCCATATTTTTGCCTCCTCTGAGCTCCCTGCCACACAGTCCACATGTTTGCTCCCTCCCGGTAGAGACCTGGGGACTGTGTGTGTGCCCAAGTACTGGATCAGGAATCACTAGTCTAGGGTATGTTTGATGTGGACATGTGACAGGAAATCGATGACATAGAAGTCAGTTGCCGTGAGCAGAATTCTGACTAACCTTTGAAAGGACCAATTAACGTAGAAACTCATCAAATAGGCTGTCACAGTGATTAGCTCCTGGACCACAGAGCACGGCCCTTCTGGAAGGTTCTCTGGCTAAACCAACCAGCTTTTTAGAAAAATTCATGCAGATCCATATACTTCATATATGACTTAAAATCAGTTACAGAAAATATCCTTTCAGGTATTTTCTGTACTAAAATGTATGTACAAAATCATCAATTTACTGTCTTATATGTCACACAAGATTGGTTAAACCCTGAGAATTTGTGCTGGAGAAGCAGCAGAAGTCTGATGGATGGGTGGATGGATGGATGGGTCTGTCAAGTCAGTCAAAAGTATGGAAAAGCGAATCCTGAATCTTAGCTGTGGACAGAGAAATCATATACGCTAAAGAGGAAAGATCTGTTAACAAAAAGGGAGTCTCCAGGCACCATAATCAAGAGACAGATTTCATCTTAAGTTAGTTGTTTATCTGTACTGTGAGAGTCACGTTCTGGTGTTGACATACTGAAGACTGCAGCTGCTCATACTGCTGCAGTCCCCCGTGGCATGCAGGGTTATCCATGTGTTACTCACACCTGTCCAAACGTGGGATGACACAAATCTACAGCTTGCTCCAAAGGGATGCTTTGTTATTAAGGAAACAGCACCAAAATAAATCTGGTCAGAGCGGCCAGAAGTGGGAGCAAGGTGACGTGAATAAGGGGGAACTGTGTCTTTTGCCAGCTGGAAGTGCAGGCATGCAGGGAAAAATAATAACTGAGAAGAAGTTAGCCATGAGCAGCCAATGAGAAGCAGTCACTGAATGCCACAGGCGATCCAATTGGCTGGGACATTTCGATTCTTCGCCACAGTGCTAGGGGGTGCGATTTGTGATGCTGTGTGACTTCTGTACCCAGCGTACCAGCTAGGCCAAACCTTTAGCTGTCATGCTGGGACAGATGCTACGATAGGGACTGGTTCATGGGGCTGAAGGTATCGTATTTTTCAAAATGGAAGCATTAGAGGGAAGGGAGCATCCGGATATTGAGTTGCTCACGGTGTGTGGGGATAAAGACCTGGCTGGTGTGATTGTTGTGGTCCCAGTGATGGAGGCAAGATTCCCTGTTGCCACCCCCCACCCCCCTGATGGCACCTCTTTCACTCCCCCTCATTCCCTCTCTCTCTTCAGGTTCTATCTGACAACTCGCCCAGCTTGAGGTAGGTCATGTGATTGTTTAAATTCGCAAGATGAAAGTCCCCGTGGTTGGACGCAGGGAATGCTCTTAGTTCGGTAATTACCTTCGGGACTGGATGCCAAGGCTGGGGATGACAAGGTGATGGAATGGGAATGGTAATTGGAATGGTAATTGGAATGGTAATTACCTGAGCAGCCGAGAGAGCAAGGGAAGAAACAGGGAATGAATGCCGGACAAAACTCTATTCAGCACTGAGGGCATTCTTCTCGCTGACAAAGGCTTCCCATCAGGCAGCAGCCTGGTGCATGCTGGGTAGGGAATGCACTGGCGGGGGGAGCCCATATTGCTTATGTGTTTGAATAGGAGGAACGCAGCCAGGGCAGCTTGTGATGAAGGGCTACTGTGTCCACACTGAGGCCCCTGCTTGTTGTAAGGATGCTTAAATCTCCCATGTGATGATGGGCTTTTAACTCTCCTTCCATGGAAATCAGGACATTCTGCCCAGCACTGTGCAGCTAGGTGCCTTCTCAGCAAGCCAGAGAAATCCATCATGTCAATGGCTTTGTGGGAAGTCAAACATACATGACGCCTCGATATCAGTTCGCAGTCGCTTGAGTATCCTGTGGCCTTTGCTGGGAAACTAGGAGGTTTGTAAGATTTAAATGCCACAGCTCTTGGGGGCCGGGATCCTGCCTGTGAATGGAGCCCAATTTCTCCGTCTGCCGGGGGGTCGACTGGTGTCTTTTATCGTATTAACAACAAATAGGCCTCAATCTCTCCAGGGTTTAGGGGTCCAAGTTCATGGCCTATAGAAAGGCTGACAAAGGTCGACTTTTGACATCGGAACATGGATAAATAAGTTATCTTTCTTCTGCACCTTCCCTGGGGGTTATGAAGCATTTGGCAGGCTTTTTAGTATACAGCTGTGCAACAGGAATTATGGGGAAAAAGCGTCAATTTTTGTAATAACAGTAAATAAACAATGTGGTCGCGTAGCTCCCCCTGCAAAGGGAAAAGCAGAGCCGGGACGACAGCCCCTGTTCCTCCCTGACAGTACGGCAGAAAGCTGGAGGCATCTTTGTTGTGTGGGCTGTCAGACGGAGAGCATAAAGCAGCATCCACCTTATGGCGCATTACGCAGCCCCCACAGCCCTCTGCACGCGCCTCAGAGCCCTCCCCACAAAGGATGGGATGCCCAGGCAAGTCAGGGATTTTTCTTTTCTCTTTCATCTGAGGAGGAAATACAAATCCATCATAGAATGACTCTTTAGTGTTCTGTGACGACCAGATGGAGTGATAATCTTAAAAAGAGGCGTTCACGTCCAAGGTGACGCACATTGGTGCTTCCCATGATGTGGCGCATAGCCTCAGGCGGAGCCCCGCTCAGGGAACATAAATCAGGCTGCTTCTGAGAGAGTCTCAGGGAGGGGGGCTGCTGCACAGGATAGGGGTTTCTGGGTAACCGGGCTGTGACCGCCCGTGCCAGCTCTCCCCGGGGGTGCTGCCAAGGTGCCTGTCCCCTGCATTTGCCTGTGCAAATTTACCTCCACTTTAATTGTTGTATTCAGGGAGAGTGTAGGGCTCGGTGTGGGAGCTGCTGAAGGGCATGTGGGTGTTTTTGCGTGCGACGGTGGCTCTCTGGGAAGCCTGCTTATGTGAGAGAGACGCGTACGAGGGTGTTACGATGCGATGGCGTTTGTCTGCATTTAGTACATATGGACAGGGCTGTCGGAGGGGCATGTATACCATGAGGAATTCAGGGGGCCCAAAATCACCCCCGCCCGGAACAATCAACTAAGCAATTGAAAGTGCCAACCCAAGTAGGGGGCCCAAGGTGACATTTTCTTAGGGGGCCCAGGATGTTTAGCCACCCCCTTGGATGTGGATGCGTGAAATGGCTTTCAACTTCACTACATACGTATGTGTGTATGTACATATATGTGATTTTTAACAACATTGTGCTTTACAACATGGGATGTGTTTTGTAAATCTACTGTGAAGCTGATATATACAGTATTACATGTAAAAGAAAATGTATGCAAAATAATAATACTAAATAGATTTAATCTAAAAAATGTAACTACAATAGAAAATACCAGATGTGTCTAAAACTAAACTGAAATAAACAATAGAAAATGTCCATTAAAATAGATAAGAACTCAAATAAGGGTAAGAAAAACTGTCATCATCCAACTACTGAGTCAGTAAAGGTTCCGGTATGAGCAGGGGAAGACCCTGGATGAGATATCAGTCCTTTCCTTGGCATGAGATGGCAATTTAGGCTCATGAGTTCATCTAGGACTGCAGGAGGGAGCCGGAGAACCTGGAGAGAACACACAGAGAATCTGGATAGGACACATGTAGAACATGTAGACTTCCCTAGCAGTTAGGAGGCATCAGTACTAACCACAAAGCTACCATGCCACTCTGAGTGACAGCAAAGAAAATGAATATAACTTTCATACAGTACCAGTTCAAAGTTTGGACACACCTACCCATAGAAAGGTTTATTTGTACTATTATTAACTTTTTAGAATAATTATAAAGACATCAAAACTATAAAACAACATAAATGGAATTATGCACTGACCCAAAAAGGATTAAGCAAAAAAAATGGTTAGGGGACTCACAAGGTTGCTGGTTCAAATCCCATGGTCAGCAGAGTGATCCCACCACTGGGCCCTTGAGCAAGGCCCTTAACCCCATTTGCTGCAGGGCCTGACTGACCCTACTGTCTCCTCTACGCCCGTATCATGAGGTGGCCTCCTGGGATGCTTTTCCAGCTGTCCTGCAGAAGGTATATACAGGTATACAGACGCTCCTCTACTTACCAACTTTCAACTTTCAAACTTGCAGACATACGAACGAAGAGGCATGTAAGTCCAAATTGTCTTCATTGGGCTCCCGTTTCCTGTCCGCGACATCAATTTCTTTTCCTTTCTGCGCGCCACTTCCGCCTACTACCACTTCTGGCCGCTACTCCCGCCGCGCAGCAGCGTAGCGTGCGTACTCCCAGCATCCTAGTTCTTTGTACTTGCATATACCCTTAAAATGATGTTGAATAATGACTTGCGAACATTTCAAGCTGTGAACGACCGTTCGGAACGTATCTCGTTCGTAAGTAGAGGAGCGTCTGTATTAAGAACTCATTGGCTGCTTTTCCGTCACTCTCTGGTCAAACTCCTCCAAAACCCTTTATACTGGGTTTAGGCCTGGTGGCCAGGTCATGTGATGCAACACAACACTTGGTGTGTCCAAACTTATTAATGGTATTTTATGTAGCACCAGATTGGAGAGCTTGTCCGTGTATTTCCATTTATAAGAATGTGTCGAATGTGTATGCGCTGACCTCAGCAGGTTAGTGGCTGCGAATATGTAGGCCTACAGATCTCTGCTGCAGTCTCATTAAAGAGTACCGATGCTGAAGGCGAGAATGCGTGCATGTGTATGAGGACGTTGGGGGCCCCGTGTAAGCCACAGCCAAGTGTGTGTGTGTGTGTGTGTGTGTGTTTCATAAGTGCTCTGGCTTTGTGACTCAGACTCTCCTACTTCTTCTTGGTAATGATTAAAAAGGCACTTCTTTGATGGTTGCATACATTAAAACTTCAAACAGGCCAGTCTGAAGACAATATGGAGGTCATGTGACACTGGTGTGCTGAACAGTCATGATTACAAACCTCCGGTGTCTAGCTCCTTTGCTATATAATGGAGCTTAATATTACAGTTTAAGCAGAGGAGAGAGGGTTTAAAGGAGTATGCCTACTCAAACTGTGGGTGTTGAGCAGAAGTCATGTTCCTTATCCTGACCTCAACAATGAGTTTCAAAAGCATCAAACGGCTCTGTCCCACACTAAAACCCTCTGTAAACCCCCCTGAGTATATGATACATGATTTATCCAATCAGTGTTTGCGGTTCTCAGTGAGGTAGTCAGCTGACCCTGAGATTAAATATGCAGGAAAAAGGTCAGCTGGCCCACGCTGACCACAGTAAAGTGTAACGTCGAACTCTAAATCGTATTAATATTAAGATGAAAGGAAATAAAGAAATAATTGTATTTTGAAAAAAATCTTGAATATTTTTCAGTTGAAAGTCAATTGCACATACTTGAATAATGTGTTAAATTCCATATATTTCATCACTGTCTATCTAGGCAGATGCTTTTATCCAAAGTGAGATTCAGCTGAGAAAACTTGCTCAGCCTGTTACATGGGGTTAAAAAGGCTTGCTGAAGGGCCCAACAGTGAAATGACAGGTCCAAGTCGTAACCCACTGAATCCTAATCCATGGAGCCACAAAACACCATGTGTGTATGCATGCATGTATGTATACCTATGTTTGTATGTATGTACCCATGTATGTATGTATGTATCTATCTATCTATCACTTTATACTGATGGCGGATTATAAAAATGGGTGACCTTTAAAAAATATTTACATTCCCTTCTTTAAACTTGTCCTTAAACGTAGGCGGTACAGATGGGATCCTGCCAATAAAGTGATTCTCTGTAAACTGAAAGCCCAGAGATACCCAAATAATCACATCAGAGGAAAGCAATGCAGATTTCACAAAAGATGAAAACACAGGCACTGAACCAGACCACCATTTATGTTAGCTAAAATGGAGAGACATCAACAATGACTTCATGGAAAAGATGACCTGTGCTGTGTGCGGCCTAGACCCAAACCCTAGGGATGGTGAAGCACATTTATTCACAAAGGGAAGGTGTGCATTGTTGTGTTTTGTTTGCTTATGTGAGGGCAGCTTCAGAGCCCGTGGTGGTGCACCTAGGGCTGGCCTGGCCACCTGGCATATGCGACATCTTCCCTGTGGGCCGATGGCTGTGTGGGCCCTGGGTATAACGCAGGACCTTTTAAACATTTTCACATGTCAGACTTACCAAGACCATCCCATTCCCTACACTCCTATGTGAACTGAGGATAACCTGGGTAAAATTTTAAAGACTCTCATTTGTCTTTCGCTCATTCTATATATCACTGCAGGTAAATCCATCACTAGACTAAAAATGTAACGTCTAGAGAAATGCAGAGCGGCGGTGAAGGTGAATAGTTTTCTCAGTGTTGATTAATATTTCATTAACTTTAGATTCTTTTATAAACCTTCTTCCTCCTGTGCTGCTTTTAAAAAATCCAAGTGGCTGGCATTTTTTTTTTTTAAACCACAGATCTATTATTGTATTTACATATACTGGGCATGATGGGCAAAGCCAGAAGCTGAAAAATAAGGTTTCCCTTGGCCGTCCTCTGTCTGAAAGCAGGCTCTTGTGGGTGATCTCCGACGATGAAGAACCCGACGCCCTGCAGGTGGTGCCGTCCCGTCCTCCTAAGTCGTGCCGGGCTGTTTAGGAAGAGCATCTCCGCAACAAAACCGACTGGAGGAGACAAACGTCTGGCAAAGCAGCCCCGCGCTCCGACACACGCTCGCACTCGCCGCCGCAGAGAGCTGCGCTCCTGCCGTCAATGCGTCCTCTCCGCACCCATCACATCTCATTTAGTCGCGTCACCCGTTTTCCAGCTGATCGGGTTTTGCGCTTAAGGTGGTTTGCATGCCAGGCGACGAAATCGTGGGAACTGTTGGCGAATTAAAGGAAATTCGCTTCAGTCCAGCATTTGCATTGGATCCGAGAGACAGAAGCTCTTCTGATCAGGGTCAGGGAAAAAAGGCACCTGAATCAACGGGTACTTAGGTTGCCCCATTACTACGGACCTCCACCTACAGGACTGGGTCTTTCTTTTTACTCCCAGCATTTTAAGTTGCGGTCATTCGGATCGTCCTCGGATTTGACCAAGTGGTGACTTGTCCCTCGGCAGAGATGGATTTCTCCCCGGCTTTCCTCATCTGCTTGCTCACTTTCCCAGTTTTTGGGGACAACACGAGTGGCAGATCGCGGAGCTGCGCCGATGTCAGGCACTTCTACAGCGGCAAAGGCTTCAGTTTGAACGGAGTCCCCGACAGCGAGATATCTGGTAAGACAGGCTCAATTGGAAACTGTAAGCCCATTCCTTTGTAGACTGGTGTCAGTATCTGCATGGATGTAACGCGCCCTTATCGTACACTAAACGATCTAAATAATTCGCGTTGTTGGGAGAAAGCAATAGCATAATTTTACGGAAACAAGGAGGACCGCTTGGGAGACACGTGTGTGTTTTAAAGCCATGTCTTACACTTGGTGTTGCATTTTCTCCAGTGTGGACTCGAATCTCCCTTTTATGTTCTGACATCAGGTTCTCTATGAGGTCCTAGGCTTTGGACTATATATGTAGCTATGCTTAAAGACAGAAACATAAGAGAAACTTATAATTAATTTTTTTTTATTTTAAATGAAGATTATTATTTTTCACCTAAAAGTCCGACATTATTATTATTATTATTATTATTATTATTATTATGTGTTAACGACAGCAAAAAAATTAGTTATTCTACTGAGTCTTTTAAGGGTAACTCTAGGTACACTATATACAGATGACTGCCGTGTTGTTGTGTAGTTATTTGCAAGGAATACTTCGTTCCGCATTTTCACGGGAGCGCTATTACTGGAACCCTTACCTGAATATCTCTCTCCAAAGAATTGTCACAACATTAGTTCGGAGTTTGACTCCTAACGAAGGAAATAACGTAATTCCCAACAAGCAACCAAATAATAAAATAATGACTTGAAACATAAAAAGCGTAGTGACAGAAATGGTCGGTGTTTTCGATAAGGGCACCAGACTTATCGAGTTCGTGCTGTTTTTATCTCCATTGCAGCACACATGACTCATCTGTTGTTAGTTTTGTCGTGAGATGCACAGGTCATTTGTTTTTCCTCTGTAAGATACTCGCCTGTTTTTACAGATGGTGTAATGACATGTCTGGAGGTCACTTCCAGTACCATTGTCGGCCTGGGAACTGTCTGTACCCTTCTGTAATGGATAATGAGAAAGGCATCCCTTTGGGCAGTTAGATGTAGCCTTGAAGAGCCTTGAATGTGACTATATAGAGAAATCACAAACGTAACACTATTATCTGACCACGTGAAAGCTGTACGGTAAAGTCCTGAGTCCAGACAGCACATTATTAAAATGATGTGCTCCGTCACTCCAGATCCACCAGGTAGGAGCATATTCACATGTGGCTTCCTAGGTGAGACCATGATCCCTGGCAAACAGGTGAGAACATCTGCCCATGTTTGGGTGTATGGGGTAGATTAAACCAACAAATATGGCTTTTTCGAGGCTTACAGTGGTAGTCTTCCTCCTTGGAATTTGCTTTTGCCGTATTGCTGCACAGTCACTCTGCTGTGTTGCTGGTGTTTGAATCACAAGGAGTCACACGCTGACCTCTAAGTGATTATATTTCATGCCCTGTAAGAATTTGTTTCTTATTGTTTTAAAGGTCTTAAAATAATAACTAACACTGCTGTTCCTCTTGCTTTACTGGCCAGAGACAAGATGATATTTAGGTGTCCAACCTGATGTTGTAACTGCCACAGAAAAATTCCAAAACTCTGATTTTTATTACTAGATATTCTTCCCCACAACAGCCCCCCAAGTGGTATTTATTTTACATTTGTCCTCCCATTTTAAACAGAAGAGTAATATCTGACATTATCTTACATATAAAAGCACTATGGTGTGATATATTGTTTAAGAAATGACTGAGGCCATGAGTGATGATGTGAATGCACATTTAACCTGTTTCTTATGACTCTGTAACAATAATCTGTAAAGTAACTTATTTAATCAGATCGATTAACCGCATGAAATAAATCAGTGCAGCAGAAAGGAGGCCAAAGCAAGCCAGCCTTAGTCCTTGTAATGCATAATCACTTAGGTGTTGAGAAATGAGTCATGCTTGTGAGTGTTTGTGATTTTCATGTCTTTGCAATTGCTGGCACTAGAGGCAATGTCTTGCGAACCATTTAAAGTGTGTCTTTCAAGTTTAAGCTTGTGTGAAAATATATATACCCTTTGTGTCCGTGACCTTTCCTTAACAATTTTTGCCTTTTGTCGACTCATAGGACTTTCAACTTACCGATGTTTGAACAGTTCTTATTGAACATCCCCAGTTATCCATGGACAAATCAAATGATTGGTTCATTCGGAATGAGTTTGAATTACATCCAGAAGCAAGGCTTGTTAAAAGGAACTGTTGTCTGGAAAATCCTTCTGAGGATCGTTGTCGTTCAGTAGTCGTTGTTTTTGTTCATTTTTTGCTATATGAATGAGTGAGTCCTTTGTCTTCCTGTAAGATGAGCTGCTTCTCTTGTTGCAGTCAGGCAGCAATCTGGGATCCCAAAGGCACAGGGACCAAAGTTATTTCTACTGTCCAGGAAGTGACTTGATTGTGCTGACAAGAATGATGGCCATGGCAGGTTGACATGGTGGAGATAAAAAGGTTCTTGGTGACCTGGTTCAACCATGCTTTCCTTTGGATTTCCTTAGGGTGTGGGCACAGCATCTTCCATCACTAACAAATAGCTCACAACAAGAAATCGACCACTCACTAAACTGTTGAGCTAACTCAGATGTTAGGAAGGTTGAACTTTAATCTGATTGTGGAGCATTGTTCATTATTTGCTGAATATAGACATCATGGGAAAAAACAGCTTATAGATTTAATGTTTTACTTGCTGACAATTTTTCGTAGGCATTTCTGTAACTACACTGCAAGGTCAGTGATTTTTCTCAAGGACTTCCTACTTGAATCAAAGTTTTCAGAAAAAAATATACATCCATTTACAAATTTTTTTGTGCACCATTTTAGCCTTTAAGAATTTAAATGTGAATGTTATAAACTCTCTGATTTTCCTATGCTTAAATCCTTGGTATTAAGATCCCATAATCCTCTTACATGTGTTGTGAGTAAGTTTATAATCCTTCTCACGCCAAACTTCCTGAAGTGCTGATGTGTGATCCATTGAAGTTGCCATTGGCAGTTGTGAGTGTATAATAGAACCCCGTGCATGTGTTGTCACTGGGGAAATTAGACTCTCCTGAAGGAGGACTGGGTAGCTTTCTGGCTTTCTGATTGGTTGTGAGTTGTTGGGGGACAAAGACCAAGATAGCTGACAAGACATACCAGGGCAATGGATGGTCTTCACTTCAATGGATTAGTCTTCCTCCACCTTGTCGCTCCTTCCCGTAGAGGAAGAAGTGTTTTAGTACATTAGCAAAGCCAAGGGAGCAAACACGTTGTCCCACTGTGTAGGAATTTGACTGGTAGCGATATGTGATCCTGTATCCCCAGGTGTTCTTGTGTTTCGCCTTCCTCCTCAGAGGAAGGGTTTCATGTAGACTGCTGTGACTGTTCTTGTCCTGGGCTTCCTTGTTGCCCATGGCGTAATGGCTAACCGGTATCATCCCTTTTATAGATGAACACCAGTAGTGGTACCGAAGTGTACTGAGTAGGGAAAAGAGCAGAAGTGCCTTAGTGTTAACTATATCCACACACTCAGTACACCTTTCCTTTGTGTAGAAGCCTCTGCTGTTAAACAATCTTGTTCTTTGTGATGAATTGCATTGTGTTCCAGCAGACCTCGCTCCCAAGGTCAGACCCACTCCCTGCACACAACTGCTGAAGGAGTTTAGAGCAGACAGGGGAAGTGAGGGTGACGGATCGGGTGGGGTAGCGGGGGGGGGGGTGCTTTGTGTGGAGTTAATTGGATTTACAGTGTGATTTGATCAGTTGAAGAGCAGACGCTGGATCTTAGGTGGCAGTGGGCAGGATGATAGAGAGCTAGAGAGAAGATAGAGATCCATCCCTTTTTCACTAATATTCTACTTCCCAGTTTCCTTCTGTCCCCCACAGAGATTTTGAGTGCATTAGCTTAGACTTTGAGAAGATGCTAAATGGTAAGCCAATACCCGACACGTCGGAGAGCGGTGTGTCCTCACTTCGGGGATAAAAGCATAGCTGTGTTGTCCAACCCTTCTTTCTAGAGATGTTCCAAACTGCAATCCTAGTCCCATCACTTGTTTGTCCTTCTTGAGCTCCAGTTACTTCCCTAGTTCCTACCCCAATATTGTAATGTTCCTATGCTGTAGTAAAGACAAACCATCCATTAACGTGCAGTTCTGTGACCACAACACTGGTCATACAAGGGAGTGATACTCAAAATCCAATCAAGCCAATCAAAAGCCGGCCTTTTACTTGTATCACACACCTGGGAAAACAAAGGCCAATTTGCTTGTCGTGTCTGCCAGCATATCTGAGTGCTGCTTTTTACCCTCGTCAGTGGAGACTCTGAGCCGGAAGTCTGTATATAAATGTTAGGTGTAGTGATCCCTATAAGTGGTTTTAAACCCTTTTTTGGGTGGGGTCATTAACAAAGAGGTCATTTTCTTCTTCTAGAGTACCCGAATAGCTCCAATAACAACCGGCTGGATTTCTGCTAGCTAATTCTACTCTAGCTAAGGTTAACTGAATTTTCCTGGTAGCTATGTCTTTCTGGCTGGGTAACACTGTCTTCCTGTCAGGCTGACATTGTCCTCTAGTTGGCAACAGAAGGACAGGTAGTTTGTCCTTTTGTTGTCATCTACTGTCTCTCACTGCCTGTTACAATTGCTGTAGCATTGTCTTGTTGGAACTGAATCTTGTCAAAATGGAATCACTGAGTCATCCTGAGCAGTTGGGTTTCAGGTTCATCATCTAGCATGCGTACGAATGTGAGAGCTCATACATTCTCTTCTTAGTCTTGCATGTGTTCTTACACCAGTCCGGAGATCCTTTGGGGTTGTGGATGGTCGAAGATGCCCCTAGGTGAAGACCGAGAGGTTGCTGTAGCATCCGGAGGGAGATTATCATTTCATGGGCTCCATGTGGCTGGAGGTGATGTGTGGCTCTGAGCCCCTGATCGGAAGGTCACCGGATCACATCCGGTGGCTGGCAGGGTGATTTTGGTATTGTGCCTCTCAGCAAGGCCCTTAACCACAGTTTCTCTGAGGATGCTGACCTCGCTCTCAGATCCTCACTTATACATCGCTTTGGACAAAACATCTGCTAAATTAATAAATGTAAATGTACCAGCCTTCACAAGACTTTCTTGGCAGGTACCTAACCCCCCCCAGCAGAAGGGGATTACAGCTTCCTGCCACATAAAGCGAGCTCCAAGGCCATACTTGGGCTGCTCTGCTAGACCTGATGACCCATGTCATTGTAGCACTAGTCACGTAGGGGGGGCCAGCACCATGTGAGAAATAGGCTTTACCCCCCCCCCCCCCTCACTTGAGCATCTGCCATGCACAATTTTTGATTTGTCTTCTAAGTGTCATCCTCTGTATGAGAATCCTAAATGACCAGATGCAGTGGGGAATCCCCCCAGGACTCAGAGGGGCATCTCGATGCGAATTGCAGGGGGTCACATGATGCCGGCTCACACGTCTCCCCTTTAGCGTGAAGCGCATCATGAAGATTCATGAGCGATGACCACTCCTGGGGGCCAAAGTGTTTCGGAAAGTGTTTTCAGAACCTGCGTACAGAATGCTAATGCAGAGCTCAGCAACATGTACCAACCTCATTCATTTTTGTTGGTTGACGCCCGTCAATTGTTCGCTCTTTTATACAAAAGGAAAAGTGAGAAATAACATGATTCATTTGCTGTCTACTTCAGACTGTTTGGGACAAATTGGAAACTTTGAGGGAAACAAATAATTATTAAAAAAACATCCTGACAGCCCATAGTGGACTGACGCTTGAAATGTTTGAATATGGACGTCCTTAGAGAAGCCATGCAGATTGTGTTTTATACCATCACAGGTATGTAGAGTGAGGAAGGGTGATACCATCTCCAGTATTAAAATGTAGGTGGTGCTACTGGGCTGTGTGTAGCTCCGTAGGATAGGCATCTGTAGCTGTGTCCGGAAGGTTGTGGGTTTGAATTCCATCTGCAGCAGAGTAATCACATTGCCACTGGGCCCTGGATGCTGGCTGGCTCTGTTCTCTGACCCCATAGCTTTCCTAACTTGTATTTCATTTAGGACAAAAGTGTCTGCTAAATATATGAATGTGAAATGCTAAGCCACCCTTACGCAGCCTTGTCTTCCTGGTTTCTGGGGGAAAGGGAGCGAGGTTTTCGGCCTACGTCACTGAGCCGTCTGAGAGTTTGAGGGCAGGATAAGGGACTGTAATTAAGCAGGGAGTGACAGGCACACGTCCAAAATACTGGGCTGGGCCGTCCAAATGTGCACCTATGCTGCTTTTGAAGGACTAAAGCAGGAGCGCTGTGTCTGAGAGTGCGCCGTCACTGGGTCGTGTGAGGCAGGGCTGTGCGTCTCATCCTCACTCGCTGCCGGAGTTCCCTGGCCCGTGCTGGCACCTCAGCTGAAGGGCGTGCTGCTTAATTTAAATATAATCCTGTGGATTGTGAATGCAGCCATCCGGCCATGCAGGCAGGGTCCTCATGCCCCCAGCCCTGAGAGGGGTGAGGGGGCTTCGTTAGCAGCAGAGGCACTACGCCTTTGTTGATAAGCACAGAATGACCGCTTAGTCGTTTTCCATGTCCCTTGTCCCTTAGTTGTGTTTGGGATCTGTGAACCTCACAGGGCTGCGTGTGGCGTCTAAGCCTTTCTCTGTGTGTGCCCCCCCACGGCCTCCGCGCTCGCTTTCTACGCCTCTCTTGCCAGTCCGCGGCCTTTCGGGGGCTGGCAGACTTGGCTCGGGCATCTGTCCCATTAAAAGGCCTTCTCTGTGAATGATTCATGACGTTTGAAGCCTTTCTCCTTGGGGGAAGAGCGGGATACCGCTGCCTTTTAAGAAGACAGGACACACATTCTGCACTCTCACACTCTTTCTTCCTCCGCCTCTCCCACTCTCTCTTTCTCTTTTCTGATCTCTCTCTTTCTGCCTCCTTCAGTCTCTTCCCTGTATGATAGTCGCTGAGAATCTCAATCCCTCTGTATCTGCCCGGTATTTTTTTTTATTCAGCAGTTAAAGCGATGATGTGCCACCTGCTCATCTGAAACATGTCCAAACTTATTGTGTAATTGATTTTTTTTATCAACTTAGCTAGTCTTGTTGTATTTGAGCAATTCAGATATCTCGCTTAATCATGTGTTAACAGAATGCCTTGTGGGACTCGAACCTGCAGTTTCTGGCTGTACATCAGAGTATGTTTGACTGCCATAGGGCTTTAGTGAACCCAGAGTCCAGAGGCATGCAGTTAGCCTGGTCGGTGTGTGTGTGTGTGTGTGTGTGTGTTTGTGTGTGTGTGTTGGCTTTGACGGACAGTGGCGGAGATCACATCCGACGTGCTGCGTTTGACGGCATTAGGAGCATGAGCCTGATCTGGGCACTGCCAGACGTTTAAGGCAGAGCTCACAGGAGGGATAGTGAATACACGAGTGCCCCCTCCCCCCACCTGTGCTTTGCTATTACTTGTTGGTTACTCTTGGTTACTCTCTTTGGAATTGCCAATTGGTTGTGTAGTTTTAGTACTTGTTTTCCTGTTTTGGTTCTGGCTTGATTCTATTGGCACTGTGGTAACTGGTCAGATGATGGTAACATCATGGAGGGAGATCTAATCGGGGTGGGGGGGGAGTTTGGCATGGTGGCACAGTGGCACCTCTAGAATGGGGAATGTTTCAGTCACTCGCAGTGTGTGATCGTTTGTAAGAGTGGGCGCCCCCTGGTGGATGGTGGACTTTCCACCCAGGTGTCTCGTTCCTCATGCCCTGCACTTCCCACTTTGGGCTCTATGCTTACCATATCCTTGTACCAGATGAGTGGGGGTGGAAGATGGATGGTAGGAGATGCTTGTATCGCTAGTCTGGAGCTTCACCAGGGTTATGTATGGGTTTGACGTTTGGGGCATGCAGGTAGACGATGAAGGTCCATGGTAATGTGTAAAGTCTGTTGATCGTGTTTTTTGTGTTATGAGTGTGTCTAAAATATAAATATGTAGTATTATATGGCAAGAGAGAGAGAGTGAGAGACTTACCATGTCAGCTTAGACACCACCTCATGGTGCACGGTGAAGCAGAATGAGATACTCCGGATGATTTCGTTGGTTTAGTCCTGTGTCTGGGCTTGCAGACGTCTATGTGAAACGTGGGTCCTCAAGCTCGATGACACAGCACTGAAGGCGGCGAATGTAACCTCCCTCAACCCTTTGGATCATGCTTAGCAGCTGGCTGACCCTGCAGCTCTTGCAGCCCCCAGCTCCGTGGGCTAAGAGCACATGCTCCAGTTCCAGCAGTGCACCCAGTCCTGACATGTTACACGCTGGCTTTTTATGCAAAGAGCAGCTCATTCCAGCATCACAAAGCGACTGGGGGGGGGGGGGGGGTGGCGACACAGGGAATGCCTTTGATAAAGGGGGATGCCTGCTTGTTTTAAAGAATGTTCTTATTTTGCTTTCATGCATAGGAAGCAAGGACGAAGGGGGGGAAAGTCCCAGTGAAACTCCAGTGCTGCAGGACGTGACATGTTCTGCTGGCAGGAGGGAGCCCCAGCCGACCGGCAGATCCGAGCTCAATAAGAGCCTTCTGTCCATTCATTCATCCCGGCCACATGGGTGCAGGAGCAGGACCATGAGGGTGGAGCTATGAGGCGTGGAGATGGGGGTGTTGCTGTGTGGCACTATGGCGGGGGGGGGGGGGGGCTACGTGAGGCCCCCCGTGAGATGACACCACCCACGGGGAGGAGTGAGGGAAAGTGACGCCAATATGCCAGTGGCGGATCCACAAAGCCAGTTATTAAGTGTCAGGTAACAAATCTGTGAACCAGTAGCAGTAAGTCCTTCACTGGTTGGATCAGTACTGAGTGACTCAGTTAATCCAGTTACTTAATCTTATACGAATTACTTAGTGAGTTTAGTGTTAGTCAAACAGCTAGTGACATGTCCGCTAGTCCGCTGAGGTTTCCTCACCATGTCTGCCTTTGTAAGGCTCTGCCTCCGGGAATCTTGCACTAGATTACCTACTGGGTTTGTGCTCGGAAATGCTGGGTTTCCAGCCTGCTCTGGTTAATGTCTTAGTTGAACAAAGTGGATTACAAAAACCTGTAGTACTAATCGGGTACAGGTTTAAGTGCAGTGGTTCTGCGTGTAGGATCGTTAGCTGATCTTGGATTTCATTCTTGCTGTTTGGGAATTTGTAACCTTTTCTATTTTGCATATTTCAAAATATGTTGTTTTAAATACCCCAAGATAGTTGAGGACCCCTTATCTAGAGAAGAGGAGGCTCTCACTATGTTCTGGTTCCTGGTTCCCTGTTTGGTGGTGCTGAGTCTGCTGGGGAGGGGGGTGCTGGAGATTGGCTTGGAGAAGGAAGGAGCAATTTATGGCAGGAGGAGAGAGAGATTGAGGAAGAGAGAATGAGACTCAGGAGGAGAGAGAGAGACTCAGGAAGAGAGAAAGACACTCAAGAAGAGACAGAGAGACT
The DNA here is from genome assembly GCA_026781065.1 of Mormyrops boulengeri. Taxonomy (NCBI): domain Eukaryota; kingdom Metazoa; phylum Chordata; class Actinopteri; order Osteoglossiformes; family Mormyridae; genus Mormyrops; species Mormyrops boulengeri. Next base: position 17,427,423 of record JAODLD010000049.1, read on the forward strand.
CAGGGAGACCGAGAGAGACGGGAGGAGAGAAAGAGACTCAGAAGGAGAGAAAGAGACAGAAGAAAGAGAGACTTAGGAAAGAGGAACTCAGGGAGAGAAAGAGATTCAGAAACAGATTGACTTGGGGGAGAGAGACTCAGGGGGAAGAGAGAGAAAGAGGAGAGAGAGGGAAACTCAGGGGAGAATGAGAGAGACCCAGGAGGAGAGAGTGTCAGGGGGAGAGAGAGGAGTGAGATTGAAGAACTGCAGTGGAAGTAAAGAAGACAGGCAGGGTCAGAGTGAGCGTAACGACACTAAATGGTATGGTTTCCAAAAGATCACCATTCTCCCAGTGCCCAGTGGAGGAGCAAAAGGGAGGTGGACTTTCATATATTTTTCTGTGGACGTTTTTCAAATTAGACCCGTTCGCATGGATATTTGCCCCCCCCCATAGAGGCCATGTGCCTTATGACTGTGGAAAGTGGCGGCACTCTTTGGCTTTATAACGCAGGGGAAGATTGAAGATGCCGTCCACCCAAATGCTGGCTAAGGCTTTGCAGCCCGGGGCCCAACATAATTCCTGGGTATTATAGGCATAGAGAAATTGGAGTCCTGAAATATGTGCAAGGTAATTCCCCAGCCTGAACCAGTGTTACTGTACAGCTCCTTCTAAAATGCCAGGCAGATGAGTAACAGATTCTGTGTTCGCTCACCGTAAGCACATTTATCTGTGTGCCGTGTGACTTTTATTGGCTTTATTTTAAGTGCAGAGAGACTCTGTCTGTGTATATGTGTGTGTATCTGTATGTGTGTGTGTGCATACAGGAGCTTTCAGCTCGGTGAAACTTCTGGAAAAGCGCACATACATGTTCCTAAATACCTGCCCTGTGGCTAGTGACTTTTTCACAGGGCTCCCACTTTGCAAAACAATCTGCTGGTGTTTGCCCACCCTGCTCCTGAAGAACATTATCCTTTGTCATAACCTCCTCAGAAATGGCCCAGAGTAGTGGGAGTCAAGATGTCTCATTTCCTGTAGTTTCTCCCTGTGGTCTGTTTTAAACAAGTAGGCTCACCCTTACTCTGCATATACAGTGGTACCTCGGTATACGTCTGCTGTGGTATAAGTCCAACTTGGTATACGTCCTGTTTGGACGCGAAAAATGTTGCTTGGTATACGACCTTTGTTTGGAATACGACTCGCGTGCTAGAACTTGTATGGGTCAATGAGTCACGACGCTGCGTGCTACCCTTGTTTACCTTTCTCGAGACAAAGCCACGACTACCCACGAGCGTCCGTACGCCAGTTACTACCATTCAGTGAACACCCCACACTATAACTCTCTTTTCATTTATTTAATCTAATTGCTTTTGTATTTATGTATTTTAGTATTAAGCAGTGTTTCAATTATTTTATACAACCCCATCAATGTATAATATGCCAATAACATTAGGATTTTTTTTCATGGGAACGGATTAATAATTTTCCCTTTATTTCTTATTGGAAAAATTAGTTTGGTATATGTCCTGTTTGGTACAAGTCCAAGGATCTGGAACGGACTAAGGACGTATACCGAGGTACCACTTATGCTTACGCTGGAGCTTGTTTTTGTTGAGGAAAATGTTCCTACGTTTTTGAACTCCTAATGGGACTGATAAGCAGGCATGCCTCCTGGGTTTGAATTTCTTTTTAAACATTTAGCACCAGTTTTATCAGAGCTAAGTATATTTGGATTGATATCAGTTCATCGCTAATATATGGTCTTGTTATGGAGATCACAGGGTATTATGTAAAGCAATCCTGTTAAGGACCTTCCAGGTAGTATCTAATGCATCTCTGTACAGTGCTCAGCAACTCTATCAAAATATAGCCTGAAAATATGCGGCCCAGCCAGAACCACAGGCTAGGAGAAGATGTCTGATAGACATGCTGTACCTTCACTTGATGTCTTCTCGTTTCTCAAATCTGTAACCTGCACCGGGAATAGAAAGAAGTTGAACTGTCAATATTGAAGCCTTACATGACTGAAAGGTGCATGATCTCCTGCACTTTGTGTATACAGCATAATTTTCAGGTGATCTCTTTTTTCCTGCTCTGTCTCTGTGTAAAACTATCCCCAGGTGTATGTGCTTTAAGGTGAGCAGTGTTTCTGGCCCTGGGCTTGGGGTGGGGTGAGGTGGTGTGGGGCTGAATTCCCAAGCAGCCTGTGCTCTCTCTGCAGGGCTTGTGAATGTCTCCATCTCATAACACAGAGGTGAAGGTGCAGGTGACTGAGGGCGGCGGGATGACTGCCCATTGAGAGTCATATAAGACTATGAAGATTCTGACCTTAAGAAGACTGGGGTAAAATTAAAAGAGAGGGACTTTGTGTTATAATGATGAAAGCATTCCCAAGACAATGAAGTGGAACCACTATTATGGTGTGTACGCCTATGCACATGTAATACATGTTTGATAAGCTCCGGCTAATTTTGTGGATCCTGTTTTAACGGCGCATATATGCTCTTTGACTGTAAGGATTCCGATGTTTTCGCTTAAGGCACTGGTAGTGGGGGGGGGGGAGGGA